>PVIW01001338.1:0-311573 GCA_004026585.1 Noctilio leporinus | reverse complement strand
TTGCTCCCCTCTGTCCCCCTCCCCACCCACCCATTCCCCCCAAAGTCAATCCCACCTGTTGTCCATGTCCATGGTTCCTTTATACTAGGTTCTTGTCTAAGCTGCTCCCCTTTCTTGCCTTTCCCTCCCCCCTCCCCCCAACCCCTTTCCCCCTGACCACTGAAGGCCTATTCATTGTATTCATATATTTGGTTCTGTTCTGCTTGTTGTTAGTTTTGCTCATTATTGTCCCGTAATGGGTGAGATCATATGATATTTGTCCTTCACTGACTGGCTTATTTCACTAAGTATAATACTCTCCAGTTCCATCCATGTTGTTGCAAAGGGTACAAGTTCCTTCTTTCTTTCTGCTATTTAGAATCCATTGTGTAAATGTACCAAAGTTTTTTGATCCAATCATCCACTGATGGGCACTTAGGCTGTTTCCAGCACTTGACTATTATAAATAGTGTCCATTGCTAGACATTTAGATGTTTCCCATACGTTGGCCTGTGAATAATGCTGTAAGGAAGATGGGGGTGCAGATATTTCTTCGACATTTTGATTTTATTCCCTTGTTATATATACCCAAAAGCATAATGGTTGGTTTACTTGGTATTTCTTTTTTTAATTCCTTGAGGCATCTCCATTCTATTTTTTATAATGGCTGCACCAGTTTACATTGGCACTAATGGTGCACAAGAGTTCACTTTTCACCACATTTTCACCTACGTGTTACCCTTATCTTTTTTATAACAGCTATCCTCAGATGTGAGATGATACCTCATTGTGGTTTTGATGTGCATTTCCCTGTTTATCAGTGATGTAGAGCACCTTTTCATGTACCTATGTATTATTTTTTGGAGAAGTGTTTATTCAGATCTTTTGCCCATTTTTAAATGTATTGATTTATCTTTTTTTTCTTATTTATTTATTTATTGTGATTAGGTTGACTGAGTTCCTTGCTTAATTTGGAAAATAAGTCTTAATTGGACATAAGTTTTGCCTTTCACTTTTGATAATTTCCTTTGTTGTATAGTGCTTTTTAGTTTGATGTAATCCCACTTGTGTGTGTCTTGTATGTGTCTGTGTGTGTGTGCTGTCTTTGCTTTTGGTGTAAAATCCAAAAAAAAAGTTGTAAGATCTATGGCAAAAAACTCACCTTCCTATTGTTAGGAGTTTTATGATTTTAGGACTTATGTTCAAGTCTTTAAGCCATTTTAAGTTAATTGGTGTGAGATGAGGATAATAGGGGTCCATTTTTATTCTTTGCATGTGGTTATCCAGCTATCTTAACAACATTTGCTAGAAAGACTCTTCTTTCAACTTTATATATTTTGATAATGTTGTTGAAAAAGGAATTAGCTGTATATTCATTCATTTATTCCTGGGCTTTCTACTCATTTTCATTAATTTGTGTCTGCTGTTTTTATTTTTAATGCTGATACTATGCTATTTTGATTCTTGTAGCTTTGTGATATAGTTTAAGTCCAGAAATGGTGTTCCTTACAGTTTTGTTTTGTTTTTTCTTCTTCTGTTTTAGTTTTTGTTTTTTCCTTAAGATTATTTGACTATTTTGGGCTTTTGTGATTCCATGTGAATTTTAGGAATTTTTATATTTCTAACATTTTTTAATAGAATTTCAATATGGGTTACTTTGAATCTGTAAATCACTTGGGGTAGTATGAACATTTCAACAATATTTCAGTCCATCAGCTTATACTGCCATTTCACTGTTTGCACCTTCTTTAATATTGTATTGTTTGCAATGTATAAATATTTCACTTCCTTGGTTTACTCTTTAGTATTTTATTATTTTTGTTGTAATTGTAAATTAGATGGTTGTCTTAATTTTTCTTTCTGATGATATTGTTTTAGTGTACGTAAATACAACAAATTTTTATATACTAATTTTGAATTTTTCAACTTTACTGAATTTTTAAATTAGTTTTAACAGCTTTAGTGTGGAGCCTTTAGGATTTTTCTTTTTTTTTAATGTATGGTTGCCTTTCACCTGCCTCCATCTAGGGATCTGGTTGGAGACCTGGCTTGCAACCTGGTTATGTGCCCTGGCTGGGAATCAAACCAGCAACCTTTGGGTTTGCAGGGTGGTGCCTTATCCACTGTGCCACCAGGGTTAGGATTTTTTTTTTTTTTTTTTTTATCACATTATGTCTACAGATATAATTTTATTTCTTCTTTTCTGACTTGGATGTCTTTTACTTTCCTTGCCTAATTGAGTACATAAATATTTACAATTGTTGGGTCCTCCTGATGAGTTTGTCTCTTTACCTTTATATAATGACCTTTTTGTCTCAATACTATTTTTGGACTAAAGTCCTTTTAAAAAATGTTTATGAACTACTTATAGCTATTCCTGATTTCATTTGGTTTTCCATTTGCATTATTTGCTATCCTTTCACTTTCAGACTATGTGTGTCCCTAAATCTGAAGACAGTCTCTTGTATACAGTATATAGTCATGTCTTGTTTCTGTTTTGTTTTTGTTTTTAATCTATTCAGCAACTCTGTTTTTCATTTAAAAAATAGTGTATTCACATTTAAAGTGATGATTAATAAATACAGAATTATTCTTGCCATTTGTTATTTTCTGGATTTTTTTATTTTATTAATCCTTGCTCTCTTCCTTTGTTATCTGATGATTTTCTATAGTAGTATGATTTGATTTCTCTCTCTTTCTCTTTCATGTATCTTCTATAGGTTTTTGCTTTGTGGTTACCATACTTTCTGCAAATATCTTGTATTTATAACAGCCTCTTTAAGTTGAACACATACTAGATCACTACATTTTTATACACTTTCCTACACATTTTATTGTTTTGATGTCATGATGTACATTTGTTTTACATTGGCTATATATCAACAAATTATTGCAGTTATTTGAATACCTTTATCTTTTAAATTATAATTTTCTCAGCACCATTGCAATATTAGAGTATTCTGAATTTGACTTATAATTTCTTTTGCCAGTGACTTTTATACTTTCATATGTTTTCTTGTTACTAATTACCATCCTTCAAATTTCAGCTTCAAAAGTTCCTTTAAATATTTCTTCTAAGGCTGGTCTTGTGGTAATGAGTTCTTTCAGGTTTTGTTTTGTTTTCCTGGAAAACTTTTAATGCTCCTTCAATACTGAGTCACTTTTGCCAATTAGAGCATTCTTATTTGGGAGTTTTGTTTTGTTTTTCTTTTACCACTTTGACTACATCATTCCACTCCCCTCCAGCCTGCAAGGTTTCTGCTGGGAAAAAAAAAAAAAAAAAAAAAAGTCTTAAGGGGTTTTCTTGTACCTAACAAATTGTCTTTCTCTTGCTACTGTTAAATTTTTTTGTCTTTAACTTTTGACAATTTAATTATAATGCGTCTTATTGAAATGGGCCCATTTGAACTCATCTAATTTTGAACCCCTTGGGCTTTTTAGATATATTATTTCTTTCTTTCCCAATTTAGGGAAATTTTGGCTGTTATTATTATTCCTTAGAATAAGCTTTCTGTCCCTAACTCTTTATCTTCTGCTTCCTTTCTGGGAACCCTATAAAGTGTACAATGCACATTAGAAGTGTATCATAAGTCCCCTCAGCCATCTTTAATGTTTTTATCCTTTTTTTTTTTTGTCTTTTGGCTTCTCTGAATAGATTAATTTCATTACCCGCCCCCTTCTTTTAAATTTGCCAAGCCTTTCTTCTGCTTAATCTAGGCTAACATTGAATTATATTGAATAATTTTAATTCAGTTATTATATACTATAGCTCTCTAATTTCTGTTTGGTACTTTTTAAATATTTTTCCATCTCTGTTGAAATTCTTATTTGACTCATGCCTAGCTCTCTTGACCTGGATTGCCATGTTTAACAATTGGATAAATCATCTATCTCTATTTATTTATGATTGCTTTCTAGAGATTTCTTGTTCTTTTGTTTTGAACATTTCCTTCTTTCTTCTTTCTCCTTGACCCTTCCTGTCAGTTTGGTCACTTTAGTGAAAGGTCACCCCTTCCAGTGTTGACAGACTGTGTTTGTGTACATAAATGAAACTTGTCAACCAGTTTGGCCCAAGCTCCTGGCAGCTTTTCAACCTTCTGCGATTGTCCAAGCTGCCACCTTTTTCTTGGGGCTTTTAGTAATTGAGGGTGGGCCAAAAACTTGTCAGCACCCCAAAGGAGAAGATTGCAGCCCGCCATTACATGCAGGCTGATTACAAGTTAGACCCTTAAGCAGTACTTGGGAAAGTATTATGTCAAAACCCCTCCAGGGAAGACTGAAAGATTGGCCTTTTTGTTTGCTTCCTTTGTGTTGCACCCTCCTGGGTGCTAAGGCCTGTTAACAACAGCTTCTTGGTTTGCTACAGTTCTGTGGGACTCCCAAGTGCAAGTCCCATGGGTTCCCATAGTTGAGTAATTTAGGGCCAGTCCTGTGGGTGTCGGACCTAAAAGCGGAAGCATTAAGATGGGTGGTTTAAACCATTTGCTCCTCAGGGGAAAGGAGTCAAGTTGGGAGTGCCCTCCCAGTTATATGCCAGGTTTATGGTGATTGTTTTTCTAACCATTATGAGGTAGCTGTTCTCTCAGTTGCTTGAGTAGGAGTGATTTAACTGTTTTCTGGACTTATCTTGGAGGAAATTCCTTTGTATGTCATGGTGAAGCCCTCAATGCAGCCATGGAAGATGAAAATCCAGGAACTTCTGTAATCATCTTGATAAGAAGTCCTTGGAAAAATTTAAAAATCTCCTAGATAATTTTTTTTAAGGCAATGATGTTAACAAACTAAAAAAAGAGAACATTTTGTTTTGAAGGAAAACTATATCATGAAAGATTTCACACATTTCTGGGAATTAGATGAATTCTGCAACAAATTTTATGAATTAATAGAGCTTCTAGATTTTTGCTTTGCAATTCTTGCCTTAATTTATTCTATGAAAATGCATTTTTATATTTTGGATAATTGTTTTAATATTTTGGTTCATCTAGGGCTTCTAAATTTGACTGCTAGAGAAAAAAGTATCATTTAGACCTTATGCATCAAACATAGGTTTTTCTTTTTTAAAAAAAATTGATGCAAAAATAGAAAAACACAAAATTGTATGTTTTACTCAAGGTTGTTATTTTAATTATTTGTTCCAAATCCCACTAAACTAAGAGGTCTGGTTTGAGGATGATAAATAAGAAGATTGCATAAATTGCAGTGTATCTTGAATTTATAATTCCCAGTGGCAATACTGGAATTCTTAAGTTTTCAGTTGCAGCAGGATTTCCTAGTTTGCTATCTCTACTTAATTTTTCTCTCTATGCAAAATGTTTAGCATGACATTTATGTAATTTTTGGTAGCAGTGAGCTGCTAATGTTCTTCAGATACCAAAAATTACATAAAAACAACAGAAAAATGCATGAATCAATGAAACCTCTCTATGTTAAAGGATATAATGGGGAAAGTTACCTGAATTAGCTGTGAGTAAATTATTAGTTATACTTTATATAATTTAGTAATGTTGCTTCAAATATACACAGCAAAAACAGAATTCTTATTGCCCACTTAGATGTCATGGAGAACTTATTCTAGTAATGAACTATAGAAATGATCCCTGAAAGTATAGTCTTAGAACTTATTCTAGTGAGTAGATAAGAATGTCCTCTTATCTAAATGTCCACTAAAAGGACATATTCTAATTTTCTTAAACAGGTGCCAGGAGATGAGAAAAGAGAAACAGTAGTGAGAGTAAAACAGTCATATACTCAAAAGAAGAAAAGCCTGGTTGCTCTTGGACCATATCAACAGGTAATTATCAGAATCAATTTTTTTTTACTGATTTTATATGCTAATTAGTCAATGACAGCTTCACACAACCATATTTCCCACAGGCCACTAATTAGTGGCAGCCCACGTTTATAAAAGTCAACTTATTAGCCACAGCCTGCTCTGGGAACCATAGTCCTGCTTCTGAAAGATTACCAACTCTGCAACTCCAATGGCCTTATATAAGATCTTTTTTTTTTTTTTTTGCTTCATTAAGAAAGGCTTCTATATACAAGCCAAACTCTCCTTCTGTGTCAAGTAATATAGTTCAGTCTTTTTTTCAGATATTGAAAGGTAGCCTTGTCCTGTGCAGGTAGATTATTTTCTAACAAATTGAGGAATTAATTGATGACAAACAGAAAAGCATCTGCAGTGGGGAAATTATGTTTTTCAATAAATTCTTACCTGATGCTAAGAAGAATATGACAATCTATTTTGTCATAAAGCTCAGACAAGCTAATAATTAGAATTCAGTTTTTTTTAATATAATAAGGATGAATTTGACATTAGGGGATTATGCAGGAGGGCTATTTAAATAAAACTTAAGATGCAGATTTGGAAAAGGTTTACTTTTGAGGTCACTCTTAAAAAGAAATAATAATAAGCATGTGGGGTGATGACCATTATAGACGAATAATTAAACTAAATAGCTATTTAGAAAATCGAATTGATTTAAACTGAATTAAACTAACTGAATTCAATGTTCTTATCAAATAAAAGGTGAGAAGCAGAAAATTGTCATTAGATTAGAGGTCATAGTTAACAACCTAAGTCCCCATCAGTAAAGGAGTGGATAAATAAAACTGTCATACATTTACACAATGGAATGCTATGCAGTAGAAAGAAAGAAGGCATTCCTACTCTTTGCAACAGCATGGATGGAACTGAAATAAGCCAGGCGTCAAAAGACGAATACCATATGTTCTCACCTATATGTGGAACCTCATGAACAAAACAAATGAGCAAAATAGAACCAGAGATGTGGAACTAGGGAACAAACTGACAGCAATCAGAGGGGATGGGGAGAGAGATAAGGGGGTAAAAAAGAGGAATGGGCTAGTCAAACAAGGAACAAATATAAGGGTCCCGTGGACATGGACAATAGGGTCGGGGGGTGGCTGTGGGAACAGGAGCAGGGGTGGGCTGGGATGGGGTGGGTAAGCAGGGGAAAGCAATGGAGAAAAAATTGGGACAACTACAATATTTAAAAAATGAAGAAAATATATGAGTAGATAAATCTTTAAAATAGAAATTAACATATAGTTTTCTTTACTGTGCATTTCTAAAATGGCTTCATCAAATACTTACTTTTGGGTGATAATGTCTCTTTTCAAGTCTTTTAACAAGTTGCATTATGATGTCTGTTGAAAAAAAGATGTTTTTCTTGATTATAAAATGTGAGGGTAATAACCAGTCAATGACATTCCACTTCTTTAAGCATGGGACAAACTACACAAAACATTTGACAAATTGATAAATATATATAAATTGTCAAACTTCTTATTACATGCTACTGGATTTACTTTGTGACAAGATATCGCCAATGTTTTAGTACCTACTTGGTCTAAGTAATATCATAGTCATCTTTGGATATTTGCCCCATTTATCCTGAATGCGAGGTGGTACATTTTCCTCATGCAGAGGTCCATTAGGAAGTGATTGTATTGCTGGCATTTTTAAGATTTAAGCAGACCTGCTCAAGGTCATGTTAAATTAAAGTTTGCGTAGCACCAAGGACAACAGTTCAGACTGCACCAATCTAGGAAAACATAGATATCTAAACAGAAAAAGATTAGTTTACTTCTCATTCAGCAAATGTGAAAAATTCTTTTATGTTATATTTTCATGAGAGAACAGATTACATTCTCTAGGGTCTATGATAGTGTTAACAGGTTTTGTCCTATTTTGTCACATGGATATGTAAATAAAGGAAATTGTGAGAACATATGTTTCTTTAAGAAATGTTTATGCAATTTTATTACATAAAACAACATGTGCTTTTTATTAATAAAGCAACATACAAGGAGAAAAGTTATTCCTGTTAAATACATAACTGAACATGGAAAGAACAAAATACTTATGTAGTTATTTAGGGATAGTTTTAACTAATAATTCTACTTAATCCAAGTTCAACATTTTAATATCTTAATATGTTTTAAGATATTCAGGGACTATTGATGTTTTATCACATATGTCTAGGTATATAAATATTTTGCAAATGCATTTAAATATAGACATAGGTACATGAATATATGCATTTATACACATACATTTGAAGTTTATAATTTATAACTGGAGCTACAGGAATGTTGGTATGGATTTTGACATAGGTTGGGACTACCGCGTTGAGAGAAACATGACATTCCTTTTTCTAATCTCATGAGAGATGGTTTCTGTGTTTGGATAGTAGAATACAAAGCAAATTTCCCCCAATCAATCAGAAAACCCAAATTTTGTTAGTTTTCATATTTTTACCAGCCAATGTTTATGCAAAATGTAAGAGAGATATCAACAATGTAACTGTATCATTGAAATGAAATATAAGACACTTTAATTTGTCCTAGACAGAGAGTTCACTACCTCTCTTACAGGTCTCAGCAAATGAGATAATCTGCTTGTGCCACAGCTCTTACTTCATTGCATTGTCCAGTTTGCAACAGAGGCAGCCCTCAAGCCAAAAAAACCCTTTAGTTTATGGCATTTTATTTATTTTCCATCCTCAATCCCTTATTTCCTCAGGGTTTGTAACAGAATACCAGGTGTGTATACTCGCCATACATATTTGATGGGTGGGTGGGTGGGTGGGTGGATGAATGAATGGTAGATGATGGATAGATGGGTAGATGGATGGATGGGTGAACGGCTGGGTGGATGGATGGGTGGGTGAATGGATGGGTGGATGGGTGGATGAGTGGATGGATGGATGGGTGGGTGGGTGGATGGATGGGTGGATGGATGGATGGGTGGACAGATGGGTAGATGGATGGATAGTTGAAGAAACAAGCAATTGAATATCCTACTAATAAGCCACATATTTTTCCATCTCATCAGCTTTGGTGGGAAATGGTTAGGCAGAGGATTTAAAGATAGAAAGCACCTTTATGTAATAGAAGGGCAAAATCACAACATTTGAGTTTCAGGAAGATCAGTTCCGTATAAATCATTTGACTCACAATGTGTATTTCCTCTGAATTGCTAAGTACCACCCACTCTACTAATTTAGAGCAGTTTTCCCATATATGAGATTGGCATATGCAAATTCAAATATCAGTGACTAAAGGGACATATGGCTTAATCTTTGTTTTAAATAAAATCTTAACAGGCATGAACATCTTTAGTAGGAGATGGAATCACCCTGACAGACTGAACTTTAGTGGTTTTTTTTCCCCTTCTTCTAACAGCAGTTATTGGTTTATCATTAGTTTAATCAGAGACAGACTAAAATGTGTTTGTTTTTCACTCTCATCGCAGCTGACTTGCTAAGACTAAAAGAGCATATTGGAAACATAATATGCAGTGACATTCTGAGGCAGATGCCTAATTCTGTCCACCTGTTACCAGGTAAGTGCATCCAGGCGGCTTCTCGAGACATTTGAAAAGCTCTCCTAGGTACAGAGAAGATAAAAGGAGTTTTTAAAATATACATATGCTAAAAATCCATTCCTTTCTTCTCTGGAAAAGTCTATCTTTTGACCTTTTTCTATCGCTTCTTTTACAATAGTGACCCCACTTTTCTATCTCCCTTTTATCCAGAGTCTCAACATCTTATTTCAAAAGGTGAATAAATGAAAGTCGTCTTTTGTGTTTCTTGCTTACATTTTTCTTATATCTATAGCAGCATTTCCTTTTTCAAGCATATTCATTAATATCATCGCTAGTTTCATTTCTGCAAAGATTTCAGTGACTGTTAAATATGCAAAAGACATGTGGCTTGCCTTATGGGTTTTACTGTTCTTTAATAATTGAGTCGTAGAGAAGAGAGAAGTAAATATAGATATATTTTTCAAATTATTATAGAGCCCTTCCTGTACCTGTTCTATCAGTTACCATTTTGAGACTTCGGTTGTGCACATTTCTAATTTAGATACAGAATACAGTGATGGGAAGAATAATTAGTGCTATGCCACAGCTAGTTGTGGCTAATAGTACTTATACAATATAACCATAATATCAATAAACCTTTTGTTATATGAAAAGAAAAGTGTCCTGTGTGTCACCAAATATACATGGCTGACTTGTGGAGTCTGGTTTATTTATTTTTTTTAATAATCAACTCTTTGTCTTAGAAACAGTAGGAGATCACGTGAATCTTAGGTTATGCAACTCAAATTGAGAGGGGCAAATGCTTGTGAACTAGCCCATCTGAAGATGCCAAGGAATTACAGAATTTGTAGTTCATAGATTTATTTAGTTTATGGTTGATAAAATTCACCTAGAATGTTTATAATAAACTTAGAAATATTATTTATGCATTTTGTTTCCTTTTTATGGAATGATAGCTCTTGAGTTGACTAACTTCGATAAAATGTCACGTCCTGCCATTCATATGACGTTTAAAAGTACCATACTTGAACCTTTGATATTTGGTTTAACTAATGGGACTTTCTGAAACAAAATAATAGACAATGAAACATTTTTAATAGGCTTGTATTTGCTTGCTAAACATAAAAGTACAATATATTCATGCATTTATTTTTCAAAATAAAATGTCACAAGTAGAAAACTTAAACACTCTCACATTCTCACAAGTTAGAAATAGTTACTATTAAAATGTTTTTACTCCTTTTGGTTTTGTTCTAAAAGAGGTTTTAAAATTTTTACATATTTGAGACCATATTCTTAATACAATTTTATTCTACATTTTCAGTGATGATTATCATGCCAATATTTTCCTTTCCATGAAATATTTTCAAACTCATATGCTACATCATAGTTCATTATATAGATGTACTATAATACATATTAATTTTTTCCTGTTCTTGAACATTTAGATACTTGTATACTTTTTCTATATTTGTTCTATTTTTATTGCGATAACACAAGTTAACACCATTATACAACTTTTGGGTATCCAAGATTATAATTTGATATCTGTACACTCTATTACATGATCATCACCAAAGGTCTGATGCCCATTATTACCCCATGTTTAAACTTCTTTACCTATTCTGCTTTCCATTCCTCTCCTTTCTCCTCTCATTATTTTACTTGCTATTATACCCATAAGATCCAACCACGTTGTCACAAATGGCAATATTTCATCTTCTTATGACTGAGTCTGTCCGGAAAAAATCCAGCCATTGTAAATATAATCAGAACAATTTGTGTGACATCGATGTCACCTGGCAGCCAAGGAGAGTGGACTAGAACATGCATGTGTGAACAATGATGGCTTCACTGTGCTAGTCAGTGGAAGTGGTAGATGCTATTGAGTGAGCATGTGTACTATGTGATCATTACATTCGAAGTGACTGAGCAAGTAGAGCATTGGATCTGCATCAGATTTTGTGTTAAGCTTGAACATTCTTCTGTGGAAATTATTCAGATGATTCAGAAGGCCACAGCTATGGGCAACTAGTGATTGATTGGCAGCTTCATCACAACAACACATCCACTCATGCATCACATCTCGTAAGAAATTTTTGGTAAGATATTAAATCACCCAGGTAACACAGCTCCCATACAGCCCAGGTTGGTGCCACATGACTTCTGGCTTTCCCAAAACTAAAATCACCCTTAAAAGGGAGGAGATTTTCAAACCATAGATGAGATTCAGGAAAACATGATGGGGCAGCTGATGGTGACTGGGAGAATTCTTAAGGTGCCTACTTTGAAGTGGACTGAAGTTCATTGTCCCCTGTACAATGTTTCCTGTATCTTGTAGCTTTTATCTTCTTCAATAAATGTCTCTATTTCACATTTATGTGGCTGGAAACCTTCTCGATATATTTTTTATCTTCATCTGTCATCTGTCAATATTTTCTTTTCTTGGCTATTATAATTAATGCAATGAACATATGGAGACATATATTCTTTTTTTTTTTTAATTTTATTGTTGTTGTATTACATCCATCCCCTTTTTGCTCCCCTCTGTCCCCCTCCCCACCCACCCATTCCCCCCAAAGTCATACATATATTCTTTTTAATTAGTCTTTTCACCCTTTTCAGTTTAGAGCAGCCTTCCTATATTGTATAATTTTATCATTATGAGACTGTTGATTCAAACATACTCTATATACAATGGATATACAGCTATATTTTGAATAATGTTTTTATCTCTACCATTTGTATAGAAGCTTCACTCTGAGGGAGAAGGCAACTCAGTTGGTTAAGAACATATAAAGTAGCCCCAGTATCTACAAGGGCCTTAGTAACCTCTTTCATGATAATTTCAATTTCCATTAGTAAAGAGAAGAGGGAACACCCTTCCATAGTCCTCAGAGAAATCCTATGCTTGTTCCTGTTTCTTTCCTCTTTCTAAATCCCATTTCAGTTTTCTACAACCTTTCTTTTTTTTTTTCAAGATTTTATTTCATTATTTTTAGAAAGAGGGGATGGGAGAGAGGCAGAGAGGGAGACAGACATCAATGTATGGTTGCGTTTCACCTGCCTCCAGCCACAGACCTTACTGGAGACCTGGTTTGCAACCTGGTTATGTGCCCTGGCTGGGGAATCGAACCTGCGACCTTTGGGTTCGCAGGCCGGCGCCTTAACCTACAACCTTTCTTAAGGTGACCCAACTTCCTCCAATAACAGACTCTATGATTTTTAAAAATTAAGCATTAGCATTATGAAACTATACAATCAAAAATACATTCTATTTGCTGGGAATTTATTTTGAAAACTCCTGTTCAATGATTTGTTTTTAAATTTGCCTTTAAAAAAATATGCTTAAAAAGCAAATGATAAATTTTGAGTTAGTGTTGCTAAGTTTATTCATACTTTTCACTTTATAAATGATTTTTAAAAAATGACCCAAGCTGTTTGGAATCATCCAACTATAAGCCTTCTCTAACCCAAATGGAGCTTCTGCAATTTTGGATCACAGACCAGGAGACACCTGAAAATTAATAGAATCCCTTCCCCTTAACCTAGGTCAGGCTCATCCCCAAGCTCGGAAAGGTGAAAGGCTAATGGTAACTCAATTACCACGTCATAGGATCTTTTGATTTACAGTCTATTAAGATTTGAACATTTCCAGTTAAACTGACACATTTGACATTAAATTATGAAAGCTCTTTCCTTTCCTTCCTTGGCTGAAAGTAACTCTGTTTATCCTTCCAAAAGGTCAAGACCTCAAAATAAGAGACTGGATTTCTTTTATGATTTGACTTTCTCCTTTGTTTCCCAGAAATAAAAATGTGCTGTGGAAGAGCTCTGCTTAATCTAGGAAAGCAGGATTAATTTGCTCAGGTTGTAAAGAATTGTTATATAATGAGCAGACTCTTGAATAAATAAATCCTCATGTAAATATTTCAAGCAAATTTACCACGTGACAGCTTTAAGGAGTGGTTTCATCAAATTATGTCTGGCAATTCAGGCCTTCAACTCATTACAAAAGAAGCTATATGACTTAATGAATAGTAGCTATATGTCCAATCAGTAGAAAGATTAATCCTGCTCTGATTTGAGTTCTAGGAGTAATATTTTTTCTCCCATAATCATAACCATCATAATTGAAAGGTGGGCTCTGATATATAGTCCCCATCTAACAGAGCTGCTGAGAGCATTAAGTAAGCTGTTGGCTTTAAAGGAGTGGCTGTTACATAGTGTACAATAAATAAATATGAGCTGTAATAATGTTGATAATATCTATACTTAAGCAAAGATGCCTCTGAAGTTTATATATATCAAATACTTTTTATAAATAACATATAATTACCTTTCCTGTTTAATTACATCTCTACAAGTATAATGGCAAGAGTACAGAAAATAATTTCATGGTTAAGAATCCTAGGACCTTTTCTCTGTTTTTAATAAAGTATTACTTTGAACAGTATTTTAAGCAGCAAAGAATTGAGTTTAAGATCTAAAATACATGTCTCTGTAAGACTTACTGACCAAGAGGTAAGATTCTCAACTCTGCTTCTTCTCATTAGGGGATGATCAATAGATAATTCCTTGACCATCTTGTACACCAGGCTTAATCTACAAAATACTGGATATTCTAGATTACCTAATGCTAATTTGGCACCACCACCATGCCTTTGAAAGATGGAAACTCTGCTTCCCAGAATTGACTTTCCTGTATGACTCTGCATTGAATATTGTCAATGAAAGCAGTTCATGTTATATTTGGAAGGCAGAAATGAAGCAGAAGCATATTTTTTAGAGAAAGTCACAGCTAGACTTACAGGTAAATAAAGAACCAAAAAGACTTCTAGCAAGCTCTTAAGATCCTCCCTCTGTGGTGCTTCACAATGAGATATTTAGTGTTAACATGTCTGATCATGGATGGCAATTCTCCCATGACCCTCCACGGCAGCTTCCCTAACCTCTACTCTCAGCTCTTCTGATGATCACGTGAGCACTAAATTATGTCAAAATCTTTACATCTGGAACATCGTCAGTGGTTTCTATTCCCCTGATCAAATGATGAACAGAAAATATGACAAATTTTAAGCACAACTCTAAATTATTTTTGACCAAGGTCCTGTCTGTGTTTACAAAATAATTTGAATAATTTTACATACTTGACTGAACAATGAATTTTAAAAGTTATGGTTTTCTATTGATTTATCTCTTATTTAATTACCTGATCTATTAACATAACAAAATCTGGGAGGTCTAGAGTGAATACACTGATTGAAAGTTATTTTTCTTTTAAATAACAATTTTTCTCCACATAGAGGCAAAACCATGTGCCAGACCTGTAAGATTTTATGGGCAATGTATTGGTTGAATAGTGGGCCCTACAAAATTAAGTCTGTTCAGAGCTTCAGAATGTGAACTTACTTGGAAATAAAGCTTTTGTAGACACGATTAGTCAAGATAAGGTGATAATGGTTCAGGTTGGCCCCAAAATCAAAATTTAGTGATGGTGTCCTTGTAAGAAGGGAGCACATACAGAGTTACATACAGGGAAGTAACGCCCTGTAAAGATGGGGGCAAACATTGGAGTGATTCAACTGTTACTTCAGGAGTGTCAAGAATAGCTGGAAACTACCAAAATCTAAGAAGAAAGAATTTTTCTTCCTAAGAGTCTTTACAGAGAGCTTAATCCTATCAACACCTTAAGTTTAGACTTCAAGTCTCCTGAACTGAGAGAAAAAATGTCTGCTGGTTTTTTGTTTTTTGTTTTCATTTATTTTTAAAATTAACTTCTTGTTGTTATATTACATTTATCCCATTTTTCCCCCACTGCCTTCCCCTGCCCCACCCTCCCTATCCCCTCTCCCACAGTCAATCCCACATGTTGTCCATGTCCATGGGTCACTTATATTAGTTCTGTGACTAAGCTGTTCCCCTTCTTTGTTTTTCTTTTTTTGTTTTGTTTTGTTTTGTTTTTTTTTGATAGCAGCACTATTTACAATAGCCAAGTGCTGGAAATAGCCTAAGTGTCCACCAGTGGATGAATGGATAAAAAAACTTAGGTACATTTACACAATGGAATATTACACCACAGAAGGAAGGAACTACTCCCTTCCATGACAACATGGATGGAGCTGTAGAGTATTATGCTTAGTGAAATAAGCCAGTCAGTGAAAGACAAATACCATATGATCTCACCTATACAGGAGACTAATGAACAAAATAAACAAGCAAGCAAAATAGAACTAGAGACATGGAAACAAGAAACAAACTTTTACTCTTTTTGTAAATCACCCATTTTGTGGTAGCTTGTTACAACTGTTTTAAGAAACTAATAGATTACTTCTAATAACCTTTCAAAAGATATATGTCATAATTTTTTAAATGTTTGGGAGCGGATGGAAACCTCTTAATCTTATCAAGTAAATCTGACAATGTCAAATAATAAAGCAAACAAAAAACTTGTAAATATGAGTGCAAAGATGTTAAATATAATGTTAGCAGCCCAAATATATAATTTAACATAGTAAATTATGGATTACCAAATGTCATGAAGTAATATTTATTCCAGGATTCTTAGGTGGTTTAGAATTTATAAAATTTATTGATACTCTCCATTATATAACAGGGACTAGAGGAAAAGTATGTATATCACCTCAGTGCATGCTAAAAAGATGGTTAGTTAAATTCAAAAGACAGTTAATATTTAATAAAAATTTAATTTATAAATGTACAAATAAAACAAAATATCTTTTAAGTGATAAAGGTTATTGATTTCAATAAAATAGCCACAGCTACTATCTAAATAGCAGAACACCAGGCATTTTATTATTAGAAATATTGACACATTTTGGATGTCTGTTGTCACCAACTTCTTCGGCATTATATTAAAACTATCCATATAATACAACAATGAAATAAATAAGAAGTGGATGGAAAAGAATACATTTATTTTATTATTATTTGCAAATGTTATGGCCTACCTTGAAAAAATCTAAACAACTAAAAAGCAATATAATTAGTCTTCTAATTAGTTCTTTGAATTGACAGCTAAATTTTATAAAATTTATAAACAAAATATTTTTTCTATGTATTAATCCTAGCAAGGCATAAATAAACAAGTTAATTAAAAATAAACTTATAGGCACAGAGAACAAATTTATGGTTCCCATATGGGAGGGTTTTGGGTGGGTGAATGAAAATGGTAAAGAAATTAAGAAGTACAAATTACCAAGTATAGAAAGAGTCACAGGGATGTACAGCATAGGGAATGTAACCATTAATATTGTAATAACTATGTACATGTCAGATAGGTACTAGAAATATTGGAGGGATCATTTCATAAGATATATAAATTTCTAATCACTATGCTGTACAGCTGGAAATAATGCTGTTTGTCAACTGGAATTAAAATATTAATTTTAATGACTAAATTCATAAATGAATTATATTTACCTTTCTTTCCCAAACAAATAAAAACATTATTTGCAATAACAACAAAGTGTAAATACTTAGAGGTAATCTAAATAAAAGTTACATATAATTTTTAGTAAACTTACAATGTGGATGGCTTTGTAAGTACATTCTCTTGTTTCCTTTTTATCTGTATTTTAATCTTTCAATAAAGAATATGATGTAAATAATTAAATCAGGTAAGGTTAAAAACATGATCAAATACCTATGAGACCAAACAGCTATTAAACATTGGAATAGCCTATTTCTGTCCAAGTGAACCTAAAGTTATGGAGTCTTTTTTCATGTATCCAGTAAGAATTTAGGCTCCTATATTAACATTGTCATTTTTAAGATTCTATTTTTCTTGCATCTATGCCATATCCTGCTTCCACAGGCACATAGCATAGTCATCAGCCAAGGGCTGTCAGGAATGCACCATTCCCAGCCCCAGCCAGACCTACTGAATCAAAATCTGCAGTTTAGACAGAGTTTCAGGGACGTGTGTGAACATTACCTGGTGTTGCACTGAGTGCTATCAGTAGAGTCAACCAAAATGTTCCCTCTTTTTTTCTAGGCCATTCTGATCATGGTAGCTAAAAATAGCAAATCTCATTCCTCTTTCTTTCTTTCTCCTAATTCATTTTCCATAGCAATTACCCTTATCTGATCTTACAGCTTAAGTGCATTAGTTACTACTTATTCATTTTTTTAAAAAATTATCTGCTTTCTTTGAGTTCAGGGGAATTTAGTGAATGGGCTTATCTAGTTGTGAAAAGTGTTGAGTTCAGGATTGGAAAGCATGATTGTGTCAGAGTCAAAAGTGGAGATCAATTAGTTATTCAGCACATACTTCTTGGACTTTTATTGTGTGCCGTTGACCTGTAGTGCCCACATCAGTGCAAAGTTTGGGACATTAGGTGGTAAGAGGTGCCAAGGAAGAAGTACTGTGTGAGGGGGATGAATGTTAAAAACATTGTTAGGAAAAGGCCATGCACAGAAGGTGGCATCAGTGGGCACTTACTTGAAGGCTACTGAGATCAAGCTACTGTAAACAAGGCATTAGAGGGAAAGGGTAACAAAAGAGAAATTATGAAATAGGAAGAAAATCTGTTGTGGTTTTCACAACAGATGACTTTGGTTTTTATCAACACATGGGAAGCATTCATAACCAGGTAGGGGGAGGGTTACGGGAAGTGGGAAATACTTGGAATAGCTCACGTGGAGTGAATTAGGGGTGGTGGAGGTTTGTACCCTGGATCCTCTCATGTGTCTCCCATAAAGGAACTGTGTTTCCCTAATGCATTGTGCTTATTCTGATCTTATGTTTAGGTGAGTAAGTAACATACCTGGCATCCCACTAACCTAAGAGCTGATTAGGAGTACAGTCTGTGACAGATTCAGCATTAAATATCCATGTCACAACTCAGGGCCTGGCAGGTAAAAGATGATTGATAATTGTTTGATGAAAGGTCACAGAATAGAAGGGAAGAAAGAAGAAACCACCACAGAAGACAGTGGTGTTTGCTTTGGAGTGGAGACTGGACAAGTAGCTTTAGCAGAAACCTCAGGTGAATGAGAAAATGTGGGGTGCTGGTGATCTGACGCTGTGGTCCCAAAAAGGGGTTCGGGAACCTGGATAAGAGGAAAGTGCCAAGGGCATCACAATCATGTAGAGGCAGAAGGGCAAAAGAAGAAGGGATAGCTAGAGAAGCAGCTTTGGTCAAGATGAGGAGCAAATGCACGTTTGAGTAAGTTTCTGCTCTTTGTGTTTATGACTCGAGTGGCAGTCAGCTGTCGATGATTTGCAGACTAAATAATATGCGTGGCTTTGAGGCCGGGAATCAACCTGTAAGTGTTTTTGGAATTAGAGTTTCTCTAAAGGCACTTCCAAGGAAATGTAACTTTTAATGAGGGGTTTGATTAGTTTATGCTCTCTGGAACAGTGTGAGAAGGACAATGATGGTGCCCTTTGCCCTTGATGTCAGGAAGTGGCTGGAGTTGGTGGTTATGGACTTCACAGCTACCCTGTCACCATGATGAGAGCCACTCCTGCCCATGCTATGGAATCCAATTTAGCTGAAAGCACAGCTTTTGATGGAGTCACATGGCTGGCAACCAAGTCACTAATGGGTCACAAGCTTCCAAACTGGATGACTGCGGCTACTAGTGTTCCCAACTGGCTTCTCATCTTTTTTGATTGTGCCTGTCAATCTCGAGAAAACACTTTCTCTTCCTGCTATTATAAGACATGAATGTAAATTTACCAGAAAAAATGAGAGACATTGAATGCACAGACTACTTACCTTGTTGAAGCTCACCCACATTTCAGGTTTGCGCTCTGACAAACCTCTGATTTGGTCGTATTTTTAACACAACTATTTTTTAAAAGATTTTATCTATTATTTTTAGAGAGAGGGATAGGAAGAGAGGCAGAGAAGGAGAAAGACATCCGTGTATGGTTGCCTTTCACCTGCCTCCAGCTACGGATCTGGCTGGAGACCTGGCTTGCAACCTGGTTATGTGCCCTGGCTGGGAATCGAACCAGTGACCTTTGGGTTCTCAGGCTGACACCTTAGCCACTGTGCCACCAGCCAGGGCCTTATTTTTTATTTATGTTTTTAAAGGCAGGAGTGCCCTCAACAAGATGTGCTTATGATTTTTTGAGCTTATGGATTTTCTAGATTTCTTTTTTGGTGATAAACTTGGGTGGCAGTTATGACTGAATATAATAAAATCATTGTCTGAATAGCCATCCAGGAATTCTTATGAAACAGGGGTTTTCTTAGTATAAGCAGAAGCAGTATGTTCTCCTGATTGGTACTTGTTGACTGCTTGTTGACTGCCTGGGAGCCCAGGACCAAGGTGGCTGAGTTACGGTCCCTGGTCTGTCATGAGCAAACTCTGTAACCTTGTCCAAGTTATGTTACCTCTTAGCATTGCATTTGCCAAATGGGTGGAATCAGGCCTTTCTGACAGGAATGTTGTAAGGGTTAATTAATTGCTGTTTGTTAAGTGCACTGAGATTGTCAGATTAAAGCATTAGGGAAGTGTCAAGTTTGTGTTATTATGGTATTATTTTTCTTTGTTTGGTAGGAAATGCCATTTCTGTGTAATTTACTTTAACAGTAAAATAAGCCATTTTAATCAATGCACAATCAAGCCCTTATTCATGGAGGACAAGGGTGTATACACTTAGCAAGTGCGCTGGTGTCAGCTGACACAGGGCAGGGATCTGAAAATTCTGCACTGGATACAAAGAAAGCCTACAAAATGAAACATGGGGCGATTAGAGTCTTGAGTGCCCAAGAGACTCATGTTACTGACCCAGTATAGCCTGTTATTAGCAGAGGGAAAAAAGGCTGTAACCTTAGCAACTGATACTCAAACTCCAAAAAAAAAGTTATCCGTGTCACCATGAAATTTTTGAAGCCATTGTACATATGGCCTAGAAACAAAATATCACAAATACTTAATTAGAATCCACAAAGGATTTTAAACATATGGATTTATTAAAGACTTTCTTAATAACTTAGAAGTAGACATGTTTTGATGTGATTTTCTTTGTATCAATACACATAGGCTTTGTCCATAATGATGATAACTGGTGAATCTTGATTTTTCTAAAGAAAATATGAAAGTTTTATCTGAAAATGTGATTTAGCAAGATTTATAAGTTGCAATATTTTTAAGACACCATTTTTTCCCTAAAATGTACATTACTGAGTATAACAAATAGCTATAACATAGACTGACCATAAGTGCATTTACAGAAAAAATCATTGTTCACTATACATACTTAAAATGAAGGAATTAAAGTGTGTGAGACTTCACTGACTATGATAGGTATTTTCCAAACAAAGTCCTATGTATAAATAATGACTACATGATTTACATCTATAATTTTTAGTCTTAATCGATAGCTTTGTGACATTCCTGAGTCATATCTGGGTATTGACAATTTCACAAGTTTTAAAACTTTTGCTGTCTATACCAATATTACTTGAATATCTTTTCTTCCCAGTATGGCCAGATCTACCATCTCCACTTTGAGAAATTGCAAGAGGAAAATTTCTATTTAACCAGTCTGTTAACCCACTGATGGAGGAGCCATTCCTCATAACTCATTGACACAAGAAAATGGACCCCTAATGGTCTCTCTGTTTAGCCTCTTACAACACAGAAGCCAGATAAATCCCTTTACCATGTCAGTCAGATTATGTTGCAGACCCATTGAAAATGCTCTAGTAACTTCCCTCTGTATTCAAATCAAAGTCCTTCAGCATCCACAACGATTTCTCTAGCCTCATCACCTACATTTCTTGTGTGCTCTGTTCTTGCCCTATTGCTTTTCTTCCTACATATCAGAAAGAATGTGCTTGGTCTTCTCCTTGTCATTTGTATATTGTTTCCTTTGCGCAGGTTTTTCATTCACTTTATTCAGTTATGTACTCAAATTTTAAGTGAAAGAGCATCCCTAGCAACCCTATAACAATACCATTATACCATTTTGCTGTTACCTTCTTCACTTTTAGTCTTTTCTATAATGCTTTTATTGTCTGCCATAGTATATAGTCAACCCTCTTAGAGAGCAGAGCCAGTGTTTTGTTCACTTCTTCAATGCGCAGAAGGGTGCCTGGCACACAGTAGTATCTGAATAGATATGCGCTGACACGTAGATACTGAGATATTGGCACTTTCCAAACTATTCCACAAAATCTTCATTCTTACCAATGTATTCCAAAGTCAAGTCCCTAGGTTCAACTTAGCAGTTCCTGAAAACATCAACATATTATTAAGGAGCATCTGCTTGGAAATTCTCCAGAGCTGACACATATTTTGTGCGATGGTGAGCTGTAGGGGAGTCCTCTATCTCCCCCTGACAACATGCATTAACCAAACAGCCAGACAAGCCTCTCAGAGCCTCCCCCACCCACGGGGGATCACAAGCCCATGGCCCAATATAGCAGGGCTGCTGGTCATGCCCAAATTTTTAATACGGTAGGAAAATTGGGAGGAAAAGGTGATGTGTAGCTTGTAAGTTTCTTAAGGACTATTTTTTCTCAACATTCTTGTTAATATTAACCTGATACCATTTTATGGCTCCTGAGAACATAAAAGAAAGCTTGTTACTACTTACCTGAATATTGAAACCCCAATTATTCCTCAAAATCAATCTCAATGTCACTCTCTTTGTTGATTGATATCCCTTTCCAGCATCACCTGCTTCCTCCTTTATTCCCTTTTCATTCACATTTTCAAAAATCCTCACCTGAGCATATGTTTATTGATTTCAGAGAGAGATGAAGGGGGGATATAAAAAGAGAGAAACAATAATTGATTGCCTCTTGTATGCATCCTGACCAGGGATTGAACCTACAACCTTTTGGTGTATAAACCAACACAACCACCTGACCAGGGCTCCTTTCATTCACTATTGAGAGAACAGACAATACCTGATTTTATAAGTTATGTTTACACCATATGTATATATATATATTTGCAGCCACACTGAATCAGTAAGTTAATTCAGGGCAGTCCCATGCCCTTTGTGTGCTTTATCTTCAGTGTCTAGCTCAACACTTAGCTTGAAGTAGACACTTCATAAGTATTTGTAGAAGGTTTATATGTACAGACATTTTAATTGGTTAGTGACTTACTCATCTATCTTCAATGGATGTATGACCAGATTACTTCATAATTTAATTAGAAATTAAAACTAGTTTGTAGTGTCTTTGGGAATGTGTTTTGATATGACATCACCACTGTTGTCATCAACAAACAAAATGTATATTAATTAAACACCTACTCTAACTCTGGGTGGTCTATGCATTATGGAAAATTGCGTATGTAACAGATATGTATCATCAAGTAATAGTTTTATTCCCCTATTAAAGCTAAGAAGTGCAGCCTGGCTGGTGTGGCTCAGTTGATTGGTGCTGGCCTGTAAACCCAAAGGTCACTGGTTTGATTCCCAGCCAGGGCACATAACCAGGTTGCAAACCAAGACTCCAGCCTGGTTTTTATCTGGAGGCAGATGAAAGGCAACCATACATTGATGTTTCTCTCCCTTTCTTCCTCTCTCTGCCCTTCTCTCTGAAAACAATAAATAAAAAATATTTAAAAAGTGAAGTAAGAAGAGCAAATACTGTTTAGAAAAACCAAAAGTTTCATTTTTTAAAAAAGAGTCATGTATAATTATGAAGAAAAAGTGATATATTTTAGTTACTAGAGCATGGAACCTGAGTTTGGGGGTTTACAGTTTAAATTTTTCAGAATTTGTTTGACTTTGATCTAATATAACCTATTTTGTGTCTTTCATTGTCATTTATAATAGAGGAACTTGAGATGAATGGATGATGGCTGAGGGGTGAGAGGAGAATAATATGCCCCAAAGGTGTCCAGAGGAACACTAAATGTAGGAGAAGTAAATTTGTGGGTGTGAGTAAGGTTAGAGAATCTAAATTTGGGGGATTTATCATGGATTATCTAGTTGAGCCAAAATGAATCACAGGATTCTTTCAAAGCAGAGAACCTTTCCTGGCTACTCAATTTATGGTAGTTGGTTACAGTGACAGTAGAAAACTAATACAATATCTCATTTTCTTCCATCTTAAAACCTCCCAATTCAACATTTTAATATGTATTATGTTTAAATCTCAATTATTGTATCTTTGGGTTGCTTAAAAGTGAAGTATATTTATACCAGAGATTTTTGTCTTTTAAAAGTATGTGTTTGATATATTTCAGGGCAAAAAAAAAAAAAAAAAAAAAAAAAAACCTCTCAACTTTCTGCTTGAACAAAGGATTTTGTAACTGATGCCTATATTCCTTTCACACAATAGAAATCAAAGCCTGCGAGAGCTCATGCCATTTACTTTAGTCAAAATCTGGATGATGCATTGCATAAGTAACAGCGTAATAGAGCCCTCATATTGTAATCTGGGTAGATGTAAGCTGTGCTTTGAAAATCAAATAGTGTTCCCTTTGACGTTTTGACAAGTAATTTAGACAACAATATACATTTGGCTAACTCATGAATGTAGTACTTCTCGTCCTCCGGATTGTGCAGGGTTTGCACTATGCTAAGAATGACAACAATTATAGAACTCACTTGCATCTGCCAAGTGAACAGATGGTCTTGTAGTTTAGAGGAACAATGGTGAAAAAAGAAAAGGCAAAGGGGTGGGTGGGGTGGGGGGGGAGCTGGTAGGGTGGGAGAAAACTCTTGCCAGCCAAAATAGCACTAATAACACTAAAGAAAGATGTAGACAAAAGCGTGTTACAATTTGTTCTTGAAAGGTATATATCAAAAGGAGAAAGGTCTTGCTTATTTCACTCTTCTCACATCCTGGTGCTAAATCTAATTCCAGTGTCCTTGAGATCTAGAAGCTATAAAATGACAATGTTGACATTCAAAGTGAGTTTGATGTGAGTTGACATTTTGCCTTTAGTAGTCTACATATTTCCCTTATTTCTTTTAGTTCATCTGGGGAATAATAGAGCACAACTGAGATAAATTAGGATTTACCCTCATAAACCACAGCTATTTTATACACATGTCCCTCATAAGACCAGTAAAGTCATTATTTCCTCATCTCTTTCAAGCCATTTACCTTCATTAAGCAAAGTGGAATATGGCTGCCTTTGGCAGAGACCTTCACCACATAGGTTGCATGCATGTGTGTATGTGTGTGTTGTGTGTACATTTATGTGTTAGGTAACCCACAAAGATGGTTCTACTTTCTTGCTTTGAAAAGTCTAGACTATATTTGGTGTTGTGTCGTTGAACTTAAAAATATTTGAACCTAACAACCTGTAAGGACCCTCTGGCTTATGCAGTTTTCCAATAGATAACATTGAATTGCCATTTGGTTATGTTGAGGCGACAGTGTGCACTTATATACAGAGTTTTAAAAGCTATACAGACATTCATTTTCCTCCTTTGAATAGTATCTAGGATACTTAATTACCACATTAATTATAATACCTCTCCATTATTAAACATTTTACATTTTATTAAACAAAAGCATGCTAAGTATTTTATCATGTATTATCTCATTTAAATGTACTGTGACACCCTGAAGTGGGTATGGGGTACTATTTTCCCTTTTTAAAAAGATGAGGCCAGCCCTGGCTGGTGGCGCAGTGGATAAGGTGCCAGACTGAGAACCCAAAGGTTGTTGGTTTGATTCCCAGCCAGGGCACATAACCAGGTTGCAAGCCAGGTCTCCAGCCAGGTCCGTAGCTGGAAGCAGGTAAAAGGCAACCACACATTGATGTCTCTCTCCCTCTCTGCCTGTCTCCCTTGCTATCTCTCTGAAAATAATGAATAAAATATTTTTTAAAAAAAAGAGGCATAGAGAACTTCGAAGTTTGAGAGATTTACTTAAAGTCACACCTTTGATTAATTGGTAATGGAGATGGAAAGCTAGGTTAATTTAACTCAAAACATTTTAATTAATCATTTGAATTAGGATATGCAAGGCAACAATCACGCATAGACACTGTCAGTGGCTCCACGCAGTAGATATTGTTCACTCATGTAAGAGCGATGGGCTTGTGTTCATGTCTGCAGGACAGCCCTCCCCATGCAACCACACACAGACCCACTGTCCCTCAATTGGAGCTCAGCCATCATCCCCTTGGCAGGGCCTGGCCATGGCTTGTCTTGTTCCCGGAGGAAGGACAGAGGCAGGGAGATTTGCCACTGGAGGACTTCATAGGCTAGGCGTAAATTTGGCAAAAGCATTTTGCTTGTGTTCTTTTGGAGAATATTTAGAATGTCTGCCTCAGTCAAGCCTAGCCCACAACGTGGATCTGCAGTAGCTTTTGTCCTTTTTCTTTTTTTCTCCCCAAATTGCTTGTTTGATTCAAATAATTCAAAGGGATCTTAGGAGCTGTATCTTTAGGAAATATGTAGAGGTTGGGGAAATGGTGAAAGACAAGCTCTTTTGCCCTCAACATTGTTGCTTAGGTTTCTTCTAAAGTAGTTTGAAGGTCTTCATGATGAGATGTTTTACTGAAATAATTTTTAATCATTTACTTTCAATGAATTTTTGTTTTGATTAACTTATATTTAATAAAGACTTTCAAAATATAGGTATGTCAAATTAATAATCTGTAGTGCCTCTTTGTTTTTTTTTTTTGTTTTTTTTTTTTAAATGAATGCCTAACCTAGTACTCATTACTACCACTGGGCATAATAGAAGCTATTTTTGGCTATTAGTAATATGAGAAAGGCAATCTACAATCCTGCCATGATTATAATAGTACTTAGGACTGACAAATATGGTAGTACCTCATTTTCCCATCATTGTCCTCAAATGAAACATTTCATGTAAGTGAATTTTCTGCATAGCAAACACAAAACTTATTTAAAAAGCAGACATCTTTCTTAAATGGTTTACATTTTTTTCTTTATAATTTAAACTTTCCATGGAAGTCAAGTTTGTAGGTGTGAATATCCATTATTGTGTTATTCCATAAAGCAATATGGCAGTTCCATTCTAGAACTAGAGATGTTAGCAATTCAATGTCTCTGCTTTAACCAGCGCCAGGCTGCTAGGTGTCTTAAATGTTTATTTTTATTTTTTCTGGTTTTTCTTTGATTTCATTTGAAACATTATTACCTTTTTCTTCTTATTTTCCTTGTTTTCTTCCAAGTGTTAATGTTGTTTTAACAGGTGGCTATTTCCTTTTTAACTGTGAATGAATGTCTTCTAATTTTTTTCTTCAATGTATTTTTTTTTCTCCATGAAAGACAGACTACTTTAAAACAAGCCTTGGTTATTTTTCTATTAACCTCCAGCCGTCTATTGTAAATTAATCTTACTTTTATATAAAAATTGAATAACATGATAATTTCTGTGCCAAATGAAGATTTTGATAAAGGCTCAAATGTACATCGGGGGAAAGATTGCATTTGCCCACCCAAGTTCTGCCTTCCTAGAACCTTTCTCTATTCTGTGGCAACCCATGCTTAACTCTGGTAAGACTTACTCATCTATTATTATAAATTTTCCACCACAGAAGTCCTGATATCAATGATAGGTGATTGGGAATAATACTTCGAATAATTATAAATGATTAAAAATCATAATTGATTAAACATAGAGTGAATACAAAGCACTCTTGGTAAGCATAAATGTGTTAACTTACTGAGTTTTATCATTACAAATCTAAGAGAAAAGTTTTATAAATATAGCCCCTGTTTTACATATGAGAAAACTGAGGCAGAGAGATCTAGGTATTGGTCAACTTAGTATTATTTTACATTGCTGAGCTGGGTCTTAAACTCAGGCAGCCTCGATACGTCATCAAGTTCTATAAGGGGCAAAAAATGAACTTCAGTGTCATTGGCCCCTAATTCCACATTGCACCATCAATTAGTGACTACGGTAGTTTTTAACTTAACTTCTTCCATATATATGAAATGCTACCTGGTCCCTAAACACTATACTTGTTTTCCGTTTGATTGTTTGCAGAGAGGAATGTGACATAGTTCTTGACCCAGGGGAGCTCACAGTGTTTGGGAAAGCTAGACAGGCAAATCGCTGTTAGAGTGGTAAGTGTCACAACAGACAAGTGAACAGATTACTATGGTAACATTAAAAGGAGACAGGGAGAGTCTTATCCAACTAGTGTTGTGGCTTCAAATGAAGGCTTTACAGAGAGGGCAGGAGAACCAAATTTTGTTGCAGATGTAAGATTTCATCACATGCGAAGGAGAACTGTGTCATGTTAGCATGCTTAGAAGCATAAAAGGCCTGAGTATGTTCAGGAACCATTGAATTTGTTAGAGTACCTGAGGTACAAGTAACTGGAGTAAAGATCAGGGTAACAAGTGTGAAAGGGACCAAATGGGAAAAGCTAGTGACCGATTGTGAAGGGCCTTTTGCCAACCTAAGAGGTCTAGAATATGACTTGTAGAGTGGACATAATACAAATTCTCTAGCTCCAAGCTGGATGAAGAAAAGGAGTTGTGTGGAAATGGGAAGGAGAAGCAGAAGTCACACAGAAGGGACAGGGTTTCTGGTGTCATGTAGAGGTGGTGGAAAAGGAAAGCAGAGAAACTATAAGGCTAGAATGAACAGATATGACTAGATATAAAGCATGAACTGGAAGCAGAAGTGCCAGGTGACAGTTCTGTCAAAGGGCGTACATAGGAAATGAACAGGAAAAGGAAGCTTGGAAAGAAGATGATAATGTGCTCCATTTTTAACATCTGCCATTTGAGGTGTTTATAGGTGTTCTGGGCCTGAAAATCAAATGCATCTGAGTCTAGAACACAAGAGCAAAAACTGGTGGGTGGAAATGTTCATGTGCAAAGTTGCAATCAAATTGGTGATAAATGAAGCCAGTCAAACTGGATAAGATTGTACAAAATAAAGAGTACAGAGAGGGAAAAGAGAAGAGACCTGGGCACTCTGCTGAAACCGAAGTGATATGTTGAATTCATTTCACAAGTGACATGTTAAGGAACACTTACTGGAATGCTTTAAGATTTTTTTTTGATTCACCTATTATGAAATTTATTTTTCTTTACCATACCATTAACATTTTAAATCAGCTATATAATAGCATGAATATTTGCTATTATATTATTATAATATTGCATGAATATTATTGTCTGAAGCAGAGCTCAATGAATGAAGTTCCATATAACTTAAAAGTCCTCAGTTCTCAGGATGTGTCAGGAAGAAGCTTATTCTGCAATAAGTTTTAGGCAGAGAAGGAGACATTTTCATTTAAAACAATAGATACCTTTAAAAGCTTCTGATATTAGAGAGATCCTGAACTAGGAATGAAAAGATTTAGAGTTTCATTCTGCCTTTGCTTATAACTTATTTTGTGGGCTTGACAAGTGATAGCACCTCATTTTATTCATTGTTTCTTTCTTTAATTTTTTTACTTTATTATCATTTTTGTTAAAATACAAGTAATATACACCATTAAATTAATATCATACTTATTCAACATTTATATATATATAATGAATGGTTATCACAATAATTCTAGTAACCATCTGTCACTTTAGAAATTTATTATATTATCGACTATAATCTCTCTGCTGTACATTACACCCCTGGTGATGACACCTCTATGAGTCATGGCTACATTACCTATAAAATGACATGAACAACCACAATTACCATTCATATGTCTTCTCATACTACACATTTTTTATAATCTCTCCTGTGCAGTCAAGGTTTCAGATTCTGACTGATTGGTCTAGGTTTTCTAAATCAAAATCAAATTAAAGGTGTGAATCATGGCCATATTGGTATCTAATGCACAAAACAACACACAGTCTAGTATTTGTAAGGAGTTTATATTAACTAGGAAAATTTCTGTATATACTGCCATAAATGGTTCAAACATAAATAAAGTCCAGAAGCTCATCTCTGAATACACACACACACATATATACACATACACACATATATACCTATATATACACATATACATATGTATTACATAATATATATTCAGCTATATAATCTATGAATATATATTACATATATAATTTGAATTAATTTTATTATTTGTAAAATAAATGTAAGTGAACCAACAGTAATGTTTGTCATTTGAAAAATAAGGTTTTAAAAAAGTGCTGTGTTGATAGTTAATTGGGAATGAACACTATAAGCATTTATAGCATTACTCTTTTTGCTTTCTCAATACTTCTATTTATATTAATATTTGACAGACTCATCTTACAAAGCCTTTAGTTTTTTGGTGATAATGATAATGCTCAGATGTAGTATAGAATTATAAAGGGCTATAACATTGTTTATACTCTATAAAACTTTGAGTAATATCCAACGTGAGTCATTTATGAGCAATTATTATTGATCTTTGCTTCTAAAATCACTTTAAAGTAAATATTTTAGGATTAACTGAATTAAAATTGATTGTAAACTCTTCAAAGTTAGATACTGTGTTTTATTTATTTTGTATCTCGAGAACCTAGCCTAATGGACAAGATAGCTATAAGCATTCAGTAAAATATTCTAAATAGTTCAATAAATAACTTACTGTCAAATTGGAATTATGTTTGATTTTCCAGGTATATTTATTCACACTACATCCATTTATGTGTACCTACTATGTGCCAGCACTACTCTGTATACATTATGTAGACAAAACATGGCAGTCATGGTATGTTTTTTGTTATAGAAACATCGTAGAGGTAATTTGTAACCTAAGCGAGTGGTGCTATCAGAGTAGGAAAAGCACGTGCTGTTTTGGGCAGTCACAACAAGGGAAACTTACCTCTGTCAGTGAGTTATCCTAATATATCCTTGTTCAGAAACTTGAGGCTACAATGAATAAATATACTCACAGAGTTGGGAAGCCATTTGACATGGGTTCCCCCGCTGTTCTAGCCCTTTCAAGTTGTGATAGTAAAATAACACAGACTGGCCAGCTTATTAAGAATGGAAATTTATCCCTTACAGTGCTGGAGGCTAGAATTCTGAGATAAGAGTGGCAGCTTTGTGGGGTGAGAGCTCTTTCTGTGCTCATAAGCTTCTCTTTGTTTCCTCATATGATAGAAGAGGCTAAAGAGCTCTGAGAGGTGCATAAAGGCACTGATCCCATTCAGAAGAACTCCATCCTTCTGGCCTAAGCATTTCCCAAAAGCTCCACCTCCTAATACCATCATGTGAGTGTTAGGATTCAGCATTTGAAGGGACGTTGAGGAAGAATAAATTTACACCCACTGATTCCACACAATGTTCACTAATACAAGTTTAACTTAGAGTAATCACCATTATCATGCTGGATTTGAACCTCTGACTATGCAGTGTTTATACATTGATATGAGTAGTGATTAATTTTATTTGTCAAGTTAACAGGCCACAGATGCCCAGATTAAACACTATTTCTGAATACAATCAGCATTTGAATTGATGGGCTTCCCTAGGTGATTTTTCCTCCCAATGTGAGTGAGAATTATTTAGTCTGTTGAGGACCTAAACAGAAGAGAAGGCATAGGAAAAAATTCTCCACTCTTTTTCCTGCTTCACTTAATTGAGCTAGGATATCACATCACATCTTCTCTGGCCTTTACAGGACAAACTTAGACCATTGGCTCTCCTGGTTCTCAGGCCTTTGGACTCAGACTGAATTGCACACTAGTTGTCCTGGGTGTCCAGCTTGTAGGCAGCAGGCCATGGGACTACCCAGCCTCCATCATCATGTGAACCAGTTATTCATAATAAATCTTCAGGATATATACATTCAGTTATTTTCTTGTGATTGTAAAAAATTGCCTAGTTTCTTTAAGGAAAAGATATCTAACTCTAAAGGTCAATGTTAAAAAATTGATTGTGTCAATACATGGCTAATAGTTACCTCATTTCTTGTATAAGAATTCTAAAGACAAATTAGGTCTTTAGACTGCCATAAAATATAGTCTAAAGATGTCATTTATTTCTCACTGCTCTGATTATTTGTTCATTTGGACAGCTGATTACTACATTGTCAGAAATATTAATTGGTGGCTAGCTAAACAATACCTCTGATTTGATTTAGGGGCGCTTGGGAAAGAATGAGAAAAGATGTATCAAATCCCCACTGGTAACCAAACCCCCATGATCATTGCTAAAATCTTGTCAGAGTTTGTTTTGACATCATCCCAAAAATAAGGTTTCTGAAACTTAGAGAAATCAGATTATTTAATTTAGCAAGTTCTGTACAATGTGCCAATAAAGAGGAGGCATTCTGTATTTTATTGCAAGGAAGCACCTACTGCTAATAAAAACATATTCAACCACAACAACATATTTTTGCTATTTCATTCATCTCTGTGCTGAAAACTATTGGTTACTCATTACTGATTAGAAGATAAATCTATTGTTTTTAGAGGAAAAGAAGTTATCAGTGTTGGTTAGTAGAAAGACTATATATGTAGAAGTCAGTGAAAACAAAGCAATGGGTTACAAACACCCTAGGGAGAGCAATTCATGCATGGGCTCTGTGTGAAGACATTCTTTAAAGATAAATATAAAGAAAAGCCAAGATCCAGTTGGTTTTGAGAAAAATGAAACAGAAGGGTCAAGTCAAACATAGCTGCATATATTGCACTGACTCTCCATAGCCATGGCAATGAGGGATCTTTCCCATGGCAAAATAAATGTAAATAATGTAAACACTTATTAGAGGTGAAAGCAGGAGCTATCTGTAGTTTGAGTAGTTCCACCCAGGGGTAAGAGATGCCAGAAGATCTTGCCTCAGTGTGTGATGGGATGAAATTGGTAAAGTCCTGCAAGAAACAGAACTACATGTAATATAATACAGATTGAAGGACAAAAATAGTGGTACCCGAGGCACATTAAGATAAGGTCAACAAAGATAGTAAAGTCACAAAAATAAACAGGATATTTATTTATTCACTCCTTAAAGTGTATTTATCAAGTTTCTAATGACCATGTATTGTGTTGTATTCTAGATTCTAGAAGTAAGATAGTGGTCAGTTCAATTTAGGAAATTGACAATTTATAAGAAGGGATACACCCATTAACATATATTGAAGTAAATATTATGAGTACTCTTATAGACACAGGTACAGGGTGGAGTGATTCACAGAAAAGGAAATTATTTTACCTAGAAGGATCAGTAAAGGTTTCATGAAACAGCTGATACTTAAGTTGTATCTTGACCCATAATTGTGAGTTAGATCTACTAGACCATCATGACTCAGGGATAGAAAGACATCCACTAGCTGAAGCAGGATTATTACCACAGGAACGGGCAGAAGGAAGGACAGGAGGAAAGAAATTTGAAATATTTCCATTGTCACCTACTGTGCACAAACCATGCTCAAAAATTTAATTGGTACACAGCAAACAAGCACATTATATTGAATGAATTTATTATATCTGGCCTATTATAAGAATGTGTATTATGACAAAGAGAAAGCCACATAAGTATGAAAATAATTAAATATAACAACTTAATTAATATATTAAAGAATTAATTAATAATTAAGCTAGTGAGAAGGACAGGCAAAACTCATATGGAGGCTGTGGGAATGATAACCTACTCAATTTCACAAGAGCCTAGCTCTTGTGAAAGGCTGTGGGGTGTTATATTGTTATGGTCTTCTTTGAATCACAATCTACCATTGTAGGCAAGTAGAATTAGCTAAAATTTTTCTGACTTATCCATCATACCCTCTTTTCTTATACTCTTTCAAATAATGCCTGTCCTCAAAAATATACTTTTCTAATCCTAGTTGTAAGGGTCCTTATTTACTTATTAGAACTCAGGTAGATGAAATAGTACAATAGAGTGTCTATAAACTCTTTCTTTTAAAGGCTCTGAAGAAAATTTATCCCCATTCGTCAACTAGAGCATGATTGAATAGTATTAATTTTCTTTGACCTATAAAAAAAAAAGACAAAACATTTTCCCAGAAGTGCAATTTGTCTTGTTAATACTATCCTTCAAAACAGAGGTCCTCACAAATATTTACAATCAGGGTAAGAGGATTTAAAATATAGCCAAACTGGTTGGAGAACAACAATCAATATGGCAACATGGGGTGGGGCAGGAATATCAGGAGTTGAAAAGTTTCTCTTGACTTTGTAAAAGTTTTATCTGGCAGCTAGAGAAGTGAGTGAGAGAATAAGATGTGGGGGGTGGTGGTGATATACATCATCCCTTATCTCATGATTAAAGATGCCACAGAGCTCAGAAACATTTTACTTAGATAAACTCATGATCAAGAAATATGAGTTTGACTCACTTCTGTGTTTCTCTGTTGGATATATTGTTTCATTTTTGTCTGTTTCTAGGATGAGCTAAATTACTCTTGAAATTCTATGAGAGAAATCTGGCTCTGAAGCATTTTGTAAATATTGTGACACTAAGTCTAGAACAAAATCACTGTGGCACAGTTTGCAAGAAAATGATATTGAAATGCTAAAATAGTGTAGGTGACTGGCACAATAAGGATAATGACTTTAAATTGAGCATACAAGTTTGGGCCTATAAATTTGGAACAATCAGGTTATAAATGTGATTTTAATCAAATAAGCTGTTAGATAATATGGTGACCTTGATATCCTGAAGTCCTGGATAAGTTTTGTTTTTCAGAAGATAATTTCTAGAATGTGTATGGCATGGTATACTGTAATTTTAATGCAGCCTATTTATTGATTTCCAATGAAGTTGTTGTGTACACATTTTATAACAAAAAAACTTTAAATATAATCTCCATTGTAAATAACAATTTATAAGAAGACAGGGATGCATTGAGATTTTGTATTTTAGTAATATTCATAGTAAACCAAGATTATTTATCTCTTGGCTTCACATGTTAAATATGTGAAAGAAATCCTATCCTTAGGGATCTTGCACTTTAGTCTTAAGATCAAGTCCTCAGATGCTTCTACTAATATGATGCAATAACATCATGGACTAAATAGCAATTGTGGGCTTCATCCCCTCACAACAAATTAAAGTCTGAAATAAAGTTTTATATCTTTTAGTCTGAGACATCTACAATTTTCCTGGCTCTTGATTTTTATTTATTTTCAATGATCATACTACCACTTGTCCTTTGTATTTTAAAAAGAAAATCCTTTAGTGCCAAGCAATTATCTCTAATGACAAGTCCAAACACATTAGCATGAAAACACAGGCAGCCTTTACTTTTATCAATCCAGAATTTTTCTGCCTAGGTACAGCTTCCTAAGCATGTGCTCAGAGCAATTTGAAGTTTAAGGATTTGAAATGGCTGTCTTTAAATGTTAATGATTTCATTTTTGAATTTTCAAATCCTAGGTGAAATCCAATGGGATAATGTACCAGAGGCTTGGACAACAGGGTGACACATGGTCCATCCACTACCTCCAGAATAGGATCTCAGCCTCCCAGACCTCACACCACTCAGTGACCTCTGCCTCCTCACAGGGAATGATGACTGGGTTGCAATAATGGAACCAGGCTTGTATTTCATTGCCTTTGCCTGTGGCCCCAGCAATGTCCTTGGTGTGGGTTCAAGAGAGTAAAGGAGGATGGGGGTCCAACACACTTTGTGCGGCACTCAGGGCAGGCTTCTGGGCAAGCAGTACCAGGGGCCACACACCTGATGGTTAAATGGATGACATGGTGGGAATCTGTAGCCCATCCCTGATCCAGGTACATGGAGCACACAGCTCACTCTAGCACGAAAGATGCTTTCCTTTAAGGACTGGGACACAGGTCCTGTGAAAAGAGGATAGTTACCCCTCCTCCACTCCACACACAGTCCCCCATAAAAGGCTATACATTTTCATTTTGCACTGGGCTCTGCAAATTAGGTAGTTGGCCCTGATTATTCCTTATTCTCACCCTACCTCCAGCTATATTGAAGAATTTTGAGTTTCCCAAATATAAGACCTTTGTATATTGGTGGTACTTTTTTTTTTTCCTGTAATAGGTTTATCTGACTTGAATACCTTGGAAAGTTCTAGTTGTGCTTACCATAGTGCAATCATAAATATCTCTCTGGTAAGTCTATATCCCCCCACCTGTATTCTTCCAAATATATTTAGATACTTCTTCATGTTACTTCAAAATAATAGTGGACACCTCTTGTTGGCATTTAGCATATTGATTTGCAAGTGCATGCCATCACTTCTATTCTGAAGGTCAAGGCCTGTTTTATTGCAATCTCAGAATTTAGCACATGCTGGTCAAATAATAAATATTTGCTGAAAAACAACATTAATTTTTAATTATAATAATGTATATTATTTATAATATTTCAGTATTACTTTGAATAACTTTTCCATTACATGTGGCTCTCAGTAAAACTTTTGCATAAATATTAAGTCTATTTAATGTGAAGTACAATTTCTTGAGAGTGATATTTTTCCATTCTCACTTAAGAAACATTTCATAAACACATACATAAATACAAACAACTGGCATGCTAAATACTTGGCCTTATTGAGGGCAAGTAAAGAATATTAGCCAATTCATGTACTGTTTGTGTTGACTTTACTTTAAACTTTAATGTCTGTTAAACAACTAACCCTGAATAAGATATGTAAATTCATGCAAGTGATTTTATTATGTAAATCACTTACATGAATTTACATAATACTAAGAATTCTACCTGTGAAATAAGTTGTAAATTTGCTTACTGATTTTAGTATTACCTTTACTTCAAATGAGTTACTCTTATTTCTAATGGTTACATAAAAGCAGTTCTTTTTCAATTGTATGATTAATACATGGTTCTTGAATTTATTCTTTTTAGACATGAGATTTCCAATCTTCAATTATTTAAGCAATACAATCACAATTTCTGCTTTGCGCTTGTGCCTCCAATATAATTAGTTATTTAATATACAATATGTTATAATATAGATACACTTTTAATGTATAATATAGATACACTTTTAATGTATTTATTTCAAAGGAAACACATTTCACACCACCTGAAGTGAAAAACTTGTATTGCTTCCCAGGAATCAGAAGTGTAAACATGATTTCAATGTAATTATAATGATGTGATATATTTAAAAATAAATAATGAAATGCAAATAAAATTAACTACAATTAATTGTTTGAAAAAAGACATGAGTCATGAGTGAGAGAAACTGTTTGTAATCAGTCAGCCCTCGAGATAATCAGTTCAACATTTCCTTTTTATAAAGATGTGATTTTACATCATCAGTGAATCCTGCTGTGTGACGTGCTCTTCATTGTAAGATAATTCTGTTCTCCTGTTTTGAGACTCATGAACATGCAGATTTCCCGTTCATCTGTGGGTGTGGGTCTGGATGGCAGAGACCCACATCCACATTCTGGGTTCTCTGCCTATCACAGAGTTGGTTTCCTTTAGCAGCTATCCATCCAGTGAGGCTGAGCTTCAGGTAAGTGCAATGTGGCCACACTGATACAGACTGGCTCTAAGAAACATCTTGAATGTCCCCCTAGATTTCTCTCCAAAAAAATTAGATGCCATCTGTTCTAGAAACGGTAGCTGAAGCTGGAAGAGAGGTGTACAAATGGCACAGGCAAGAAATAAATCTTCATTGTGACAAGCCAATGGGATTTTAAGGTTTGTTTGTTGCTATAGCCAATTCTGGGCTATCTTAAATGTATGCAGACAAGCAAATAATATTTCAAAGCTTTCTCTGATAAGGATCAATTCTGGTAATTAATTCACAAGCAAAATGACATAAGTGAATGTTGCTCAACAAACTTTGCTTTAAGAAAGCATTGGAAAAGATTGCCAGAATATATTCTTCTGGATGCCAAATTATTTATTAATGCTGATGCATAATGAGAAACTGTTTCCTGCTTGTTAACTACTTGCATGAGTTTTAGCAAATTCATATGGAAATCATTAACCATGATTTTAAGTATGCATTCATAATGTCTTGAAAATGTTCACATACGTCAATAATGAGCTTTTCAGATATTAGGGTGTTATTTTGAAATTTTTAGAAAATTGAATAAATTACTAAGATTAGAGGGCATATTCACAGGACCCTGTGTTTATTGTGATTAAAGTAATGATGAAACAATAGTGAAAATTCCAGTTCAGTAAGCCACATACTTCTCAATGCTTTACCATACCCATGTATTTAATTTTCTCAGTTACTTTACAAGATAGGTACTATTATTCATCCCATTACATTGTTCCATGCATTAGTGGTTGGTTTATTTCTCTCCCTCCAGAACAATGTAATTTTTATGTTCAGACAGAATTATAATCTGACTGAGGTTGGGTTTAGGTTACAAACAAAGTTCTAGATATAAATGGACTTCTGGCCCAAATTCATTTCATGTAGGTAGGTCATCTTTCCAGAATCCAATGATTAGAAATCCTGATATTGTTTCTTACGAACACAGGGTCAAGTATAAAACTTGAAGGCCTATTACTTCAAACCTAGTCCAGTCAGATCTGGACTAGGATATTCCTGAAGATATTCCTGAAAGAATGGAAGATATCAGCGCTACCACAACAGACTTGTTTCCCAATCTTGCTAGAGCAAAATGTGGTTGAATTCTCAAAAATTGTTTTGGATTTCTATATGCCAACTAGACAGTGACCCCAATGAAAGATGTTTCTGACATCATCACTTATTTTTTACAGAGTATTACTATATTACCATGAATTTTAAAATGTAATTACTTATTTGATTTTTCAAAGACTTTGATGCCATTTTTCTCAGCCTCTCAGAGGTAATAGTTTTTTATAGCTAGGGCAAAGTTAAGTACTTTATTCATGACCTTGGTTGTTAAACCCGTATTCCTGAGGTAAATCTCACTGTGCAAATGTACAAATTTGTACAAATGCTGTACAAATCTTTCTGTCTAGGAAAAGTCCATCCATCATTAATATAATGAGAAAGGTTTGCTTGACATTGACGTAACCTGACAGCAAAGGGAAGTGGACTGGAATGTGCATGTGTGAACAATGATGACTTCACTATACAAGTAAGTGGGGGCAGTAGATGTCACTGAGTGAGTCTGTGTGCTGTGTGGCCATTGCATTCAATGACTAAAAGTAAAGCAACAAATCTGCATCAAATATTGCATTAAGCTTGAACATTCTTCCGTGGAAATTATTTGGATGCTTCAGAAGGCTGCAGCTATGGGCAACTGATGATTGGAAGCTTCATCATGATAACAGGCCCACTCATGCATCACCTCTCTTGCAGTTTTTTGGGAAAACATCAAGTCATCCCCCTACAGTCCACATTTGGTGACCTGTGACTTTTGACTTTTCTGAAAACTAAAATCATCTTTGAAAGAGAAGAAATTTTAGCCCATCCATAGATTCAGGAAACTACAATGGGGTAGCTGATGACAACTGGGTGAACTCAGTGAGGTCCCAAGGTATCTACCTTGAAGGGGATTTCACATTGTCCTATGTGAAATATTTATTGTATTGTCTTCAATAAATGTCTCAATTTTTCATATTACATGGCTGGATACCTTCTGGTCAGACCTCATATTACTAGATTTTGTTTGCTAGTTTTTGTTGAGGATTTTGTGTCAAAAAAAGAAAAGAAAGGAAAAGAAAAAAGGAAAGAGAAATAAATAATTATCAATGGTATCTTATTATTCTTTTGATATTTTTTCTGGCTTGCACATTGGGATAACACTACTCATAAAAATGAGTTGGAACCCTGGCTGGTAGCACAGTTGATAAGGTTGATAAGGTGCCAGCCTGCAAACCCAAAGGTCACTGGTTCGATTCCCATCGGGGGCACATAACCAGGTTGCAAGCCAAGTCTCCAGCCAGGTCTGTACCTGGAGGCAGGTGAAAGGCAACCATACACTGATGTTTCTCTCCCTCTCTGCCTCTCTCCCTTCCCCTCTCTCTAAAAAATAATAAATAAAATCTTTTAAAAATTGAGTTAGAAATTTTGTTTCTTTCTCTTCTTGTGAAAGATTAGTATTAATTATTCTTTGAAAATTTGGTGGAATTCATTACTGAAGCTATCTGGCCCAGCCTATTCTATGTGGGATGTTTTTAATTACTAATTTTATATTTTTATTTCCGACAGATTTATTCATATTTTCTATTTTTTCTTGAGTAAGTTTTGGTTATTGTACTTTCTAGGAACTTACTCATTTTTATCTAAATTATCTAATTTGTTGGCATATAGATGTTAATAATACTCCATTAAATTTTGTTTTATTCCTGTGATGTTGATAATGACCCTACTTCCATTATTTTTATTTTATTTTAGTAATTTGAGTCTTCCCTTTTTCCTTTGGTCACAGTAGCTGAAGATTTGTCAATTTTATTGATCTTTCAAAAAAGATCCAACCCTTGGTTCATTGATTTAAGCTATTATTTTTCTAATCTCTGTTTAATTTAGTTCTATTTTAGTTTTAAGTTTTCTTGTTTTGCTTGTTTTGGATTTAACTTGCTTTTTTTCTCAGTAGTTAAGTCACTGATTTCAGATAGTTTTTCTTTTCTTATTTAGGTTCTCACAGCTGTTAATTTCCATCTAGAAACTGCTCTTGTTGTATTCTATAACTTTCAATATGTTTTATCTTTGTTTTAATTACAGTTTTTTTAGACTCAACTATCACCCTTCTGAAAAAGTTTTCCATCTAGAAACTCCTTTCACACAAGGTGAAAGAGCAGCAGGCAGGATCCTAGCCACCAAGCTGATTTATCATGTCCCACTTCTCAATGATATATGTAGATTTATTATTTATCACATCATAACTCATAAATCACCAAGGACTTCCTTTAGTTTATTTCTAACTCTCTAGCCTTCAGCCCATGTTGAATTTATCCTAGGTGCTCAGCGCTCACTACCTATTTGTTAAATAAATTGAGCAAGTCAACAAGAGAGGTGGTCAACATATTTTTTCTTTAAAGAGCCAGATAATAAATTTTTTATGCTGTGGGTCATAAAACCTCTGTTGTAACCATTCAACCTTGCCAATGCATTTTGAAAGCAGCCATAGATGATATGTGAGCAGATAAACATTGCTGTGTTCCAACAAATATTAGTTTACAACAGTAGGTGGTGGGAAGTATTTGGCACACTTGGTGGAGTTTGCCAACCCCTGAACTAGAGGTTAACAAGTACAGGAAAAGACCTCAATGATTGACAATGACTTTAGGAACAACGCTATGGAACATAGGCATTGCCTATGGATTCAGACACTAGAGGTGACTATTATGTTATATTGTCAATGAAGCTGATTACATTGTAGTTGTGTTTGCATGCATTGAAGTATGTAGGGCACTAACAGCTTTGGATAGATGTCATAAAAATGCAGGCATGTAGGCCTAGCACATATGGATTTATTTTCTATTCTACAAATGTGTATCAATTACCCAGTTCTTGTCACTCTCTTAGTCAGCAGAAAATATACAGTAGATAAATTAGGTTACAGTGAATTGCATATGCTTTTGGGTATTTATCCTTTATAAGATCTTCTTTGTTTTCAGAACATTTGCTCATTGCACTGTTTGGTCAATGGCTCATGTCTTTTGCTTCCCTGGCAGTAGCTATTTAGAGAAATGAACACTGGGCCACAAACCACAACACAAGAGACTCAACTGAGAAAGCTGAGCTGTGGCAGAATATTGACTCTTAAGTGATGAGAACTTGGAGGCATAGGGATCAGAAAGAAAGGGAATTGAAGTTGCTGATTCATTTTAACAGTGGACTGTTACAGGGAAGATTTATCCACTGCTACTAGGAAGAACCTAGAGCTGGTTCACTCCATCTAGAACACATTTCAGTCCTAACCTAATTAAGGTCTGATTCTATTACATTTATCTTTTTATTTTATTTTATTTTATTTTAAAGATTTTATTTCATTATTTCTAGAAAGAGGGGAAGGGAGAGAGGTGGAGAGGGAGGGAGACATCAATGTATGGTTGCTTTTCACCCCTCCAGCCACAGACCTGACTGGAGACCTGGTTTGCAACCTTGTTATGTGCCCTGGCTGGGGAATCAAACCTGTGACCTTTGGGTTCACAGGCTGGCGCCTTAACCACTGTACTACCAGCCAGGGCTATTACATTTATCTTTACCATAAGTCAAGCATCTTTGATTAAACTATACTAAACTTAAACATATATTAGAATAAATTTTATTAACTTGGATGAATTGTATTTATAGTTTTAGTCAAAAGTTCACACCATGTCTGTAACAAGCATTTTCTATTTTTTTTTTATTTTTTGTTGTTATTCATTTGTTTATTTTCAGCATTTTCAAATGAAAGAATAATTTAAGTCACATTAATTCAGAGTAGTTAACATTTTCAGGTATTTCTTTTCCAGAAAAATGTTATTTTGTTTCTCAAAAGAAAATTTCAGAATTCAAAATGGGTATTTCACAGAAAAAAATTATTTCAAAATTTCCACACATAAGAAGATATAGGGTAAGAAATTAAACCTCAATATCACTACACAATTGAAGTAGCTTGGTGACTTGGAGAATTTGGAGGCTTATTGAAATAGTTGAGAAAAAACAGGTTTAGGCAATTAATTTGTAAATTTGACTGTGGCTTTTTAGCCCTTTTAATATGTGAGAGAGAAATAGAGAAAACATTTAGCAATATTCTATTGTTTTGACCAGATCTCTTATTGCAAATTATTTTCTGAAGTTCTTCCTATCCAGGCATTGAATTATATTTCTGTAATTGTTTTCAGGTTTTGCAGTCTCTTTTCTAGCAAAGAGCCCTTCATGCAGCCCTAAAAACAAAACACCATTTGTGTTTGACATTTTGATGCTAGCTCTGTATGTGTGTGTATATATCTGTGTGTGTGAATGTGTGTTTGTGTATGTTGATATATGGATATTCATGCATACCAACATAAATTTAAATAAAGAGCATTTCGTAATAAAGAGTTTAATATTTTCATTGTGGAAGAAAATCCATGTTATTTGCAGTTTTTATTAATTAATGAGTGTTTCTAATTCCAGACATAGCATGAGGCCAACTAAATGAACCAAGGGAAGATTAGTAGGAAGTAAGATAAAAGCAGTAACTTGGAGTCATATTATATAAAGCTCTGTAGGTCATAATATAAGTTGATGTTTGCTCTGGGCGAGAAGGTTTCCAGTAGAGCAGTGACAAATCCTTTTAAGAGAATTACTGCAGGTGACCTGTTGAAATGGCTTGAAGGTTTAAGGGTGGAGGCTGTGAGAATCACCTAGGTAGAAGATACTAGTGGCTTGACCATAGCTGTGGTAGTGAGAGGTTGTTAGAAACAGTCCCATGTGTGGCACTTTTTGCAAGCAGAACCAGTGGGGGTTTTACAAATGTGTCATGTGAAAGAAAGACTTGTTTAAAAAAAATCCATCCTTCCATATATCTCTTTGCCTGTGTACCTTCATGCACGTGCAAAGAGAGATAGTTAGTTCCTCAATTTATTTTGCAAAGTATTTTGTGCCATATACTCTGTCGTGGGCATTTATTTATTCATTGCATTTAAGAATATATTTGGAGCTCTTCTCATGTCTGCAAGTAGGATGCACAGCATCTATTTAATTCATGCCTCATAACAGCTTTGAGTGGTTTTCAGCCCTTTGTTACTAAACCCAATGCTCCCATGATTAGCCTTGCAAATGAGTCATATCTGTATGTGTGCAGGTCTGTCTGCTAGATAAAGCTATTGCAGTAAGACCGCTGGGTCAAAGCATAAATACATTTATAATTTGAAGAATTAATTATCAAATTCAATATTTGAGAAATCTTTATGAAAAGCTGCAATTCTTTTCAATTTTTTTTTCATAAAAAGTCTAGGTAAGATCTATGTAGTTGAATAGTTTTGGTTTGTACGTTTCCTCCGAATAGGCTCAAAGAAAAACATATTGGATCCCAGCCTCAGAATGTATGGGCTTTTATCACTAGGTTTTTCATATTAATTTTTCCTTGTCTTTATTATTATTTTTATTTCTATAATATTATCACTTTACTAAATGTTGCTCTGTTAAAGTTTGTATAACAAGATGATTATGGACTCCAACAGTTAGCCAGCTTGAGTGTAAATCCGAGCTCCATTTATCTGTGACCTTGGGGAATTTAATCAAATTCTCTGTGACCTATTTCCTCGGTGGTAAAGTGTGAATAATAACCATCCTATCTCGTTGGGTTATTATGAGGTTAAGTAATGTGAAATATGTAAAAACACTTAGAGCAGTGCTTGACACAAAATAAATACTATTTGAGTGCTAGTTTTAGAAGTCACTTCATTAATTTTGTGAAAGGTGTAGATACAATAATAATTTTACTTTGTTTACACATATTCAGTTTTCACCTAGACAGAAAAGTACATATAATTAAATTAAAATTAGTTCTTAGATTCAAAGCACAATTAGTATGTAACTACTTCACATGCAAGTATTCTAAAGATATTAAATTGTGAGCAAGGAAGTGCTTCTGGAAGATATTCTGACTCTAAAATGACAGCTTAGTTGTAACTATGTTGAGATATACAGACATAACCTATTATAGGATTAACATATTTAAAAAGAAGGGAAAAAATAATATAATCACAGTGGGTAATTATTAAAAGGTTTTGTCAGTAAATGTTTCATATTTTTAAGTTTGCATGTGCATTTGATATTACTCTGGGCTGGCTGATGCCAAACTTTCTAAGAAATACAAAATTAATTGTAGATATTTAAGAAAGGTGGCAAAATTCAGTTGATTTTTTTTTTTTTTTTTTTTTTTTTACAAGCAAAAGTTTATTTAGAGGTAGAAGCAGTGAGCCATGGAAGAACTGAGCCAACTGCTCTGTGTGGGCTCAGGAAACAAGATTTAGAGGCAAAACAAATGGCTCCTGGAATTGAGGAGAAAGCAAGCAAGGATATACATAGTCATCTTCGGGGAGAGAAAGGGAAAACCTCAGGTGTGTTTTAAAGAGAGCTGCCCAGATGACCTTTTTAAAATGAGAGCAACCCTCCCACCAAAAATACTTGAAGGGACTCCCGTAATTTCAAAAATTAAGAGGATAAGACAACTAACAGGCAAGATAGCAGATACCAGTTTGAGGTGTGGAAGGGGTCAGGGGCTCCTGGGTAGTTAGCAATGTTATTTCATGATGGTTGATCAGAATGCTAATCACATGGGTGTCTTCACTTTGTGGGAATTCATCTCTATGAACACTCATGATCTGTGATTGTTTCTAAAGATTGAAGTCGAAGGCTTAGCAAGTATTAATTCAGGCCCTGAAGAGAGATAAACGTTCCTTCAAGGGACCTCAGATTTCCATTGGATAATAGACTTGGAGCTTTTCAGGGATGATTTGTGACTTCACGTCCCAGCTTTGCACAGAGCAACTTGGTATGTACCTGTTTAGTGCTTATGAATTCTGAATGGGTTTTTGTAGGAAAAAAAAAAAAAATCAGTTTTCTAGGACTGCAGTAAGAGAGAACCACAAACTATATGGTATAAAACAACAGAAATGTTTCACATCACAGTTCTGGAAGCTAGAAGTCTGAGATCAAGGTGTCAACAGGGCCCTAGTCCCTCTGAAGTTTCTAAAGAAGGATCCTTCTTCAATTCCAGCTCCTGGAAGCCCCAGGTGTTCTCTTACAGCTGTCTCTGTGGTCATGTGACATTCTCTCCTTGTGTGTCCCTGTATGTTTCAAAGTTTCTCTCTTCACCTAAGACCACCAATCAGACTGGATTAAGGATTCACTCTAATTCAGTATAATTTCCTCTTTAAATTGATTACATTAGCAAAGGCCCAATTTCCAAAAATATCTCACGTATGGGTAAAGGGGCCAGAACTTCAACATATCCTTCTGGGGGACCTGATGCTATCCGTAACAGTAGCCAAGGCTAAAATAAGCTTTCAAAGACACTGGATTGCAAAATATGAACCCCATTGAGCGCTGAGGGATTTCTATCCAGTGCAAATGCAAAAGTGGCCTTTGTAAGGCTCAATGTGCTAGTCCTGCTGCTTGGATGAATATTAATGCTGCCTAACAGGGCATTGCCCTGAGGTGATAAACCACCTCACCTTTTCTGCATGATGCTGTGCAGGAAAACAATGCTAGGGTGTGCTCAGGCTCCTGGGTCCTGGGACGTATAGAAATGAACTTTCCAGAAAGTGGTGGTGGTTTCCCCTTCCCTCCCATCAATGCCCTCTCTGCCAGACTGGATCATCTTAGTCCTCCTGTCCAGGAATATAATTAGACTTGGTCTTCTAGATCCTGAACTTTACTCTTATGCTAATAGGAACCTACACTTTTTTTTTTTTTTTTTCCTCACTGCAAGATGAGCTAAATTGAGAACTGGATGAAAAAGACATTGGTCCTTTACATATAGAATCCACATGTTCCATGTGCAGCTCCCCTCTTTTGATGTGATTTAATATTTCAGTGCCATACCGAGGATAACCAATTTCATTTCATCTCTTGAACCATATTTATTTTCATGTATTAGATAGCAAATGATTGGAAAACAGAGTCTAACTGGCAGGTAGCCACTTGTGTTAAATCTTGTAGCACATGTTAAGCTCCGACACCTTTCCCTGAAAGGGCTTTTGAAATGAAATTAAAATTCATCATTCAGAATTAAATGTTTTATGCTGCTGGGAACTAATTACCACACGCATCTCAGAAGTGTGTGCTTATCTCCCTTCCAGGCCACTTGTCTTAAACTGTAGGCTCTACGTTCTACAATTCGTGCTAAACTTTCCAGTTGCCAAGTGGGGTAAGGGCTGTTTGCACAAATTGTATTCTCTGGAGACCCGGGTTTGATCCAGGTGAGTCCAAGCGCACCTGCTCCTTGCCAGCACTGGCAGGATGCTGCCACATTGCAGTGGGATTAGCAGCTGTCAGCTCCGCTCTCTACCTGGGAGGAGAGAGGAATGCATCGCCAGAACTCATGCGAAGAAGGTGACATTGTTTGGTCCAAAAGCAGGCTGGGAAGGAACAAAGTGGGCCACTTCCCCAGTCAACTTTTCAATCAAGCTAGTTAAGGAATGGTAGCATGAGCCTGGTGAAGGCCAACCACCCCTCTCCCATTTGTCCATCCTTCCCAGTGTACCCTGTTGGCTACTTCTTAATGTTGGCAATTCATGGGCAAGGTTTGACTCTGGAGCCTGCAGATACACCACCTTAACAGCCAAGGTTTTTTGTTTTTATTTTCCCTCATGAATGAAGCCACATATTGACTCTCTGGAATAAATCAATTTTGTGTCTTCAGTTTCCAGAGAGCTCTCTTTTTTCTGGTTGTTCTTTATCCACTCTTTTTTTTTAAACATTAAAAGAAAAGATTTTATTTATTATTTTTCAGAAAGAGGGGAAAGGAGAGAGGCAGAGAGGGAGAGAGACATCAATGTGTGGTTGCCTTTCACCTGCCTCCAGCTACAGACCTGGCCGGAGACCTGGCTTGCAACGTAGTTATGTTGTCCTGGCTGGGAATTGAACCAGCGACCTTATCCACCCTTTTTAATAGCTGTGTATTTCTGTGATGCTCCTTGCTACCTAGTGTCTGATCCAGTTTTGCCTTGCCTTATGCTTACCATGGACTTGGCCTGGCATGCCATGCTTTTGCTAGATATTGTTCATCTACCTGCTCCATTATTCCTTTCTGACAGGACCTGTCAGCCTTGTTTTAGACATCCAAGGCTACTTTATCAGAGTTGGCACTTGAGATAGGAGCTGTTTACTATTTATGCCATTGTCGGGGCTTGTGGTCAGAAACCAGGTCTTCACCCTTGGTCTGTAAATGCTCAACCCTGAATGAATAAGTGCTCAGCAAATATTGGCCAAACGAGGTATATAATGAATGAATGGAAAAGTGCCAGAATTCTGAGCTAGTTACATTAACTGCATTGCAAGGATTCAAACTGCAGTTCTAGTACTGACCACTGTGCGGTTCTGAGCAAGTTTCTTACCTCTGAATTGATCTGTAAAATGGGCAGATTGATACTTGTGCCCATTTCAGGGGAGTATTGTGAGATAGAACCAGATGATACCTGTAAAGCTCTGAGCACAATGCCTTGTGTTTTATGCATACTTAACACATACTTGTCTCTTTTGTTTGCCAGTTTTGATCAATTAACTGCAAATTCACCAAAATTCTACTAACTATCTTTTTGAACGGTTTAAAAATTTTTGAATGTGATTTTAAAAAATGTTTTCCTTATTATCCCTTAAAGCACTAGAAATAATGTGTTTTCCAACTATACATTTTGTCTCATCATAGAGGGCCTGATTGGCAAGGTTATTTAAATGCCCAGCAGAAAGGAAACCTTCCAAGTGAAGAAAGACAAGTTTTCCATTTTAAAAGGACTTGGTCTTGTCCCAAAAAAGTGTTTATCTGTAGACATATTTATATGAAAACTATGGTTAATGCAACTAGTGAATCATTTGAAACCACTTGATGCCTGAGTCTGTTTATAAAAATGTTATATAAGAACATGTAACTATGCAAGCATATTTCTGATATGAATATATGTTTTGTGATATGCAGTTAGAAAAAGAGTTCACTTTCCTCTTTGATTTGAAATGAACCATCCTAATGGGCCTACCAGGGGGTGATAGTAAGCCTGGCAGTGCACCCACCTTTGACATCACTTATTATTGAAATGCCCTTGGGATTACAATCATGTACACAATCACGAATCAAGATAATGGAATTGGGTTTATTGACCACTCAGCTGGTACCTTTATGTAAAACACAAATGGCTATATATGCAAAGACAGTAGATATAGTATTAGACCAAAAATACACACAGCCAGACCACCCTCTTTTGCTCATCCAACTGTTGTTGCCATCAGCATGAAACTGCCACTCTTATTTAAGAAGTTACCATCATTATATTTTGTTGCTAATGTCAGGAGAATGCATTAATGAGACTAAAGATGGCCTTTTGCCTGAATAAGCGTGCATTAACTTTTTGTAATTCATTTATTCCAAAAAGTAAACAAGCAAAAATTATTGATGTTGTTGAGTGTTTATTAATGAATACATAGAAATTACTGTAATAATTATTTTGCCTAAAGTTTGAATTTCTATTTCTTCCTTCTCTGCTTTTCATTGGGATCAAAAGTATTGAAAAGGAAAAATCTGTAATGTTCTGTTACAATGTACCTTCTTGTCAAAGTGGGACTTTTTTGCGTTCATTTGCTTTTTCAGATTTGCCTGGTAAAACTTCCACCATCTCCCTTCAGTGATAGTTAATAATTTGAGTTTCAAATGGTTCATCTTTCTTCCAAAATTTAGTCTATAGTTGGACATTTTAAATACTAGCTTATTGTTTCTCCTGATATTCCATCTCTTCCTGGATACATACACATTTGAACAATTCTTTTCCTCCTTTGCAGATTGTATAATACAAATATCACATCAACATCTCTCAGCCTGGGGAAGCATTCTCTTTAAGGGAAAATTGTTCTTTGGTACTAATTGCAAATACATGATTTGCTAAAAGTCTATTTAGAGAAATAGATAATTGAAATGACCTGAATGCTCAGGCTCAGCTCTAAGCATCTATAAAATAGAAAGGAAGAAAAAATTGTGTTCTGTAGGGAATACAGTTTCAACATGCAATTTCAGTGCTAAATTTACAGAAATTGGAATGATGAAAATAACAAGATACTAATAAAAATATGCACGCCTCACAGTTGCCATTATGACATCACCATTTTCCTTTCAATTATTTGGGTTATAGCTGCAATGCACTTTCTGTAATCTGAATGTGGCTGATTAAGTATGTTTATATGAATATTAAGTGCATCTAAAATTCAATAAAGATTTCACCTATTTGAAGTAAACATATCTGAGCTCATAAGACCAAACCTATTGCTAAAATCAGAATAATTTTTCAAACATCACATACTTTATCTGTCTAAGTATAAGAAACAAGCCCTGGCTGGTGGCTCAGTGGATAAGCAATGGCCTGTGAACCCAAAGGTCGCTGGTTCGATTCCCAGCCAGGGCACATAACCAGGTTGCAAGCCAGGTCTCCAGTCAGGTCCCCAGCAGGAGGCAGATCAAAGGCAACCATACACTGATGCTTCTCTCCCTTTCTTCCTCCCTCTCTGCCCTTCAGTCTTAAGATAATGAATAAAATCTTTAAAAGAATACTGTTTTTTTAAAAAAACTATAAGAATAAATCCACAATTTTTTATAAATAAATTTCATTTTCGCCCCCTATACGGTAATACATATGATGGAAAAACTAAAGCAGGGGAAAAAGAGAAAATGACAAAGTAATGGGAAGGAATCCCAGTTATAAATAAGAAGTGATATGTAATAAATTTGTAGAAAATAGAGAAATGAAGCGTGTGGCTATCTGGAAAGATATTCCTCACAGAGGGTGTAGCACAGGTCCTTTGGATGGAATGGGTTTAGGATGTGCAAAGAACAGTGAGGTGGTAACATAGCTCAAGCTGTGTGATCTTGGCACAAACCAATAGCAGAAGAAGTAAAAGTTATATATGTTAACCATAGGGAGGATTTTTGCTCTTACTGAAAGGGACATGGGAAGACCTTGGAGAGTTTTGGGAAGGGTGATGAAACAATTTACTGAAATTTTAAAATGATCACTGGGGTGGCTGGGTTGCAAGGGAACTGTTGGAGGTGAGGATAAAAGCAGGGAGATTAATTAGTGCAGCTGTTCCATTCATCTAAGAAGATATAATCATTTCTCAGACCAGGATCAAAGTAGTGATTATATTCTGAATATATTAAAAAATATAATAAAATATTCAGACTAGATTTAGATAAAATGATTATAATCTGAATACATTTCTAAGGTAATGACAACAAGCTATGGTGACAGTTTAGATCCAAGCTATGAAGAGGAAAAGGCAAGGATGACTCCAAAGTCTTTTGGCCTAAGCAATGTCAAGTCTGAACTGTTACTTGCAGAGATAGAGAAGACTGAGGAGGGAGGGGACTTAAATCATTTTTTGAGTTTGTTGTTGGATATTGGCTTAGTCTGAGATCTTCAGATTGGGTCAGTAATATAAAAGAAGGAAATAAATGGGGAGTATGGGCAGGAAGCCAGAGTGAAGGAAGGGGGAGAGGGAAAGTGAAAGATCTGATACATTATTGAACCAGCCACCTTGACAAAGCACTTGCTCCTTGATCCTGAGAGATACCCTGAAATGCATCTGAGGAGGTCTGGTCTGGGTGAAGGAAATATTATGCAGGCAGCCACCAGCTGCCAGCCCTGTTTAGCTCTAGCTTTCTGTGCTTCTGAAAGTGTAGGCATGATTCAGAGGGTGTCTATGGAAGTCTTGTTGAATCAAAAGAAACTGCTGGGACAGGAAGCCTCCTCTTCTGTAACTTACATCTCTGTGTGCCCTCTTTAACTTCTCCTTGCATTAAAAATCCCTTTAAGGTCACAATCTCTGCGCTATTTAGTGCGACAGGATTAGTGAAGAAACAGTTTTTTGCCCTGGCTTGTGTGGCTCAGTGGATTGAGCACTGGCCTGCAAACCAAAGGGCCCCTAGTTGGATTCCCAGTCAGGGTACACGCCTGGGTTATGGGCCAGGGCCTGGGTTGGAGGAATACAGGTGGCAACCATACAGTGATGGTTCTTTTCCTTTCCTTCTCCCTCCCTTACCTTCTCTCTAAAAATAAATAAAATATTTAAACAAATCATCTTTCTCATTGATGATCATTCTAAAGTGCTAATTGATATTCTTCAGTACTCTTCTCTCCCCCTTTTCTAGATTTTCTTTACCTGACTGCAGTACTTTGAATATGGGTTGGAGCCTGAGAGATTGACACAAATCCTTGAATTCAAATGGCCTAAACCCTTCTTTGTTTTCTCCCTGTTGGATCATCTACCTTTTACATGTCCATTTACCATCGCTACTGAGAACGGAAAAAAGACATCCTGTGACTCATCTGGTCTTTACAGGTCTAGGCCTCCAGATCACTTCTACAAAAAAAAAATTTTTTTTTTTTTTTGTCAAAGCAAGTTATCAGGCTAATCCAGAACCAAGGAATGGAGAAATGCACTCCTTTATTATGAGAAAAATTGCTTTTTAAAATACGTTTTTTTCTTAAGATTTTATTCATCATTTTTTAGAGAGAGGGGAGGGAGGGAGGCAGAGGGGAAGAAAGACATCACCGTATGGTTGCCTTTCACCTGCATCTAGCTACAGATCTGGCTGGAGACCTGGCTTGCAACCTAGCTATGTGCCCTGGCTGGGAGTTGAACCAGTGACCTTTGGGTTTGCAGACAAGCACCTTACCCACTGAGCCATTAGCCAGGGTGAAAAATTCCTTTTTAAAGAACCAATAGTTATTCTTGGCTTCATGTGCACCAACAACACTGTCTTCTCTGGGGACCAAGGTCAATTACCCTCTCCCATAGATAAATACCTTACTGTGCCTTCAGGGCCCTTGGAAAGAAGAACCTAAATGTTCAGGTATAGTTTTAATGTCAAGTTAAGTGGAATACTTAACTGTTTCTGATAACATGAGCATCTCATGGAAATGTATTCTCTTGCTTCCTAGACTAGACCCAAGTATTCTAGCTATGGGGAATGAGCACCAGTACTGGCCACTGGTTTTGTGTGTGTAGGGCGGAAGAGGACAGTGCACTACTATTCTTTTAGAATATTGTTCCTGAGATGATGCTATAGATTTCGTAGGACATTTGATGTTCTGCTGAGCTGTTTGTTTATGGATAATGGAACAGAAGGTAAGACCAGTGCAAACCATGGGAAAGAATACAATTCCTGCATTCCATACTTAAAAAAAAATTCTCACAAAGCTCATTGGGGCATGTATCACAGTACAGATGTATGATCTCTGAGTAAGAAATTATTATTTTACCAACTATACCCATAAACTTAAGGAAGTGATGGCATTTCTATTCTAATATTATTTATTAATAAACTGGGAGGTTGGGCTTATGATCACTAAATTCTGTTCCAACCACATCTAATGATTTTTGGTTTAGCAAGCACAATCTATATAAATATTACAGAGCATCTGCATTGTTCCAGAAGTAATTCTAATATTTTTATAGGTGTTTTCTTATTAAATCCTAAATAAAAGTGTCTGAGTCTTTGTGGTACATAGTCATATTGGTGTACATGGCTAAAATCACATAATTGAATAGTTGTTGAGCCAAGATTTGAGTGCAAATTTGGCTTCAGAATTTATATTCTTAATTATAGTTTTATAGTAACTTAAGACTTTGGGACAATGCTATTGTTAAAAACAAAATAATATTTCTTTATATGCTAAAAGAAGATCTTAGTAATATTTGTTGCTATATTCAAAATATGTAGTTAAAAAAGAAAGTTTTTCCAGCTGGAATTTATCACAATGCTTTTTGTTTTGTTTTTAGGACTTTTTGAAAAGTAGTTTATTATACTTTCTTTATCTGTATAAATTAATGTAGCCATTTTTCTATCAATTTAGGCCCTAGATTTATCATAATATGGAAATATACTTATTTATGATTCTTTACCATTTTAGAAGACTATGGTTCGCTCTTTGAGCACTAAATGTTAAACTAACTAGTATCCTCACTCTACCTGCTTGGAATGAATTTATGCTTGCATTTGTACTATAGAACTCTAAAAGATAAATTTGATGTCCTCCTTTTCAGTGACATTCATACTGCTTTCAGTAGTCTCCAACACAAATAATAGGCCATCCTTCACTCCCCACATATTTTTCTTCCAAGGAGCAAGGGTTGTAACCCCCTGCCTGGGTCATAAACAGCATGTCCAACTCATACATCCTATAGATAATTTGTCTTATGTTCTTAGTTTCCAAGACAGTTCCAGTTACTCTTTCACTAATATCCTCAACTTTGGTTATTTTTAAATCTGTCTCATTATATACTACATAGAATTTAGCATCCCCGAGTGACATTTTATTATTTCCTTCATGTTCCTGACTTCCTCATAGCCATTTCTGTAACAGATATCTTTCTGATTTGGAGTATATTCCAGCTTCTCCCAATTTAATGCCATCAGAAATTTTCATTTACATGCTATGTGCACTCCCTTACAGATCATTAGCACCAAACATGAAGGAATCCATTTGCTATTTCCCCCAGAAGGCTCTAACACCCATTAATCATGATCCTTTACTTATAAAATCTTTAAGTTCATTTTTAATTCAAGTGACCACATTATTCCCTGGGACAACATGAACAGAATTTACAAGGAAAGCTGCAGAAGCCTTGTCCTCCCCAGGACCTCAAAGGTATTTGAAAGAATCATTAAAAATATCTTATACTGTGCCAATAGACTGTCTAGCAGATCAATTGTAAATTCCCTGCTATATCATTTAAAGTAGTATATAATTCTTTCTGTCTTTGCTTTTCTTTCTTTCTTTGCTTTTCTTTCTTTCTGTCTCTCTCTCTTTCTTTCTCTTTTATTCTCTTCTCGCTCTCTTTCCTTCCTTCCTCTTTTCTTCCTTCTTTCCTTCCTTCCTTCCTTCCTTCTTTCCATCTTTGAAGTCTAGAGTAACCAAATGCTTAATACATTCACTTCACTTCATTAGTAGAGTAGATCATTGTCCCTGATAATCTACTCTCACAATCTCCTACTGAAAATTCCTGGTCAGTTTTTTTCACCTTGAACACCTTCTTTCATATATTGAGCCAGTTCTTTTAAATCTACATTTTAAAAATTTATTTGGACCTTGAGTTATGTGCTTTTTCATATTTATATTTTCACATGCACAAAAAATTAATACCTTCAGAGCAGTAACAATATTTTCCTTTTGTTTATCATCCTATTTTTTGCTATAATGTCAAACACCCAAACAACAAATTTTTGGATGTAGTCACTATTTCAATTACTTTTAGTGGAATCTGTATTTAGAAGTATATTACTTACATGGTTTTGTCATTAATGATAATCCTAAATGTTCCCAATGTGATGCATAGTGTCATGGGTTTTACAGTTCTGGATTGCAACAAATTTGTGATTTTATGCAGTTATTTAACTTCTCACAGCTGTATTTCCTTGGCAGTAAATTTGTGATTACCTAGCTGACTAATAGCATCATTGTAAGGATTAATTGAGATACTATCAATAAATAACCCATTTTCTTTAATAGAGTGATTATTCTTTAAAATTGCAGTATGTATTTTTTACCTCCTTTCAAGTATTGTCTACTCTATCATTTTTTTCTGTATCTGTTATGAACAATGAGCCACCTGTTTATATTCCTATACACCATTCAAATCTGACTGACATCTCAAACAACCATTAAGCCTGGCTGTGAATTCTTACTTGGCTATGTTCTAGTTGCATGATTTGGGACAAATAACTTCACAGATGACAGTTTCACTATATAAAGAGGAAAAATACTAATAATACCCATCTCAAAAGGCTGTGCTGAGGTATAAAAGAGAAAGGAATAACAAGGTTGCAGCCCTGCTTCTGGAAGAGAACACAGATTCATAATTTCAAGACAACTCATTGGGGCCATAAGAGAAAATGCTGATGATTTACCAACCTCAGTCTCTCTTCTGTGCTCAGTGCCTTTCTCCTTTCCTCTGAGCTTTGGACTTCCTCACAGGGACATAGCCTGACTGGCTGGACTGACTTTGTTTTTCTAGGAAATAATTGACACATGTTAACTTTAGCTTCCAGTATTTCTAATGCACACTTGATGAGGGCAGAACTTCACTCCTCTGTCGGTCAATGTTAGCCCTTCTACACCTTCCCACCACCCGCCCCTGATCTACCACACACTACAAAGCATTTTAGCTCTTTGACATTTGAAACTGAAAACAAATAATGCTGCATACTTTTAAATCCACTCTGATTATCATTTCTCTTAATTTTATAGACATACATTTAAAGATTCACATAAACTATTATTTTATTGACACCAAATATATATCATTAAAAAAAAATAAAGCCTCACCTACAAAAAATATGCAATGAACAAAATCAATAAAGAAGCAAAATAGAACCAGAGGCATGGAAACAAGGAACAGACTAAGAGAAACTGGGGTGAGAGGGTTGGGATAAGGAGGGAAAGAATGGGAAGGGTCTAGGCAAGGAACAGATATAAATGACCCATGGACATAGACAATAAGGTAGGGATTGACTATGGAAGCAGGGGAGATCGATGCAGGGAAAATTTGGGACAACTGTAATAGAACAACAATAAAAGCAATAAAGCATTTAGTTAAGTATAGTGTTATACTATGGATAACCAAACTGATACTTTAAAATGTCATTTCTCCAAAAATGTAAACCTGGGGCCATTTTATATTTGTCTTCCATGCACTTGGGCCTTATATTATCTTCTTTCTCTATAAAGTAATTCATCTCCCTCCTCTAACTCAGACAATATTAATATAACCAGTAACAGTGTAATTATCTTTTCTTAAAGTGGCACTTATCTAAGATCAGATTATTACAGATTGCAAACAACTCAAAGCAAAAGGTGCATATTTAAAATATTGAGGACAGCAGGGTGTTATTCTGTTTAAATTATTTTTAACATAAAGAACAAGTAAATGATCACTAATCATGATAACTAAGGAGCTCAGTGAAACCCCACAGCATGCAGAGGCATTTATAGTTAATATGATCTATACACATTTGCAAAATATGCAAAAGTGTGATTAGTAACACAAATAATAATGTCCCACATTTTAGTTATATATTGAGCCCCATCAAATGTTTATAAAGTAGCTCATTTGAGTGAGTGGTGTGTTAGGATAATGGATACACAGCTGTTTCCTGGTTCTGAGGAATTTGCAATTCATTTGTTTACTAGCTTATTGATTTAATTTTGTGAGTCAGAGTCTATCAACAAACACTGGGCAGTTGACAACTATTGCTCCAATGAGTTGTCTTTGTGCTGGTGAAGAAGGACATGCAGATCCCTTGAATGTGGAAGTGAGTATTTATGTGATTGTGGATGGAGAATGGTGTGGCAAGCGGGAAGCATGTATCTCTGTGTCCAGGACACAGAGATGGAGTCTCTGGAGTCAGCTTGAATCCCTTTCAATGAAGGGCACTGAGTTCTTGGACATTAAGTCTTGGGTTCCACAAAACCACAGTGAAAAAGACAAGTTACTTTGATTGACCAAAAAAGAAGAATGCAGATTTCCTGAGACAGTTCTGGACAAAGAGAACGGGGGTGGGTGGGGTAGAAATGGAAAGAAGAAGTTGCTAAAGGAGACATCAGAACTGTAGGGAGGAGGCTGAGACCTGCTCAGCGTGCACTCTCTTTATGACTCCCTCAGGTCATACCATATATAACTCACAAACGCACAGCGGGATTAAATGTGGCTGGAAAGTGACCAAAAGCAGAGTTCACGATCTGAGATGGCACGCCGCAGAATTTGCAAGAGCAGACCAGAAAGAATTATGGCCAAGAATAGGGAACCTGATGGAGGGCTGGCCCCCTGAGAGTAAGCATGCATTTGGAGGAGGGATTATGGACTTCCAGAGCTGAACTGTTGGAAATTGGATCAAGACCAATTTCTAGGTGTTAGAGGGTCAAGCTCTCCTCAGTCCTCCCCTTTCAGAGGAGCTCTTGGAGTACATCCATGCATGCACACACAAGAGCAAGTAGATATAGCCCTAGAAGCATATATTTTATATAGTTTATATATCTCTGTATACTTATATTACTTATATTATATACATTCTATATTTTACATTTTATATAGCCTAAAACAACTCAGAAATGATTATATAAAAATGGTAGAATTCTGAAGAAAACAAAAAATGGGAGATTTATCAAGAAATTCTTCTCAGATGCAGTGGCCTTGAGAAATGAGTAAGATTTGGCTGTGAGACCATTACCAGTTTACAGAAAGGACACATCCGGTAGAGAAATTTGAGTAAGACAAAGCTGTAACATTTCCCTGAGAGAAAGCTTTAGAAAGGTTCACTAGAAGACATGGATCTCACTCACCAGAGTGGCTAGCCTTGGTTTTAGGAAACTTTGCGTAATAGACCCATGGACCCTTTCCACCATCCCAATGTTCCTTAATAATTCCAAGATTAAAGGAATTTAAGGAGTGGGGTGTGATTAAACCATCAGCAGCTTTCAGCTGCTTGGAAAAAGGGAGAATCTGGGCTTAACTAAAGCGAAGCTCAGGGCTGAGTTGTTTGCATGAAAACAATCTTACGTTATCCAGAGAATCTCTAAAACTTCAGCATACTGCGTCCTAGCTGCTACTTTTTCTCCCCCAGCAGGCTGGTGTAGGACAAGCAGAGTTGAGAATATCAGACTTTCATACCAAATAAGCCTCCCAAATAAATTTCATTCTTATTAGGGGATGTAATAAAGTAACCTATTAGAATTAACCCCTTTACCACACTTTTCATAAGCTTTCATGCAAATATAATCACTTTCAAACTTACTAAGAAACATATATAAATTACTGTGCCTGCAGCTTATGTAAGCTGAATATATAATAGGTTGGAAAAGGTTCAAGAAATTTACACTAATCAATGTTTGAGTGTTAAATGAAACTATATTTTGGGTGTATTTACAATTTTGAAATGAACAAAGTAGACTAATTTTTTTTTTAATAGAGATCTTACCAAACATTATGCTAACTAAGCATTTTACATGTATTACAATTACTCCTAATTATGCCATTCAAGCCCCTTTTTCTATTACGATAAGAAAACACTAAATAAAATACTAAAATAATACCATCGGTATTCATGGATAACGTTTTCTGACTGTTTCCAGTATATACTTTGCAAACATTTTAGCATTTATTTTTTAAAAGAGACTCTTCTGTGAAGTGGGCTTTCTTATGCACAATGGTAGATGAGTAAGAAATAGAAAGGTCAAATGATTTGTTCCAGATCATCTGTCTGGCAAGTGATGAAGTATAATTAAAACCCAGAGAAATTTATTTCAGAATCCATACTTTGGTCAGCAAACTTATTCTGTAAAGGGTCAGGTAGTAAATATTTCAGTTTCATAAGCCAGACAGTCTCCGTCACAACTCAACTCAGATGTTGTAGCATAAGAACTATGAACAATATATGCAATTCATAGACAATATATTTGTAAAAAGAGGTGGCTGTGTTTCAATAAAACTTTATTTGTAAAAGCAAGCGGTGGGCCAGATTTGGCCCAATGGCTGTACTTATCAGCCTCTACTCTAAAATTTAATAATGTACTCACATCCTAATATACAAAGCCTTTTAACCCGCAATCTAAATTGTACAAGACCATTTTAATGAAATATGTTTATATTATAGGGACAATATGAGCTCTCAACAACACACTATACAGCAATAACTGATTTTCCTTAGAAAGCATACTTTTGAGTCACAGCTTGAACATTGAACTATAGTATAAGAAATTCTATTAAAAAAAACAGATCCATATAACAGCCAGCTCACTTTTGATGTTCTAACCAGTTTGTTTCATGAGTTTGCTAAAAAAAAAAAGATAATTTACTAGTTAAACACTTTTGAAGACATAACTTACCTTGCATGAAACAGCTACTGAGTATAGCAAATTAAGTAAGGAATAGGTTTGGTGAAACACAGCTGATATAATAGTAACCCAGTTATAATTCAGTAGGATAAGTGTGATGATGAATGTGTAAGGTCAGGGGAGTTCTAAGAATGGAGAAAAATATTAGATGGAGAAAGCCATCAGATTTTTGGCACAATAGTGATTTTTAAAACAGTTTTATTTCTTTCTTTTAAGAGAGAGGGGAATGGAGGGAGAAAGAGGAGGAAAAAAAGATCAACATGTAGCTTCCTATCAGGCTCCCCAACTGGGGACCTGGCCCCAACCCAGGCACATGCCCTGACTAGGAATTGAACCCCTGGCCTTTTGGTTCACAGGCTGGCACTCTATCCACTGAGCCACACCAGCCAGGGTAATAGTCATATTTGAACTCAGTTCATACTGGAAGAGTTGACCAGATGAAGAAGGTATGATAGGCAGAAACAAGGGCATGCCAAATTATACAGACTCACCACTGTGTGGGCATGCTTCAAGAGCAGGGGGACTTGTGTCTGAAGGAAAAGTATCTTTAGGAGAGACAGAGGAGATAAAGTAGAGAAGTTGCCAAAGACATTTGGGGACCATATTCATATTAAAAAGGTGATCGTACTTATATTGGAAAGTGGTGAGATATTATTATTATTATTTAAATTAACCTTTATTGTATTTTCCCATTGCCTTTTAGTCCTTTTCTCCCATAGGAAATCACCATACTGTTGTTCTTGCCCATGCATCCCTTTTACTTTTTGTTCAATCCTTCCATCCTCTAACCTTCTGCCACCCACAGCTGTCATCCTGTTCTCCATCTATGAATCTGTCCACATTTTCTTTGTTAATTCAGTTTGTTCATTAGATTCCACATATGAGTGAAATTGTACGGTATTTGCTTTTATCTGACTGGCTTATTTCACTTAGCATAATGTTCTCCAGGTCCCTCTATATTATCTATATTAAATAAATATTTATTTAATAAATAAATATTATTTTCCCCTTTTTATAGCCAAGAGGTATTTCATTGTGTAGCTGTCTCATAAAGCAGTGGCATTATAAAGCAAATAATAGCAATCCCAATTGTTTTCCAAATGAGCAGGTTAGTTTTTCAAATGATTTCTGCTGCTTATTTGAGGAGTATTTTTAGATAATTAACTCCCCTAGATGGACACTGTGTTTATGGCCACCGACATTTCTGACTACGTTAGTATCTTAGCCTTCTAAATTTTTACTGCCTGTGTAGTGTTGCCTTTCCCAGAATGTGATATAATTGGAATCATACAATATTTAACCTTTTCCAATTGGTTTCTTTCACATCATAATAGGCATTTAAGTTTCCTCCATATTCTTTTACTGCTTGGTAACTCATTGCTTTTGAGGATTGAGTAATATTCCACTGTCTATATATATCATAATGTATTTATCCATTCACCTACTGAAGGACATCTGTTCTGCTTTTAGGTTTGAGCAATTATAAATCAGGCTGCCCCAAACTCCCATATGCAAGTATTTTTGCAGACATACATTAATTTGTTGGAGTAAACTCTAAAGAGCACAGATGCTGAATCTTATAGGAAGGGTGTACTTAGTTTTGTAACAAATTGCCAAACTGTCTTGCAACATGGTTGCATTATTTTGCGTTCCCACAAGTAGGGAATGAGAATTCCTGTTAGTCCGCATCTTCACTATCATTTAGTGTTGCCAATGTTTTGGATTTTGGACATTCTAATAAGTGCTTAGTAGAGCCTCACTGCAGTTTTAATTTGCAATTACCTAATGACTTACAATGTTAAACATATTTTCATGGGCTACCTGTCATTTATAATCATCTTTGATGAGGTACCTCTTTAGATCTTGTGCCATTTTTAATTGAGTCTTTCTCCATTTTTACTTTATTGCAATTTATCCTCTGTTTTGTACCCAAATCTGATCTTGCTACTGTGTCACTTCCTTGAGGAAGGTTTTTCAGTGGTTTTCCATTGCTTTTAGGATAAGACACAACATTATTTGGTTCTGTCCACACCATCTGCCTCAGCTGGTAGTGACCATATTCTTCTCTCTTTGTTACTTTAACATGAGCGTCTTTCATTCTTCACATATGCCATGTTTATGCTGATTACAGGTCTTCGGTATGTATTTCCCTTCTTCTCCAACAGAAACATCCTTCTGTTAGTTAACTAGGCATAAGATTTCTACCTTATCTGACTTTCTCAATGAAGTCTTCTTAACCTTAACCCCTTAACCAATTGAGGTAGGTCCCTTGATTAAATACTTTTTTCTTGGGTCTTGACTTTTGTCATTCTTATCCAACTAATAGATAAATAACTACTTAATTGCTTGCTGAAATAGACTTTCCATGAGGTAACTGAGCTTGTCACCTCTATCATAAATTATCTCCCAGGCATGCTGTTATACCTTGCAACTTAATGTATGGACTTAAGAGAAACTTGAATTTAAACTCCAGTTTTTCACTAAAACATTTTAGGTAAATTTTCATTAGTTTCGATTTCAGTTTTTTTACCCCAATGATACTAAACATAATCATTTTTATTTGACATATTTAAAAATCAAATAAGATACATTTAATAGGAATACTTTGTAAGCTATAATGCAATATATACCTGGTTTATTTTAATTATTTTAATAATTGAACTATTTTCAGGTTTGTATCTAAAATGGGGCTTAAAATCATCAACAAACAGATTACTCCTTGGGTAGTTGATATACCCATATTATGAATGTCTCCAAATTCATTGTTTTTTTTTTTTTTTTTTTCTGATAAATTTTGATTCATTTTTAAACCAAGATGGTGCTGGAAGCAGCTTTTTCAAGTTGTGCTTTTTTACTACCCAGTTTGGGTTCCGTGTCTGCTTCGCCAGTCATCATCTACATACTATAGGCTCTGGATGATAATCATGTTATAGATTTGGGATATTTACCCATTTTTAACTGATTGCCCACTTCAGCACAGTAATCATGTTAGAGTCTGCTAATGATGTCTTTTGATGGCTTTTATAGGCATTGCACCGCATATCACACATCTGCAATGTGTCCATGTCTGAGATTGTTTTTAACTGTGCAAAAAAGATTTATCTGGAAGAATCAAGGAAAGCACAAAACTACAATCAGTGTCATATAAAAGGTACAAATTAACATCAAGTAGCATAATTACCTTGCAATTTTGATCCATCAAATATGTGTAGATGATATGCTTCTCTAATGTAAGTATAGTTATTTCTGAAAGCAGATGCTTTCTGCGGCTATGCAGAGTACATCCATGTGTGTCTGAATGGTACTTTTTTTTTTTTTTTTTTTGCAGCCAAGATAAATAAAGAAAATCTATCTTTGGAAAAGCATGGGCAGAATATCTGCAGACCATTCATCTTCATTTGCCCTCCTTTTGTAGGCAGTAGAGATACCACTTGCTACATTCATGTAGAAAACTTCTTTCCAACATTTTTCCCCTCATTCTCCTTCTCACTCAGCTGAACTCGGATCCTGCCTCATTTTGTTTGACAACAGAGCAAATTTCTACTCAGTGGTTCAAAGTTGTTAGTATGAGTTAACTTTTCACCGCATTGACTGGGTGGTTATGTATTATAAATGCACTAAGAGATAGTGACTCATGGGTAGTCACCCTAATTTTGGTAATCTCTTTTTCCTTCACTCTTTGGCCTCTTCCTCAGACACTTTGCTTCTGCTTTTCATTCTTTGTCTTATACCATCATTTTAATTTCTCCCTCCCTACTTTTATACACTATTTGTCTATTCAATGCTGAAAGAATTGGATGAGTACAATTTAGTTTAGTTGATTTTACTTAAATCGAAGGAAAATAATTATTCATTTTTCCACCAGTTGTTTTGAAATCTTGAACTCACATTTGTTTTTCCCTTGGGGGTGTGGGAGGGGGGTATAATATTTTACTTTAAACCCCCTGACTCACATAATATTCTTTTCTACTTTGGGTTTAAATTCCCTTCTCGATATATTTTTCTAATCAGTGGCATCCTAAGCTTAAAGTATGAATGTTTTACCTAAATTTAATGGTTCTGAATCCTAAATTCAATACTGAACTACATTACTGATTTTCAGGGTCTGTTTAGCTGTTGCTAAGAGTGACTTGCTCAAACTTCCTGACAGTTGCGGAACAGTGATTCTTATGCCATGATCCTTTGAGGCTCATCCCCCAGTGTGATAATTGCAGGAAAAGAAAAATGAAAACGGTATATTGTAGAATTGAGAGACACTCTGGATTCTTTAAGGTCCCTAGAGGTTGATGTTCCTTTTTGATTCCCTCTTAAAAGGGCAATAATGAGATGCATGAAATAATATTTGACATTAAAAATACAGGATGGGAGGCATTTGCATATGGTTTTCCCTCTTTTACTTTATCCTTTCTTGAGCTATCCTGTAGTTTAGAAATATCTTTTCTGGGTTCTAATTTTGTAGCCTGTTGCTCCAATCATGTGTTGTTTTGAAACACAACACAGTCATTAGGAAACTTTCAAATGTAGCCTTCTAAAGTTTCCACTACAACTTATTAATTAGGGACAAAGGTCTAGCTTTATGACAAAATAGGGTCTGCTCTAAATGAATTCATTAAAAATTATAAAAAATAAAAATCAGATTCTTAGGGTGTAGATTCCAGTTTTAGTGAAGTAAGCTGGGGAAGTTCTGGCAACACTGAAATAGCATATTGTGAGTGGGGAACTCTAATGTTTGGGGAAAAAATCATGTAGCTTTTAACTTAGAAAATATTTCCTTGAATTCCCACAAGTATTCCAATACTCATCATTTCCATCCAGTTAAAATTATTGTATCTTTGTTGCAATTCTGTCTATCCTCCTCAACTAGCCATTCATATATTTTCATTCGTATGCCATTTATTTTTATTTACTAAATGAATAATATAGACTAAAAGTGTGTTTGATTCTTACTCAATTTTTGGCAGTTTACTAACTTAATTTTCAAAAATTGTAGTCAGGCCCTGGCTGGTGGCACAGTGGATAAGGTGCCAGCTGCAAGCCCAAAGGTCACTAGTTTGATTCCCAGCCAGGGCACATAACCAGGTTGCAAGCCAGGTCTCCAGTCAGGTCCCCAGCTGGAGGCAGGTGAAAAGCAACCATACATTGATGTCTCTCTCCCTCTCTCCCTTCCCCTCTCTCTAAAAATAATAAATAAAATCTTCTTAAAAATTGCAGTCGTATTTTCCCCTCTTTTCTTCTTCCCCTTCAACGTATTTAGGTTTGGATTTTTAAAAATACATTTTTGCTTATTTTTTTCTCTTTATCTCTATAGTGTCCCACAGTAGCCAAGAAATTCATGTCATTTCATTGAGGTGCAGAGATGATGAGTCAAGTTTTTACCAGGTGGAGAAATTAATGCAAGCAGAGAGCTTGAACCATGTATACAGAATTGCATATTCAAGCTTTATGTTTGAAGAATAATAAAGTTTATTTAATTTAGCTAATGTGGTATTGATACTCATGTGGTATATTAAAGAATATAAAATTCTTGGTCTTTAAGAAATGGAATATTTGTATTTTTTAAAAAGATTTTATTTATTATTTTCAAAGAGAGGGGAAGGGAGTGAGACAGAGAAGGAGAGACACATTGATGTATGGTTGTCTTTCACCTGCCTCCAGCTACAGAACTGGCTGGAGGCCTGGCTTGCAACCTGGTTATGTGTGCCCTGGCTGGGGAATTGAACCAGTGATCTTTGGGTTTGCAGGCTGGTGCCTTATCCACTGTGTCACCAACCAGGGCCCTGTATTTCTTTTATTACAACTCAACTTGACCTAGCTAACCTTATAGCCTAGAACATTGATTGGCATGTAAAAGCTCAACAAATAACTACTTCCACTGTTATTATTTTCACAGGATCAAATGTTACCCATTGACAACTGAACAGAAATGCAATGGTTTCTGCTTCATGGAAGCAGGAAACCAAAGTCCTATTGAGGGGTGATTTCCAAGAAAATTAGATGAACTCTAAAATAAGTAACTTCTAGCTGCTCAGCAACTCAATGGGCTGACACTTCAAATCTGTATTTCAAGAATATGCAAAATCTGTACAAGTTACAGACTTTTGTGTTACTTTCCTATAGTTAAACCACTGATACACAGCTTGATCATTCCAGTGATCTACAATGACCATTTTTACTCCTTTATTGGGATAGGCCTTCCCTCTAGACTCAATGCAAAGCCTAATGAACAGAACTGTTCTTTTTTGCATAAATATGCTCAACCACATTTTCTTGAAAGTTTACTTTAGACACTGCCAAGAACCCATTATTCCAATCCTCAGCTTATGCTTGGACTGGAAATCCAAATCTGATTCTTCGAAAACATCTGTTCAGCCAGATGTTCACTACCCTTATAGTCAGTCTTCTTCCAAAATGAAGCTAAAATATCTCCTTGTTCTTATGATTTTAGGATTTCAGCCTAAGACTTCATAATCCCCTGTGATACTTCCAAATTTATTGATGTATTCATTCATTCATCATTCAGTGATTAACATGTGAATTGCTAATGAAATCCATTATTTATTGAGCCCCTAGGATAAGCTGGCATTGTGCTAAGAATCAGGTAATACCAGTGGATAAAATTGACCATGGTTCCTAACAGGGAAGTTTGCTTCCAATTGTTATTAATTCCCATCTAAATTGGTGGGTGCTTATAGTAGAGCCAGCTTGTTGTTCAATTATGGGTGCCTAGAATGAATGCATAGCTTATTTTACCTTAGCAGGTTAACTTCAAGTCATCATTTAAGTTCCAACATAATGTAGCTGACCTGGGACTCATGTTAACTTTTTAAATGCTTGGTAGCTAGTTTTTTCATATTGTTGGGGTATATTGGTCATCAACCTTCTAGGTTTCTTTTCCATGACTGACAACTTACTGTGAAAAAGTTATCATACTTACTTCATGGCAGTGCCCACTCCATTAATGAGGAATTTCTGCATGCCTACTTTATACCATTTCCCCCTCCCATTACTCATTGTTCTGAGTAGTATTGCCATCAGCTTCTTCAGTGTTAAATTGGTGCTATTGCTTAGTGATTATGCAGCTTCAATAGGATGCATAGGCTGCACCCCATGTCCCTGTACAATCCACCTGTGCCAGAGAGCTCTAGCATGAGCAAGTCTAGGTGCAAGCATGAAATCTGCTGCTCCTAGCTCTGCCACATGTCTTACAAAAAGGATTCAGACACCTGTAATTTTACCAAGTTGTGATTCAGGTAACTTGGGTCTACATATATACTTCCATATTTATCATTGAGATGCAGAAATTATACACCATTTTTGGCCTTTTGTAGAACTGGTTATTTTACTTGTGTACATACATGTGTATATTTAAATACACCTTAATGCTGATGAAGAGTTTCATTTACTTTGCTTTCAAGTGTACATTTATGTATATATAATGTGTATATTTAAGTATAACTTAATGATGATGTCTAAGTCCTTAATGTTTACCTATTATAAATATATAAAAATTCATAAGTAAAACAGAGGTAATAAAATGAATGATTAAACTAAGCTAGAGAGGAAAATAATACCTCAGACCAAAATATATAAAAATACTTCAATCAAAATTTTGATTATTTTTTAGTAAAAAGGTTTATTATATTGCTCTGCATGAAACCATTCAGTAATATAATGCATTTATTGTTAATGGATAGGAAATATCACCCAGCATCTGTGATTTAAATTTTAGCAATAATTCTAGGATTTTATACATTGGTTGGTGCATTATTCCAACTTTTCACTGTTTCATTGCCTAAGTTTAGTTATATTTTTATGGTATTTGATCAAGTATTTATCCAACTTAGACTTCTATCAACATGGAAGTCATTTAGAACAAAATTTAAATAAAACATCAAGACATTTATTTTACAAATATCAGCACCAAGTATGCAGAACACTCCCTGGACATCTTACATGCTTTATTGTAAAGTTTAATAATATCTACCTTCTTGATTTGGGGGTGAATCTATCATTGTTAACCTGGAATTACTATATTCTTGACTGTTCACACAAATTGAAGGGAAATTAGTAAAGGCAGCTTGGTCCATCAACAGATCACTGGTGTCTTCATTTAACTGTGCCAAATCTCAGCTATTTCAAGGAAAAAGTAGAGTTTTTATAGCATATTCTTATTTTTCTTATAAGTGTAAGTGTAACTATAAGTTTATAAGTGTAACTATAGACACCCAAGTGTATAGATACACAATTCTATTACTCTAAATACTCAGAGATTGGTAGGGAAGACAACCTCCAAACAAATATTTGCAATACAAGATGGTAAATAAAGCAAACAAAATGAGTGCTAACTGCAAAGACTACCCTGAAAGCAGAGCCCCCCTTTGTCTTTATTGGTTACAAAAGGAGGGATTATGGCTGGCTGTCTTGGTGGCATAAGTTTCTCAGAGCAAGGGAAGCCCACAGCAGGACTTTGAAGGTGATAAATAAAGGACCTAGAAGAGAGAAAGTATTCTGAGTAAAAGAAACTACATGACTAAATGCCAACTCCCGATTTAGTATGGTTTGTTCAAAACCATACTGGTTTGTTAAGTACTAAAGTATGATGAGCTATGGTCATGCTTTGAGATGGGCTGAGATTTGTTATAAGAGATAAGGCAGAACTTTGTTGGGGTTCAGCATTTACCAATAAAGCATTTATGAGCTAGTGAGGAAACTTAGGCAATGGAGCAACAACATGTCAGATTTCTTTTTACAAGAAATCAATGTGGGGAGCCCTGTCAGTCTGGTAAGTCTTCAGCTGATGACAAGAAACCTAAGCAAATAGTTAATTCAGGTTAATTCACTAAAATTGCAAATTAAACATCACTTAAATAATGGAAAATTTTTTCATGGTGGTTTTACCTTAAAAAATGAAAGTAACACTACAAAAATAAATTTATTTTGGCTTATCAGGTTTCATTTTTAAGCTATGTAATAATGTAATAATCAACAAACTGTGTGTCATAACACCTCTTCTAAAATTATGTCATAATGTATTTTGGGTTTTGAAATTACATTTCAGTTTATTATCACTAACATTAAAAGGGTATACATTTAAAAGCATATTCGGAAACTTTATTATATTTTCAAAGTACTTGTCTTAAAGTTTTGATACTCACATCATTTTTGAACTCATTAATTATATCTTCTAAAATTCCTAAATATCTTAGACCTTCCAATTTTCATTTGAAATGGCTTTGTTTACGATTTGCACCTCACTGCTTGGCCACACAGAAACTTTTGTTCAATTAGGAAAAAAAAGAAAAAGAAACTTGCTCATTTCTAAAGACTAAGTTCTATAACAAGTGCACAACTATGATCATCATAAAGAGACTGCCATCCAAACAATCCTGCAGCATCCCATGTGCCCAAGTCTTGTGATGGATTGTCTCGGTATCTGAGATCTCCTTCAACAGCTATTTCACCTACTTTATTAAATCTTTCTCCTTTTTTAAGAAGAAGCCTAATTAGGTAATCAATCTGCCAGATGTTTTCTACTATTGTATACAGGGAAAAATAAAATCTACAAAAAATAGAATCTAAGGTATAGAGAAATACACTAGTTTTGGGAAGTAAATAACATTGAGAAAACTAAATTTCATGAGTAGTTGATCAAGTCATATCTTCAGATGACAACTTTTGCATCTCTATACCACCTTTTAAAAATGAGATGTTGGATAATGTACACTTATATAATGAAGATGCTCTTAAATAAAAGGCAAGAGAGAAAGTGGAACGTTTGTAGACTAAGTAAAATCAAATGAAATATGTGGAATACACAACTGATAGAGGAGGGGTTATTTGTTTGATGAATGTGCTAGGAGCAGAAAGTAGTATTGTGTGGGGATCTCAGACATTAGGACTTTTGGATTGAGAACAGTATGGGTAAGATGGCTCTTCACCATATTAGGTGGTATTAAAGGCAGAGCAAATTTAGAGAGGAAACAGAATTAGTTCACTTTTGTCCAAAGATTTCTAGAAGACTTTCCCCTATTTAGATACACATATTTAATAAAGGCTGGGATACCTGATTCCAGAATTTGTAGGAGATGCTGGGCCTGGGGATGCAAATTTGAGAATCATCAGTGTATGGGTGGTATTTGAAAACATGTAAGAGGAAAAGACTTACAAAGAGGAAGAAGAAGGATAGAAGAGAGACTGGGAAACACAGTCTTTATAGAACAAGAGGATGAAAATTTCTAACTGAAGAAGAGAAGGTGCAAAGGAACATTCAGGAAAGGAAATGGAGTACAAAGATGTTGTATGATGCTGAGACCCAGTTGTTGGTGATGGCTCCATCCATTCTCAGGGAGCTCTTGATGCTCAACAATGTGTAAAATAGAAAGTTCAAGATCAAGGGCAGTTTTGTGGAATCTAACAGGTTCCAATCAAGAGCTCCAGTTCTCCTTGGCCGACTTTGAATTCAGTGTGAAATAAGGAAAAAAATACAATGACTAAGGAAGGCCATGATGAAGAATACAGCCCTGTGTGAAAACTAGCTGAACCCAGAAAAGGCAAACTGGACTTCTCAGTTGTGAGCAACACTGGGCCAGAGGAGGTCCATCTCCCTCCATTGGAGAACTTCCCAGGTACAACCTATGCCATGGAGTAGCAGAGGTGAAAAACCAGTCTCTATTGTGTGCCCTGCTCTCATGAGAACACAAGTTCATAATTCATTGGGAAAGAGTGAGCAAGGGCAAGAGAGAATTCAGGCCGACAAGATCAAATTGAAGTGTCACCTTATCCAGCTGCTTATACAGCTGCTAGGTGTGTGAGATCATGGGCTTGCAAACAGTGTTCTGCATGACTAACATTTCCCAAACTGTCAAAGCAAATCTGCATAGCCCCATTCTTCCCCTCCCTGGGGGGCTGAGTCAGCCTTGCTGAGTCTGGCCAAGAGAAGAGAGGAAGCCTGACTAAGGCCCATGTCAAGGGCACATGACTCATGAGTTTGTGTAGGGCTGCTACAATCACAGGGCTCTCTGGCTTAGAGTTTAATTATCTGTGGCCATCACCTTGAAATTCTTAATAATTTCATCTAAGAATATGTGTTCAGGTCACTTACAGTACCTCTCTTGCTCTTTCCCCACCTTGAGGAAAGCTTTTTGGTCCTTGGGTCCCTGGCATCGCACCTAGCCTCCCTCTTCTTGAACCTGCCAAGGTGTCGCCTTCCACTGCCTTCCTCAACTCTCCTTGTAGGGGCCTGGTCCTAGGCACAGGGAGGGGTGGTCTGTACAACACACAGGCAGCCTGTCACATCCTGGGATGGGGCATGAAGTGACCATAGGTGGGAGTGCTGAGCAGGAGCCTAGGGTACAGTGGGCAGCCCTCCTACCTTCTCCTGATTTAGGCATGGAGTATGTTCCAATGCAGAGGTTGGAACCACTTGGTGGTCACCCTTGGATAAAGGTTGGAAAGGCAGGTGGCAGGTCCTAGGAAGGGGAGATCCACTCTGCCTCATTTCCACCCAGCATGTTAGTCCTGCAACTGTGGATAGGGAAACCCTGCCCACAGCCTCATGTATCATAGAATCACAGGGTTGGGACAGGCTCCTAGGAACCTCTGATGGTTTACACTGACCCCATCAGTTGGAGTACTCATATCTCAAAGCCCATCTCCCTGAAAAGATGGGGGACTCATGTCTCACAGCCCATCTCCTCCTGTCAGTGGAGGCAGAGGTTTTTATAAGGTGAGGGAGGGAAACATATTGATCAGGGGAAAGGGGTTGGAAAGTTCTCTACATGCAGATGAGTGCAGTCCATTCCAATAAGGCCAGGGATGGTTTGGTGTACAGCTAGCTTCCTGGTGTAGCCACCTGGCTTTCACCTAAATTATATTATCTTGGCTTCATGGTTGAAGGACAGCAACTCTGAAGCTGGGATGCCTGAAGGTTGGAACTTGTATCGAAGTCAGTTCCTAGGATTCTTATTTAAGCATGTTGTTTATCCATTGTCTACATATTAGTCAAGATCAGCATTTATAGAAACATGTCAAAAAAAAATGGTGGAGTGGTTACAGTTCCTTTCTATTATAATACCATGATAGCTTAAGAGAACGACAATAGAAGAAAGTAAAATATTTTATAATGTGATCATTTTTTGCCACATTTCCCCTTTCTTTAAACAAGGAGTCCTGTCTATTCATTTTTAACTTGGCTCTGCAGATAATGTAACAGACACCTGTCATATCCAATGTAAGCCCAGCTTCATGTTCTCTGTCCCTTCTGGTACTCATTGACCTGGGCAGTCACTTAGTGAGTTCTGCAGGCAGAGAGGGGGTCACAGAAAATCATTCAAAGGGTGTCCCCATCACATGCAGACAGAGGAGGTATCCCTCTGTCCAGATCAGCCTGGCTGCTATAGCATTTGTCCAAGAGGCCACCTGCAGCCCCAGCATGAGAGACCATCAGCTAAGCAGCCAACAGTTTTCCCAGAGGGTAGGAGGGGGAGGGGAGAGCCTGTGACCTGGGCAGGGACCCATAGAACCAGAAGCCTGAAGCTTTGGGTACAGTCCCTCTTCTTCATCTACCTTATAGTTCTGGAAGGATGGAAGGCAGGCTTGATTTCAGAGTCTGGTCTCCATGAGAATGTTAGAACCCTGCTTCAGCATCAGGGGCATGATCGCAAGGATTGAATCAAGCATTCCTAAGGGACTTGGAAATTACCTGGAAAACAAAAGCCAAAACATGGCGGGGCTTAGAGCCCATCAGTTTGGATATTCCTATAAAGGTGACTCTGGGACTACTCATGCCTACAGTCATACCCATTATTCATTCTTTAGCAACCAACCTGGAATCCAGGACTCTGGTACTCTTTAGGCTTTCTCCTCTTCTATTCCGAGTGGTTACCCCCACTTCCTCTTCCCTAACTAGCAGCTCTACCTGTGGGAAAATGGGGTTAAGGAGAGACATCTGTAAACTGACATATCCTTGGGTATGATTTTATGTCTTTTTAGAGGTCTTGGAAACAGCAGCCTATCTGTCCCCTTGCGTGTTTAAGTCAACTCTCCCAGCAACTGAGGGTTGGACACAAATATCAATGCTTCAGTGGTTTCCTCTCAAAAGAGCAGGAGGGGCTTGATTCCTTAGGCCCACTGAGGAGAGAGAGAGGACTTCAGCCATCAGCAGAGCCATTCAACTTTTCACCAGCCGAGGCAGAGCTAAGCTCTCAGAATTGTTGCCCCCTGAAGGAAAATAAAACACAGGGAGAGGGAATTAAGATGATCTCGAGTCATTAAGCAGGCATGTGCATTACTGAAAGACGTTGCTTTCTTATTGGGGCTATTACGTATCACTTTGACTAATGGCTCCAGAGAGAGAAATGCCTGAACAATGGCAAAAGGAAACGTGAAAATATCTGGAATGCAAAAGTCAGAGCTGGGAGGAATCGATGCTTCCTGCAATCAACTTTAAAAGTCATCTTCATGCTTACATACATGTACATAAAAGACATTAAACGTGGAGGAAAGAATCATTTCTCTCCTTAAATCTTTTCTATACCCTAATGGTGCTCTCTAGCTTTTATGAACCCTTTTATGTTTTGCAATAATTTATATCAATGTCCAGCTTTTATTTTAATCAAATATAGAGATTTGTACTCATCATAACACAATATACTCTGAAGGATTGGTCTTGAAAATGCTTGTACTTAGCTGAGAGTAACTTTTTCACATGAAAGGGGGTGGGATCGTTATATTAAAATTTTAGTAGAATAGCAGAAATAGGAATAGGCAAACAATGCAGTATATTTTGTTAATATCTTGGGTTTCCATTAGGTATGATGTGGATGGGAGTGTAAATTACATATTTTGTTTAAGACAGAAGGGTATTATTTTATGATAGCCTATGTCTTGAATTCAAAGCCCATCCTTGTTTTTTCTTTTAGGAAATGTATTTACTAGCTAAATTAAGAAGTCTGTGCTCTATATAAATGTGATTCAGCTCTTCTTGAAGATCTTTGGAGACCCAGATCATGAGGCATCTTTAATGCAAACAGGAAAAGATGGATTTTCCCAGGGGCATTCCACCTAGTGCCGTGTCTTTCCGAAACCACAAGCTAATGACAATGTTGTAAATAATTTGAAAATTTTGAGGAAAAAATGTAGTTTGATGAAGTGACATTGAAGATCCTTTGATGCCATCGGACACCACCTTGGTTTTCCAAGTACAACCACCAAGAAAGAGGAGTAGGTAAGAAAAAATGCATGAGGAGTCATCATCTAATACATGTTCAGCAGGCTGTTTTCTGAGGCAGTTAAAAAAAAGAAAAAAAAAAGGCTCTGTTGCCCTGGCTGGTGTGGCTCAATGGATAGGCACCAGCCTGCAAACCCAAAGGTTGCTGATTCAATTTCACAGCCAGAGCATATAACCAGGTTGCAAGTCATGTCTCCAGCTAGGTCCCCAGCTGGAGGCAGATAAAAGGCAACCATACATTGATGCATCTCTCTATTCTTTCTTTCTCCCTCCCTCCCCATCCTCCAAAAATAACAAACACAATCTTAAAAAAAAAAAAGAAAAAAAAAAAAGGTTCTGAAGTCATTTTGGAAGACTGTATGTTAATTACAGCTATTAAACATTACAAAGCTCAGTTGTGCTGCCTAGGATCACACATATGGTGAAGTTCTTTGTGTAGAGGTACCATTAGGTCAAGATGGAGTTAATTACTGCTGGTTCAAATAGCTGGGGGCTCCCTGGGTGAAATCTGAAACTGTCTCCCATACATGGAGGGCAGAGAGAGACCAAGAAATATTGGTAAGTGGAAATTTAAATAAGCAAGGAAACTTACATATGGGGATTGTCTTGGGCACCACAAGAAGAGTAGACCTCTGTACCTACCACCAGAGCCTTAAACATTTATAGACAGGTCTCACCCTGAGGTCAGTCATGTGTCTAGTCCAAAAGGTCTTATCACCATATTGTTCTGTCAAAGCTACATCCTTGAATTAGGCTCTCACTGTTAGAACATGGGCAGAATATGCATCCTAAAGACAAGGGAGGAGTGAGGAGCCTTGGATCGCCCAGGGCCAGCTTCTTCATGGGTCTGATGGTGGTCACATCTTCTCTATGACGCTTTCCAACAATGACCCACTTACCTGTCATTTTCTAAACACTTTTGAACTTTTCTATTTCCTATCATAGCCCACCCACTGATACAAACTGTAGCTTGATGTGAGGGGGAAAGGAAAGATTGCATCTAGAGCATGACTTTTCTTATCTCAAGGAGAATGTGGAGTCGTATTTACATTTGTCCCATAGGCTCTTTCAACCTGATGACTTTCAAAGGTACAATTCTACTTTTTTTTCCCTGAAGGCTATATAACCAGTACTATTACTGCTACCACAAAGAAGAAAGGGAGAGGGATAGAGAGAGAGGGAAAACAATCATAAACAAGCACTATTTATACTAGGACAATCTGAAAGATAAATATATCTTCAAAATAGCAATTATTTAGAAAGTAATGTCTAATTACACATTCAATTAGGCATCAATGGGTACCTCCTCAAAGTCCTCTTCCCCAAATTAGGAAATTCAGAAACTATATATTTAAAAGTAAGGCTGCTTATTTATTCTGTTCAGTTGAAGTTGTGGAAAAATCTTCAATACAAAAAGAAAAGTTTCACAAAATATAATAGTAATGAGAGTCTTACTAGGGGAAACACTTTTGATTATTAAAATAGTATATTCCTAAAAACTCAAAATTGAGAGATTAGAGGATTTTCAAATGTCTGAGAAATTTTATGACATAGTTTTATATGTTCTATTCAGGAGAAACAGTCCCTGAACCATTTAGTAGCAAGAAATTATCTAGTTTTTCATGTATTTGGGTCAGTTTTATTAATAAGGACTTGAAAAGAAGAACACTTCTGCTATTGTAGACATTCAAATGTTGTTATGTAGAGTTTTTTGTTTGTCTATATATATATATATATATATATATATATATTTTTTTTTTTTTTTTACTTTAAACTCTTAGTTGTACAACCATGACTGATTTGGATCAGAATTTTTTAGTCCCTTTAGTTCAGTAGAATCAAATATAACATAGCTGAGTATATTTAAAAAGAGCTCTTGACTTATTGCCCAAATTAAAACCTCAGTTCTTAGAGTCAAACTCTAATGCTTAGTTTAAATTATTAGATTAATGCCTTGTGACTGACTGAGTTCTTTGTCTTAGAATTGTTTCTATACACTCAGGTAATTGACATAAATGGTTAAACAAATCTCTTTACCTGAGACAGTTATCTAATCACGTCTCAACCCTTCTGTTGTGATGCCAATTGACTTCATGTGGCATTCTGGCTGCTCTGTACTGTGTTCATGTGTCCTTCTGTGATAACCAACTGGCAATCACACCCTGGATAACATGCACTTCCAGTTTGGTGCAAGTTGAGTTGATTTTGAGGCATCCAGGGACTCAGGTCAGGTATCTAACTTTTGTCTGTGGCCTATTCTTCATTCCTTGGGGACAGATCATGTCCCTTCTGCACCTGGTGAGCCCTATGACATTAGAGCTTAGTGAGGAGGATAAAAAGGTCATTTTTTGCTTTGAATCCAGCTGGCATTCAACATACTCTTTGAAACAAGGGGATGAATAACCATGTAATTTTAATCCAGGTTAATATGCATTTTTAAGAAGACTTTTCCAATTTCATACATGTCCAGCCCTAGGATCACTCGCCACTTACATTTTCTGACTCATATTGTTTGTGGGAAATAACTCTGTTATAATATATGCAAAAGAATGATGGATTTTGATTTTTTTCTTTTCATCTGCATGAATCAAATCCTAAGATTATTAATTCTCTCTGCAGACTCCACTTCCCAATTCCTTATATAAATCTCAAAAGTCTTCCTTGTATGAAACATAGCCAGCTACTTGTTAAAAGTTTTAATCATGAATGATTAGGGAAAGAGGGGAGTTTTTCCTCCTGGGGAAGGTGGAAAGCCTTTAGCAGGTGTCAGATGTGGAGCTGCAGCGCATGGCTTTCTCGAGTCAAACCCCAAGAATGTGTTACATCTTTGAACACCCACAGCAGAAGAGTAGAAGCAGTTTTCCATTGAGGCCAGCTTGCTCTGGACTTCAAAGTCTGCTTATTTTCACTGGCTGATGGCTGCTTTCCTGGGTTTGAATAGTTGTCTACTTCCTTTTGGTATCTACCAGAGAGTGGCAACTCTTCCTAGCTCTGGTTGCCTTTGTCTTCCTTTCAGGCTTGCTCCTCACCTCTGACTTCTAAGTACCTCCCATCACCCCACTCTTCACAGCACTGACTTACTCTCAGCCTTGGCTTTGGCTTTCTTGCTATTTCCCCCACTTCACCACTTGGAGTGGAATTAGACCTGGGATTTATTTGTAGCTCACAGGGGCATCTACTCACTTCAAACCTTGTTCCCTTAGAGTATTAGTATTTGTAATATTTTTTAGTTTACATACTATGTCATAGGGTAAACAATGTGTCCTAGTGGACAGCATGGGGTGCTTGCCTTCAAGGACTGTGAGGTTGTCAAGTTAGAGAAGAGAGAACTGAAATCATCTGCCTCCATATAGCTTGGTTTGTGAGCATGTTTGTTGCCTGTACCACATGGATTCAATAGAACCTCCAACAGATCCTTGACCTTGTTTCTCCAAAAGCTGCCACCAAGCCAGTAGGTGGATTTCTTGGCCCTCCAGCTCCTTTGGGGAAGTTTTCTTCAAAAAAAAAAAAAAAAAAAAAAACAACCCTGTAATTCCTGCCATTCTTTTTAAACATTCGTATCAGACTGGCAACTATTTTGTAGCAAGAGCTGTAGGCATAGCCTTAGCACTGGAACCCCTGTCTAGTTTTGAGCTATTTCTAGACTTTTTGGATATTATTCAAATGAGAGTGGCATCCACCCAACATAATAGTGCTTTCAGTCACAGATAAGTTCCTTTAAAAAATGTGTGTTGATTAGATAAATTGAGGTGATGTTTATATAATTAGAAACAAAGAACATCTTTCTTTCTTTCTTCTTCTTCTTTTTTTTTACAAGACTGTTTTCTATGCCAAGTACCCTGGATGTGGGCTTTCCATGAGCATTTGGAAAGGAGCATCTGGGAGGAAAGTTTATACAAACCTTAATTGAAACTATTTGTTGTGTGTTTTCTTTCAAACCAAATATATGACTAGACATCAAAGAAGTGGCCCAAATTTGAGCTAATTTATCTTAAAAATAAAAAGTAATTGAAAGACAAAAAGAGCCTGGGCTTTACCTCTGAAGTGTGTCATCTGCAGATGCCACCCCAGAAAACCGAAGAATAATAGATTCTGGACATGGGGTCTTGTGATGATAAGACTCACGTGTTAAGTCTTCTGATTGACAACAGTACTCAGTATTAAGTGTTAATGAACATACCAGTTACTTGGTGAAAAATAAAAGAAATACCAGGGGACTCTCTGAAGTATTCAAAATAAAGCAGGTACAGTCTCTGCTGTAAAGAGGGAGAAAGAGAGAAAGAGGCGAAAACAAGTAATTGTGATACTAAGAAGCAAGAAACATCTTGAGAAGAGAGAAAAATTATGGAAATGAGCATGGGAAATGTAACTTTCGCAAGCATCTAGGAGGGACAGGCATACAAAATGGGGCAGGGGCAAAACTGAGGGGTGCATTTCCCAGCCACAGCCATGGGATGGGGTGTGCCATTTCTGGAGGTTCTTCAGTCCTGGGTTACCTGAAGACTGTTGTCAACATGACTAGTTAGAATTGGCTCTTCTGAGAAACTAAGCCTGTATCTCAGGGTCTTAGGTTGCTTATCTTGGCAAAAAGGTGAATGATTAAACAACTGTTTCTTTTTTAAGATTCCTGACAGAATCCTCACCTGTCTGTGTCTACCAGTGTTAAACTCTTTCATCACGAACTGCCCAGTTCCAAACAGCCACCCGACTTGAAAATCCACCTTAAATGTCTTTCAATTAGATTCCCAAACCCAGTAAATATCTGCTCTGACCTCCCCCTTCTGAGACACAGTGAGGCTCTAGAATCTTGTTTCTGATGGTGATATGCTAATAACCTCGATTCTTGATCAACAGGTTTTCCTGGTCCTTTTGCGGGAGTGGGAAGTCACCTGAAGGGTCCAGGCAATCTTCTCAAAGTGTGGTTGAGTGCCATCATACTGATCAAAGTAAAGCATGTTCTGGAACAACTTAGAAGGGGCTACTGATTTAGTTTTGAAGAAGGAACAGAAAGGGAGGTCTGGAGTAAGTAATCCTTGAAGATCTGTAAAATCTAGTGGGGTAAATAGGAAAAGAATGGGATGGGAGTGGGCTGGGATGGGGGAAGGGTATTTAAGAAGTCAAGATTGACAAGAGCAATGACTCTGGACAAAAGGGAACAAGGTGACTTCTGTGACTGTAGCATCTCAGTGTAGCTGGAACACAAAGGACCTGATGGCCAATAGCAGGTAACAAGCAGAATTAGAAGGATCCAGTGGGGTTGGAGGACTTGTAGCTAGAACATTGAGGTGAGACTAATTACCAAGCTACCCCCTTTGGGATCTGGCTAATAACTAAAGAGAGCAAGAAAAATGCTTCCAGGACCCCAACAGTGCTGATAGTATAACTGTTCTTGACCTGTGTTCTGATTATATGACTGTGTGTTCAGTCTATGGAAATGCATTCAGTGGCAACCTTATGACTTGTGGATTATACTTCAACCACAAGATTATTGAAATGACTATATGGGTGAACATGTTTGGCTGTTTTTTATTAATGGGAATTAGGAATTAGAGTGCATGTTTGCAATGTTTTATGTTCAGGTACATTCACCGTAGTCAAAAGAGGTTTTCTTTAAACCATGAAATATGTTCACAAGAAAAACTTAAAAAGTGCATGCTATTCACTAGTTTTGAGGAAAAAAACCAACAAACCTGTGTTAAAAATGTATTGCACTAGCTCTGGCTGGTGGCTTCGTGAATAGGTGCCAGCCTGCAAACCCAAAGGTTGCTGGTTCGATTCCCAGTCAGGACACATAACCAGGTTGCAATCCAGGTCTTCAGCCAGGTCCTCAGCTGGAGGCAGGTGAAAGATAGCCATACATTGATGTTTCTCTCCCTTTCTTTCTCCCTCCCTGCCCTTCTCTCTAAAAATAATGAATAAAAAATTTTTTTAAATGTGCTGCACCAAATATAATTGTATAAGAAATAGGGAAAAAACTATATGTACCACTATAGAAACTAGAAATTATAACCAAAACTCATTATAATAAAAAATATGTATTTATTTCTCAGGATTGCTTTTACAGATTACCTAAACTGGGTGGCTTAAAATAACAGAAATTTGTTTTTTCAAAGTTCTGAAGGCTAGAAGTCCAACATCAATATGTTGTTTGGGCTTCCCGTCCAGAGCGTTTAGGGGAGGACCCTCCTTCATCTTGCCGACATTGTCTGGCATTGCTCCAGGTTCTGCCCCTGTCATCAAGTGCCATTCTCTGTGTGGCTCTATGTCCGTGTGAATCCACCACACACAATGGGTCAAGACTTGCTCTGAGGATCTCTTTTTAACTTGATCAGATTTTCAAAAAGACTCTTTTGAAAAATGTCATCTTTTTATAAGATGACATTGGTAGTTAAGGCTTTAACATTTCATTTTGGGGACACAAGTCAACCCGTAATAGCAAATTACTGAAAGATACATTGTGAGGCTTCATTTGGGTAAATATATATATATATATATTATGAACATACACATATTTATGCAAAAACATAGAAAGGACTAGAAAGACTAATGCTAACTCAACAGTGCTTTCTCCTAAAAGAAATGAAAAAATATTTTCATATTATTATTTAATGATTTCCACAGATTGAATATTTTACAGTAGTTTATAACCAGTGTAATTCATTCATTCTTTCAGTGTATATTGACAGGGTGCCCACTGTGATTCTTGCACAAAAACTAGAGCTGTCCCAATAAAATACATGTAGAAAAAAACATACACATAGTACAATTAATTTAAGATTAGCAATTTTCCAAAACCAAAATTTAAGAAAAATGGATGTGCATGCAGATCATATTTGGGTCATATTTGACCCATTTAGATTTCTTTTTTTTTTTTTAAAGATTGTATTTATTATATTTAGACAGAGGGGAAGGGAGAGAGGCAAAGAGGAAGAGAAACATCAATGTATGGTTGCCTTTCACCTGCCTCCAGCTATGGACCTAGCTGGAGACCTGGCTTGCAATTCGGTTATGTGCCCTGTCTGGGAATTAAACCAGTGACCTTTGAGTTCACAGGCTAGTGCCTTATCCACTGTGCCATCAGCCAGGGATAGATTTTTTTATTCATTGATAAACTTAAGATTGTAGTCTGCTACCTGTGGGCTACACGAATTCAAGACCCAGTAATTTCATGTATTTTAATAAATAGAGGTAATAAAAGTAAATTATCTGGATTGGTAGTTCTGTAAATACATAGTCTTAGGTCTGGTCAGGATGCTTCTTGTTTAACAAAACATATACGCAGATTTTCTATTATAGTACAGTGTTGTTTGAGCCCATCTGCATAATGATATCAAAATAGGACTCCATTATGATTATATTGCCAAGATCTTAGGGTGAAGTTTTCTTGAAAATTTTAATTCATGATTATTAATGAAAACATAACCATCTGTTATTATTTTACCCCTAATTTTACAACCTAAAGTAATGTCTGTGTTGGGAGTATCTTGGCCCATTTTTTTCCTTCATGTTCATCAGTTGGGAAGGTTCTGCGCCTTTGCTACTATGGTGATATTTGACAAATTGAGGAGCCCCAGGCTTGGGGTTAGCCCTCCTCTGTGCACCATTCAGCAGTTCTTCCACAAGGCTTTAGAAAGCTCCCTGAAACTGGCTGTCTTATAACTTTGGAATGTATCTACTGACTGTACACCATCAAAAATCTTATTCTGGGCCTACTTCAGGAGTTAATCTTTCTCTCTTTAATTCCTATTTTTGAAAACATTTTCTTTTGTTACCTCCCCCTGTGGGGCAATGGATTACTCTTTTCTAAGAGTTTAGGTATTTACATGGGAAAAAACATGTCTATAAGTAATTTTTATTGCTTTTCTTACAAAATGTTTTGTGGCAAGATACGGCTTTCTGGTTGTAATGGATGAGGAGAAAAATGCAAAGTTTAACACAGATAAACAGCTCAAATACAATCTTGCTACTGCATTATTCAGGAATGTTTATGATAAGAAGTTCAACATTTGCCAACAGAGCATTTGTAAACATGGAAAAGAAAAACAATGCCTAGTTTGGATATATCTGTTTTTGTTGTAAAACTATTTCTTTCTTCAGTCTTGAGGTATAAGCAGAACAAAATATATGCTTTTTACCACTGTGTTTTAACTACACTGTTAAAGATAGATTGGAATAAATGCTGGTAAGTAATTGCTCTGTAAGTCAACAAGCCAACATTTCTCTCCCTGACTAGAATCTGAGCCCCACTAAAATTGGTCACATACATGGAACACATTCTGCTTACAATTGAGGTAGAATTCAGTCAAAATGTATGTTACTTGATTTATATAAATACATGTGGAGAAATATATGCCAAATGAAGAGTTGGCAGGTTAAATGTAGGTAATTTCCAGATTTGGGAATGAGCACCTTGGTCCATGTAACTGTCCTTTAGCAACCCTAAGAACTCTAGAAGTGGTGCATTGAGGAAAATAAACCAGTTTACAACATGCTACATTACAGATGCATAAACAGTTTTAAAAGGGATGCAAGTATGAAATCGAGTGTTCCAGAGAATAGAGAGAGGTCTTAGATAGAGAAAGCGGTTTAGGTTAATCTACATTGATAGGATGCTTAGAGTTTAAAGGAGGAGTAGAGCATAAAGAAAGGGAAAAAACATCCAGGACTTTTACATAATAGTTAACATTTAGGAGTCTGGTAGAAAAGGAAGACAAAACAAAAAAGATGAAACAGGTCTGTTCTCTGATCATATTTTTAAAAAGATTTTATTTGTTATTTTTAGAGAGAGGGGAAGGGAGAGAGGCAAAGAGAGAGAGAGAGAAATATCAATGTATGATTACCTTTCACCTGCCTCCAGCTATGGACCTGGCTGGAGACCTGGCTTGCCACCTGGTTATGTGCCCTGACTGGGAATTGAACCAGTGACCTTTGGGTCCACTGAGCCACCAGCCAGGGCTGATCATCATTTTAAAAAATATGAAACAGAAGTGGTCACAAATTGAAATTTATGTCAGGTATAGACAGGTAAAACAGTACATTACACCACAAATAGATTCTTGGCTGCTTTTCTTGTCATTTATCTAGTTTCAGGACTGGTGAAAACAGTTCCCTGTAGCAGAGCAATAATATAAATGTTCTTAAGTCCTGTATATTTCTGGCCATGAGTTTAAGATCCAAGACATAAGTCAGCACTAAAAATTTTCTATCACTGTTTGTTATGAGCTGTGCTGTAAATTGATTCAAGATAAGATGACAATTGGGTTACACTTTAAGAGAGGCTTCTTACAATAAGCATATCTGACAAGGAACTAAATGCCATTTTTTATTCCATTATTATTTTACTTCTACTAAACCATGTGACTTCAAATAATTTCCCTTTTCTCCCTTATGATAAGTGAATATAACTGTCTTTTTGGTGACTTGCAAATTGATATGCAAATGTGAACTTTCTTCACAGTTGTACACACATCATACAAGTAAGGATATTTCTATCCTAATAATGTATGATAGCATATAATGACCCTAAATATATTTTCAACCTTTGAGTTTTAATTATGTCAATGATATTTACTTAGATGTGAATGGGTTTTCTTTAAAAGACCAAGGTTTAAAATTTGCCTATTTAGTAAAATAGCTTTTTCATTATTTTTTATTATTTGATTTCCTACTTCATTCAGGGTATTTCAACTTATACTTAAGACCCAGGCAGTATGCGGTGATCAAATGGTCATTTGGATGCAGAATTTATACATTTGGTCTTGTTCAGTTTCCTGCCCATTTACTCCTACGTTGCCACTGAAATGACCACAGCATACTGAGGTGACATGTATTCTTGTCTTAACATCACCTATTCATTAATTCATTAATTAATTTATTGAGGATCTGCAATGTACAGAGTACTATAGCTGGTTCTGGGGATACACAAAGGATGACAACAGGGCCCTTTTCAAGTCAGTTGTATTTTGTGATAACAATTCTAATCTAATGTTAAATACATGCAGTTTATAAAGTTCAATGGGAAGAAAGAGGTGGCAGTGTTTAGTTTGGGGTGAGGGATTGAAATGGCCTGAGACAATTTGCTTGGGAAGAAGTAAACTGAATCTTCAAATATAAATAGAATATTCTCAGTTAAACAGGGTAGGAAGGGAGTTTAGACAAAGGGGGCAAATTCTCTGATAATTAATTGAACTAGAGAATATGACAACACCTGAATAAGAGAACAACATTTTACAATTATTTATATTATGTACAATTTAGAGAATACATGTAATTTTATGCATTGTGAATCAATATAAGCAATTGATCACTTATCAGTGTTTATTTTTGTGGATTGCTGAATTGGTTTTTTGAGACACAGAGTTCTGTGGAATGGGCTATCTTCTTGAGTACTTCATAGGACACTTGAAGTTAATGTTTTGCATTAGAAAAAAATATCAATGCCAATACATTAAAATGATCTTATAAAAGCATAACCTAACAGCCTTTATTATATGAGTTGTTCACATATTGAAAGACATCTTTTCTCTAAAAATATTGTTTTATATCAGAATATAAATAGGAGCTGGGAATTTTCTACATTTTAAAATTTAATTTGTTAACAATGGTAGGATATTCACAAACATTGCTATCCTTGATATATGCTTTTCATTGACTATAAAGTATTCAGTTTTGTTCCAAATATATACCTGTTACATAATGAGGTTTCTAAAAAGATAATTACATATGAGTCACTGAAAATGAAATAATAAATGAAGACTTCCTCTATATTTAGAGGCTTATAACCTAATGAGGAGGGAAGACAATCTTGACTTTTCCACATCTTAAGGGCAGAAGTAGTGTTGTCAGCCCAGATTAGGCTCTTCCATAGGATTGTGACAATAGCATTTCAAGAACCATGCGTAAGAGATTGTGGTGTGGCATGGTTTATTCATTTGAGAAGAGAAGCTGCCCCTGGGTTTCCAGTGTCTCAGCTCTGTCCATCTCACTATGAAAAATGTCCGGCCTTGTCCTCAGCAAGGCCAAAGCAAAAGCCAGTGTTCAGAGTTACTGCTTCATATTCAAACTTAGCCTAGTTCAGCACCCAGCTAGTTTAGTTTCAGGCTGTTGCTGTGCTGAAGTATTCAGGCTCCCACTTGTAGCCTCTGTGTCTTTCTCACAGCCATCAGCTGTCAGCTACAGGGCCACATCATTGTGGAACTATGGAGAGAGGTCAGGTGAGTGCACGAGGTGTGTAGAGAGAGGGGGCGGGGTGAGAGAGAGAGAGAGAGAGAGAGAGAGAGAGAGAGAGGGAGGGAGAATTCCTTGGTTCTTTGTTCTCCTGGAATTATATTAACTTGGGTTTGGGATGGATCACATACTCTTTCAAAAGAGCCAATCAACTTCTGAAGCTTGGGCAAGCTTTGATGGGCCTACCCCTAGTTAGAGTACAAGGCCCCTATGGTCAAACACCTCTCCCTGAGCCCCGCAATAAGCCAGTACCAGAGGAATGTCAATCCCCTGGGCAGAACAATGCTATATGATCCCTTGGAGTGTGAAGCTGTACCTTTCTGGTGAAGCAAACAGGTTTATGCTCCCCAGTTTATTAAGCACAATATCCACTTTCCTTTGCCCCTAATCTTTATTAATGTCTAGTTAATTACTGACAGTAGCAGTAGCATGTGGTACAGTGTGATGAGGGCCAGTAAATGATGCTCACAAAAGCCTGGTAGACTTCACAAAATGTGACCATTTTATCTGGAATTGAAATCTGAGCAGGAAGTTACCAAAAAATAGTCCAGGCACAGCAGAAGTTGAAGATGAGAATAAGGACAATAACCTTGTTATTTTCCTGTAGTTTGCGAAAGCCAACATATAGGGAATGAAAGAGCAGGAATATAACACAAGGTCCAAAACAGACAATGGAAACCTTGTACACCCTACATTTTTCTTAATACAATAACATCTATAAGATGTTATATGACTAATACAAGCTTTCAATTCTATACTTACTTGGTTTCATTTTTGTCTTTGAATTATGTAAGTTACTAAGGCCCTTAATTCTCAGAATTGAGAAAATTAATTTGAGAATAAAATAAATATTTGAGAGTAGAATAAATTAGAAGTGAGAAATAAGTTTCTCATTTTAAGAACAACTCTAATACTAAATAATGTGCTTATTTCTTTACAGTTGAGAAAACCTTTTGCATATGTCCTTTATTGTAACTCCTCACCTACTCCATTTTTTTATTTTATTTTTTTACTTCCTGAGACATATCCAATATGGGAACCATGTGCAAGGTCACCATAGAATCACAGCACCCACCCTTTTAATTTGTATTCTTTAATATATACTTAAATATAACATCAATAGGTATACCTTGAGATACCTGGGCTTGTTTGGCAGTAGTTATAAACCCAGAAATGTATTTCAGGATGACTCTTTATATAACCCAAAACCCAATGAGAAATGGAATCACTAAGTGTTGTGATCACATTTAGCAAAGGTAAATAAAAGGCAATCAATAAATTCTCACATTTGAACAAAATGGTCTCTTTGTACAACTTTCTTACACATTTTTATTTCAATACATCTTAACATGTAGTGTCCTGAGGGGACAGATATCAATATCATTATAAGCAATCTCTAAAAGTATGTATATGTGCACTAAAATCTGTCTGCTTGCATATATGCACTAGACATAGACATACACATATTATTTTTATAAATGTGTAAGCCTCCATTTTTATAACATGGAAGTTGATAAAATGACACATTTATTTCAAAGAACTGTTGAATTCAGTACTTTTAAAAGTCAATATCTGTCCATTTTTTATTTAACATATATTAAAATTATAATTATTATTATGTAAGATTGACCCATTTTGACATTAAAATTTTGACCTATTTTCACAACTTTGAAAGCAATCATTTATAATGATTTCCACCTTCATTTGTTGAATGATTAATAGTATGCATTTAAATCCTACTTTTTGTTTGAAAATGTCATTCTGACGTTTCAGGACCAGAACCAATTTGATTTTTCCAGGAAGCTTTGTAAATAAGATAAAGGAGCAAGAAGGTGTTTCTAATATCTCCTTGAACTTAATGAAATACTGTTAAAGAATGAAGTAAAACTCTATCATGTGATAGGGATTATGGTGATTTTGCTCCCTTCACCTCCCCACCTCCCCCACCCATATTTTCAAAATAAAACAGATGGCAGCATGCTGACCCCTCTTTAGCTTGCCACCACCAAACTCAGAGACGAAACCAAGAGTCACCTTTTTCTCGTGGCTGTAACGTTACAAAGACTGTAACCCCACAGGTATTATAAAATCCAGAACAAAACTTGTTCTAACACTATACACTAAAAAATGTCCAGTGAATATAGATCCTTCTTGTGACTCAGAGATTGACATAATTTATTAAAGCTGTTTTGAAAAGTAACTCTTAAAATTCAATCTAGGCATGAATATCAAGTTCAAAATAAAGCTACTCAGATCATTTTTATTCTCTATTGCTCCATACGCTTTCTGGTCATTCATTTGTCTTTCATCCTTACAACCTACTATGCACAGGAAGCAAATAATATTCATAAAGTTTTCACTTTATGAAATGTTGACTTTCTCTAGAGGAATATAATGCTCACTTTGTGATCAACTTCATCCAATCTTAGAGACATTAGAGATAGTTTTAAGATAGACAAAGCCAGCTGCAGAAGCAGGAGCCCTTGACTTAGAAGGGCCCAGAATTCTGAGTCAATAAACAATGACATCATGATGCAATCTAGTAAATGCTGTTCCAGAAATATGAAAAATTTGGTCAAAATAATCAAAGATGGGGTTATGTTCCCATAGCCATTCTTAGAATAATGTGGAGAGCTTTTGAACAAACCCAGATATTAAATATTAAAAAAGATGAAATTCTGCACTGATCTCTAGTTTGTAAAAAGAACTTCCTATTGTGTGGAATAGACGATCTGTTAGAAAGCATAGAAATTCTAGCCCCTGTTGCCTCCTGACTTCTAATTTCAATGGGCCATATGGTTCCCAATTCTTCTGTAAGTAATTTGATGCTTTGTGTAATTAAAAAGGCATATGCTTCCTGTACAAAATTGCTGTTAGATCTCCTTTGCACGGCAGAGACTTATGTGGGCCAGGTTGTGATACCAGCTCTTATCTGGTATTTTTAAAGCAAATTTAAAAATGCTTAATAAAGTTCAGAGAAAATGGTGGTGCCTCTTATAGGTTTTGAGATAACCATATGCATTAGCCTAGCTTTTTTCAGTACTCTGCTCAGAAGAACTTAGCACCAGGTCACTCCTCAGTTCCCTCTTCCCACCAACTCACCCTTATGGCAACAATTTGACTAGATATTAGGCAGAGCTAGAATTCTCTTTAGAACCTTTTTGTTCTTTGTAAAATTTATGTACTCTATAGCAATATTACAGCTCATTGATGTTTAAACATCTTACAGGGAACAATTGTGATTGGAGGTGTTTTTTCATTAGCCTAGTCTCCACAAAGCAAGAACACAGGTGTATGGTCAAACCGACATGAGCCATCTATATCATTTCATACATAAAGGGGCCAGAAAACACACTTTTGTGTGTTTGTTTTATATTCTGAGATTGTTTGCCTTTGATCTTATCTCAAAATAGATATAGAACTAGATTCTTTATCCCAAGTCTTTATTCTGCTTCAAGTCGCTGCAAACATGTCTAATTCCTTCCCTTTTTTCTCCTCAACTTCCCTTAGAGCTATCAGAAAACACTAATTTTTACTAAAGCAGTAATTGTTTGACTAGGACTCACATAATGAGTTTGCACACATGCCAGAATCCACTGTAGGTAGTGAGTATTTTGAAACCTAAAAGCTACTGTAAAAAATAAAGTAATCCTTGGCTAGTGGCATAGTGGATAAAGTGCTGGCCTGCGAACCCAAAGGTTGCTTGTTTGATTCCCAGCCAGTGCACATAACCAGGTTGCAAGCCAGGTCTCCAGCCAGGTCCCCAGCTGGAGGCAGGTGAAAGCCAACCATACATTGATATCTCTTTCCCTCTGTGCCTTTCTCCATTTTCCTTTCTTTAAAAATAATAAATCTTAAAAAAAAATGTAAAGTGATGTATGGAGTTTATTTTTTCTGTAGGGACATGTGCTAAATTGAAATAATGACCAAGCTTATTTTTTCCTTCTCATATCCATGCCTTTGCTATGTAACTTTGTTATGACCTCCCACGAGGACCGAGGAAAACTTCCCTAGTTTTGGCTCTTCGCTTGACCATGTGAGCCAAAATTACGAAAAGCCATGTAATTTGTTTTGATCCATTGAAGAACATGGAAATAACAATGGGCCACTCACTTCTGAGACTAGATTTTAAGGTAGTTTGCATGCTTCTGATTAAGCTCCCCAGAGAAGGGCATTCTTGGAAGTCTGCTCCTCCTAGGAACAGTGAGAGATGTGGAGCAAAGCCAACCCACAGAGAAATGACAAACTCACTTGAGATGAGCTGAATTCTATAGATGCCTGAGGAATATAAGTTTATCATAATATGCTACTGAGTTTTAAGGTGACTTGTTTTGCAGCAAAAGGCAGTTAATTTGCCAGAAGAGAGCAATCTTTTTCAGGTTTTTGAAGATCTTTATTGAAATCTACAAGAAAGGACTTGTTAATTAGTATTTGATTAGCTAGAAATAACTTTTTATGGATGAAATGAATAATGTCCAATGTGTGTCACTGACCCCAGCATCATAATTATTTGAATCATACTACACAACCAATTCAGCTAGCTCAGCTTTCAATAAAGTCAAGAGATTTGTTGGGTTCTATGTTCTTTCTATTTCACTATTTTATACAGTGCTGTCTTCTCACATGACTATAGGACTGACTGGATAACAAAACAATTTAGAAAAACAAATGATCCTATGACAAATTTTGTGTTTGATTGTTAATAAGTGTTTGCCTGTCTGGCAACATTTTCTGACTTGCTTTCATTGTGAACTATGGAGACAATCATTTAATGCTTTGCACCAAGTAGTCCTGGGTCTTCATCTACCATGGCACCTTACACCTTGGTGTTCATGGTTAGTAACATGTAAGAGTTACATCTTGATGGTTAGTAACTTGTAAGTGTTACTTCTTGGCTGAGCAAGAAGCAATTGCTGCTATAAGACCTTCTAGAAAAATTTCTGTTTGAGCTCTGATATGGCCTCTGGTGATGTTTTATTTTGTTGCTCCTTGTCAACCTGAGTCCCAGAGTAAGAAAGACAAGGACAAGGTCAAAGTCTTCCATGAACCTCTAATGTATGTAAGCCTTTGTTACTCTAAGCTTTTAAGTTATTTCCCCCCTTATAGCAGCTCAACTTATCATTTGATTACAATGAGACTATTGGGAAGAGGAGATACAGTGCTCACATGCCTCTAATCACCTGGAGTATGACAGTAAGGAAACCTGACAACCATTGAATGGATAACTCGATAAAAGTGAGGATGATATATTTCTACAGCAGTGACTTAACTATTAACTTTACCCTGTTAAGAATACCTATTGGATCTTTTCTGGACCAAGAATCAGGCAATAGAACTCTAATTGTTTCTTCATCAATAAGCAGATTATTTTAAATAAGATGATTCCTAATGACTAGGTTCTGCTCTGAAAGTGGGGCAAATATCTAGTTTAGAAGACTCCAGGTTTAGGGATAAATCATGTATGACATGTAAAAATAGTGTTTTTGGAAAGTTAAGATGGTTCAGCAGTCTTAGGACATCTTCATTCTAATTTTTCTCTCAGCAAATGATTCTCGGGACCAATTCTGGAAAAAGTCTTTGCACCCCAGCTGGAAAATGTCAGCAGCTCACAGGAAATGGTGAGTCTCAACTTTGCACCTCAGGGCTGTTGAGTCAGGCTGCTGGAGCATGACTAAACATAGGCGTAATGCATCACAATATGCTTTACATGTGGGCGATCTCCTTTAGCCTTCCCACAATACTTTGCCATGAGTGTGATACTTCCTCTAAAGGAGTGTTCATAAGCAATTGAAGATTACGTTAGGTAAATTGGCCAAGACCACACAATGAGAAAAGCTTAGCAGAACTTCAACTTCAACCAATACATTTTCCAACAGAGTCAGGCTTTTCTTCTACTGCAACATTCCTTGTGTTCCACCACCACCAGGACTCAGCCTTAAAACCCATGGATGACATTTTCTTAGTTCACCTCAGGTGTCCATGTGCTTTTTGCCTGGGTGACCAAGTGCAAGTGTGCAGGTTATACATAGTATGCTATGGTCATGCATTTATGTGTCCCTGAAGATATATAGTGCCTTTTATGATCTCTTCATCGGTCCACTTATTGTCCTTATTCTTCAGGCTCTTTTCTTGTCAATTTTCCCTTTCCATCCTTTTCTTTTTTCTCTATACAGTCTCCATTAAACACTATTTCTTATGGAACTTGGTGAGAGGAAAATGAGTTAAGATTAGATCATTGGGTAAGTAAGTGAGGGGAGAAAGCTGAAGCATTTTAGATTTTCTTCTTCTGCCCAACCAAAATGAACTAAACATGATTGATGGTAGCTTTGCATTATTTGTGAAGGCCAAGTAGTTAAGAATCTGATAAATGTACTTTCTTAGAATTCAGTTTAAATAGAGTATAGCTTATTGCTTATCTCTTTCTACAAATCTCTCAATTGTGAAAGAAAAAAGTGAAAATATGTGTTAGCCTAGTCTCACACTCAAGATAAACCCAGTAGAATTATATAATACTTCTTATTGGGCATATTCATGAATTGTAGACATTTCGAGCTTTGGCTAACCAGGAGAGATTTACCACTACATTTACTTGTAGCATTACATTCAACTTCAGTCCTCAACACACATGGTCAGAAAAGATGTTTATATTTCTTAGCACATGTTCTGTAGGGAAAATCTCATAACTTACTTCAACTAATTTAAATATATATCAAGAAATGGTAATGGAGTTCTAGGTTTGATTTGATCAGGACCCCACCAACATCAGCAAGAATCCAAATGAGTTTTTTGTTTTTCCTTCTTTGCATGGTAATGACTATACTCCAGTGTTCAACATAGCTGCCAGAGTACCAGGCATTGCAGCAGGCAAGGCAATGTGCTGCAGCAGATGAAGCTGTCCTTCTCTTTGAGTTACATTTTTAACAATGATGCAACTTTTCCCAGGAGCGTTGCACAGAAACTCTAAGAATTTATTACCCTATATCACATTCCATGCTCATGTTCAAACAGAATAGATTGAGTCATGAGGTTAGGTTAGGATCATCACCCTGAGGGAGACAAATGTAAACTATATCAAGCACTGTAAATAAGGAAGAAGGGAAAATATTATAGTACAGACAAGTAATAAAGACCACTGAAGCATTTGACTGTGTTTCCACATTATTTTTTCTTGTTGTTATTCCTACTGACAATCATGGGACTATATTGATGCCATATTTGTTTGCACAAGAGAGAAAAAAGAGTTGATTCTTTTTTTAACAATGTTAAAGCTAACATTGTTAGCTTTAACAGGCTCATGGAAGGTAGCTTCTTGTTTATTAGAAATGACTATGAGAAAATGCATTTGATTCAGGTGCTGAAAAAAAATAGTGAATCACTTGTATTTCATTCCAACGATGCCTCCTGGATTAATCACATTTCCTATTTGTTTCCTTTCTCGTTTTTTGTAATATTTTCATCGTTAATTTAGAGATAACACCTTATTCCACTCTGTAGCCCACATATACCAATATTATCTTCATTGTATGTTTAAATTATCCCCAGACTGATTAGCCATGGGTATGTATTGCCAAGCACAGTATATTATATAGAGAAAAATTACTTTGTGTGAGTAGAAAAGCATGCACATGTGTGCATTGTAGTCGGAGATAGTTGTTGGTGAGATTTCATTTCCTTACTGGCGACATCAAACTCATTTTCAGGGCAGGGGGTGCACATCAGCCTTGCTGTTGCCTTGAAAGGGACTGCATAAATGTAACTACTGAACAGTTAAATGAGCCAGGTAGAAACATGGTGCTGGGCTGAAGGTGCCGGGCCGGATTTGGCTCACAGGCCTTGTGTTTGCCACCAGTGCCTTAGACTGAAGAACAACATTCAGAAGATGCTCAAGTGGCTGCCGGAAACAATGAAAGGAAGGAAACGTTAGTCAAGGGTGAAAGACACCGTATGCCCACCAGCACCTGGGCACAGCAGGGAGTCTGCCTAATGGCTGTCTTAATGTACCCTGTGGTGTGTAGGTATTGAGGGCATATGGTGTATTTCACCCTGAACTGTGAATTTCCTGACACAGATGTAATGTTCTATCAGTACAGTTTGTGTGGGCCATTATACGTATATATACACAGAGATATTAAAGCATCTGCCATTTATTCACTTGCAGTAGTCAAAGGCCATTTATATGTTGTTAACATATGCTTCAAACTATTGAACTTTTCCGATTTTGCAATGTCACCTGCCACTCCACCTTTTTTTTTCTTTCTTTCTGCACAAATCTACTCTTCTCTCTCCATTTCCCAATCAGGTTTCTGCATTCTCTCTCTTTCTTTTCTCCATAGTTAAAAAAGGGCACTGTTGAGGGCAGGAAGTAACGTTTTTTTCAAGTTGTTTTCAAAATGACAGCTTGCATATCAAAACTATTTGTATGTGATTTTATTTGAAAAATTGGATAAAATTTGATTTGAATCTCCATTTCAAATTTAGGATTTCAAACATACTCTTAAAAGCAGGAAGCTGTGTCCATTATCACCTAAAGAGTTAGTTTTATGGGTAGTTTTTAGAAATGTTTTTCGCTTTTGAATTCAGTACAACCAGTTCTGATTTGCAACCCGTGACTTTGAGAAAAAAATCTTACAAGGGTTCAGTAGAGAATAAATTAGAATAAAAGTTACTTATATATAATTACATATATATAAAGGATATATATATTAGGTATATATGTATGTATGTATGTATGTATGGTTTGGCTTGGTGCAGATTATAACTATATACATTTAAGGATATAGAAGAAAGGAATACATTCAGATGTGAAATTAATTTGGCATGGATGTAACCACCAAAGGACAGTTCATCCAAAATTAATGAAGTTGATTAATAGATTACAAAAGACACAAATGACATTATCTTAAAGAACAACTATTTCTCAAGGTTCATTGGGGGTGGGGAATGAAAATTTAAAACAATAAAGACCCAAATAATTGCTCATATAAATTAATACTTCCAAAATTTAAAAATTAAATACTTATGCAATAGATCACAACATGTACTTTCACATGAGGACATTGCATGATGTATTTGACTTAAAGCAAATGACAGAATTACCTAATTTTAAATGGATTTACCTGACTTAAATATACCTAGATCAATCTTTGAAAATAACTTTTTCTTGCTTATGATAGTGGGTGAAATGAGACCATTATTTCTCCTAAAATATTAAGGAATTGAAATGTACACACAAAAGTGTTAGAGCCAGTTATTAGTAATAAGACCACCTCCTCTCAGTTCACAGATCTTTACTTTTGGTAATAAATAGAGCTATATAGATGCAGTTTAAGCTAACAATTCTTCCAGGCATTTTCTTTGGTGAAGAGGTGTTTCAGTGCATATCCTATGCCTTAACGGTATACACATGTTTTAACATAAGTTAAATAGCTTCTCAGAAGAGTTAAAGAATATTAAAGTTAACTCTCCTATCTTGGCCTTTATGATACTTAATGGCTATAAAGGGTTTACTTTTGTTCAGTTTCTGATAAAAGGATTAATCAGGTAAAACTAAGCAAAAGAAATATGATTGAGGAGTCTGCTTGAAACAATGTATTACTTGTAGCATAGTGTTTCTAAATGTTCATACAAGAGCTTTATGACAAGCAAATTTCTATATATTCATTAGAATAAGATCAACTTATCAATATTAATTACTCAGGGTTTTTGTTTGTTTGTTTTTTAGATTTTATTTATTATTTTTAGAGAGAAGGGCAGGGAAGGAAGAAGAAAGGGAGAGAAACATCAATATATGGTTACCTTTCACCTGCCTCCAGCTACTGACCTGGCTGGAGACCTGGCTTGCAACCTGGTTATGTGTCCTGGCTGGGAATCGAACCAGTGACCTTTCAGTTCACAGGCTGACGTCAATCCACTGAGTCATCAGCCAGAGCTGGATCTTTCTATTAAAGTATTTTTCTCTTTCAAAGTTATCTCTTTCAAAGTATTTTAAAATTCTTACTTAACAGTAATATCTATTCTTTTCCTAATTAATCCATGTGGGATTTTTTGCCAATTTGCATCTAGTTTCCAGACCCATAAGACTGACAGTCCTTTGTGCTGAAAAACATATGTGACAAAATGAAGTAGTTTAAAATTGAGAAATGGAACACCTGGCTTCTCAACCCACCTGTCTCTTAATTAGCTAGACTCACCACCTATCTACCAATGTAGGGAAAATGATTTAACTTCCCTTCTCCTGCTCATCTTATCTACCAAATGAAATTGTATGTCTGGAGCAGTGCTTCTTACACTTTAATATGAATTCAGATTACCTAGGATCTTGTTGAAAATGTTAATTCTGATCCAGTAGGGTCTGGGATGGGGCACGTGATTCTGCATTTCTAAAAAGCTCTCAGGTTATGTTGGCATTGCTGGCTTACTTAGACCCAGAAAGGCTCATCCCAGTTTCTCGTATTTCTTGCCTGCACAATAGAAGCAACGAGGGAGATTTTAAAAAGTATTATAACCCAATTCCCACCTCAGACAACAAACGGACTGCAACTCTTGATGTAAGGGTCTAGGCATCAAGATTTTTAAAGTGTCTCAGTGATGCCAAATGAAGCCAGGATTGACAACAGCTGTATGCGATGATACCTGATTTCTCTTAAAGCTCCCTGATGACGTTAGGGGACAAGATATACAATGTAAAATCATGTGTTCTACTGCCAAGTGGGACAACCTGTCAACTGCAAGAGATTGGATAAGAAAATAATTTTTCAGAAAGCAAATTCACATTAGTGTTACAGGTCTCTCACTGAAAGGAGCAACACAAGAAAATTGAAAAATGTAATTGAATACCACCAAGAGTACCAAAGGGAGAGTAAGAATCCATTAAAAAAATGGTTTGGCTTGGTGCAGATTGTAACCTGAAGCAAAGACAAGACAAAGGTCAAGGCCAGATTGAATTAATCATGGGAAAAGCCCCATGTAATTAACAGCTGTGTGGGGTAAATATCCATGTCTGTGTGTTTGTAAAGGTGAAATCGATCTGCTTGGGTGTGGGCCTGTGTTTACAGGAGTCTGTTCAGTCACTTCTGGTTGAGCCAACCGATCCTCTAGTCCAATGGGACAAATACTGCCCTTGGAGTACCATAATTATTATGACAATCAGCTCTCACTCCTGACCCCAACACCCAAACGCTTGGTTTACTTTTCTGTCTGACACATACCACCTTCAGACACGTACTGCACTGTGCATTTCTTCTGTTTACATTGAAATGCAATGGCAGAAATGGTTGCCTTGGTTTTCTTCTTGTATTTAAGGTGCCTGGAACAATGCCTAGCACAAAATAGGAGTCTTGGGTAAGTAGTTGTTGAACAATTAAATAAATGAAAGAAAGGTATGTAAAAAAGAAATACAAAAGAGCAAAGGAAGAAGAGGAGTAAGGAATATAATCTCAGAAGATCTGAGAATCCATTTTGAATCCACCTACTAGGTGGAGGAATCTTACCGGTTTTATATGAAAGCTTGGCTGTGTAAGCTATTGTGCCTTGACTATTTTAAAATGTTTATACCATAATGCTATCACCCAGTGCCAAAAGAGAATTGCAAATTCCCCTAAAATACTCTAAAATGTTATGAATAAAATATTTCAAATTTCATCCAAGGAACTTCAATGATTAAAATCCTTAACTTAGAGCCCTGGCTGGTAGCAAAGTGGATTGGAGCTGGCCTGTGAACCCAAAGGTCATTGGTTCAATTCCCAGCCAGGGCACATAACCAGGTTGCAAGCCGGGTCTCCAGCCAGGTCCATAGCTAGAGACAGGTGAAAGGCAACCATACATTAATGCTTCTTTCCCTTTCTTCCTCCCTCCCTGCCTTTCTCTTTGAAAATAATGAATATAATATTTAAAAATAAATAAATAAATAAAATTGTTAACTTAATTCAGCCGTTGAAAATTACTCTTGCATGTTTGCAAGAGGAACAGACACTTACAAGCTATGTTTCATTTTTGTTTTGCCATTTTAGATAATTCAATATTCTTACTAGATATTTTATCCTTTGTAGACAGTTGATTTCACTATTTAAAAAAATGCATTTGTAGACTCAACTGATTTCACTCTTAAGAAAAAATAGCAGGCAGACTATTGCTCTACATTCTGAAAAGAATTGATTCTAAATTGCTGGAAGAATTTAAGGTGGCAATAATGACAATCCAACAGTGGGCCACAAAGAGGGACACTTTTCTCTTGTTCTTAGTTTTGAGTCAGTAATTTTGGGATTTTTATCTGTGTATGATCTGGGTATGTAAGGAAACATATTTATTCACTTAACAAATTTAGGAAGGGTTCAGTATAGTACAATCTATGGTTCTTTAAAGTTATGTATGATCGAAAACAAAAGAGACAAAAGGAAGCACTGGCAACAGTGGTGTGGCTTATGTTTATTTTTTGGTGGAACAGGTTCTTTATTGGCCTAAAGGCTGGTTAAGTCATTTATGAAGGTCAACTAAACTGATGATTTTTTGATAGTCTTATGGGTCTTCCACTTCATTGATTTTGTTTTCCTTTCAATTTCCTATTCTTTAAAGTATGTACAAGAGGGGAAATGCCAGATCTATTTGCAGACTGTAAAAAACGTGTTTTGTGGTGTCTATACTGATATTTTGGAACTTGATTTTGCTGTAGTGTGTTTGAATAATTATAGCTTCTTTTCTACCGGGCTAGCATTTCATTCTGATTTTTCTCTTCCCCATTCCAAATTAACAAACATCTTTTGGGTTGAAAATCTATATCAATAACCTTTATATTTCTCTTGTGCTAGAAACAAAGAGTTGAGTTAAATTACATTAACTTGATTTAAAAGACACTTGCATCAAATTATAAATTTTAGGGAAGGCATATTCTTATTTTTTTAAATACTGTGGTTGGATCAACGGAAAAAGGAGATGACAGCTTATAAAGGGAGACCTCGTTCCCCTCTGTTAAGTTTAATTGCAAACATTTCAGGCGTAATGAATCACTGCTGACCGTAGGCCACTCCATCGTCCTCTGTGGTCACTGTGGCTGCTTGTGGGTGCAAGTTTTGTATCCTCAATGAGCTGTGGGAAGAACATTGTAAGCCTGATCACGAATATTTGAGGAATCCTTGGTAAGCTGCTCATGAAAAAAACCCAAAAAAACAAAAAACATGAAATAACTTATAGAACTCTTTGACCTACTAAAACTTTACTTCATGGAAGTTAAATAAATGATCCTTTTTGTTGTTGTTGTTCTCTGTATGAGTCAGGTGGAACAATTGGAAAAGCCATTTATGAGAAACTTTTAAATGTACTTTGAGAAAACTACCATGAAGTATTTTAAAAATTGTTTTGCAAAGCCCTGGGCAGTTCAAATAGCCCAGGAAACAAAACTATAAAATTACTTTCATCATTCTTAAGCCTATGACCAACAGAATGAAACAAAATTGGCTGCTTTGGGTTGATTGTGGAACTAAGGCAGCCAGAGATGTCAATACAAGGCAGGATTGACTAGTCACTAGAAAAGAAAATGAAACATGTCTGTGGGGGGTGGGGAGTTCCATGGGGACATACTACCTGAAGCATCATGGACATGCAAATAGTTTCTGATGGGAATTAATAAAAATATATTTACTAACTAGTGTCATAATGCAAACATGAATAAAGGGGAATCTCAGTAACCCTAACCCTAACCTGATCCATAACCATAACCATAAATCAGAATAAATTTTCTTCATAGGTAGACTTAAATAAGAGTTTCATGTTGTACCTATTTGAATTAAATTCACTATGGTAAATTCAGTGTTTAAATTAAAAAATAATTATAAGAGTTGAGAAATAATACATTTCTGTTATCTACTTATGAACAGAAATGACTGCTAATTCCAGGGTGTACAAAGATCTGACAAAGACATAGTCTTAGATTTAAGAAAACAGCAGAATAGTAAAAAAAAAAAAATATATATATATATATATATATATATATATATAGATAGATGCCAAGACACACGGAGAACCACTCTCCACATATATGTATAGCTATGCATAAAAATTAAAGAAAATTTAATGAAATATAAAGTATAGAAACTCAAATGGCTACTTTAAGATGAGAGGTGAGAGAACTTTTATAATAAAATGCTAATATTTTACCTGGAATCATATAGTATAAAGCTAGATAGTAATCAATGTTGTCAGACTTCAAAGAGGTAAGGTTTTAGAAAAGGCAGATAGAAAAGGCAGACATTTGAACTTCATCGACATATTTCTGTTTATGGGCTTGCTACTCATCTATCTGTTCCTTCACCTTCTGTCATATGGCCATGTGACTTCATTCTCCCCTCCCAAAGAGATCCAAGGGAAACTCCTTTATTCCTGATAGAATGCCATCCTTTGAATGCTCCTGTACCCTTTTTGTAAAATATTGTCCACTGCCCTTCTTTAATCCCATAACCCTAAATTAATTTCTTTAGTAGCGCTTTTTTTTTTTTCCCCACAGAATCTGACATCTGTTCACTTAGTATGTTCATGTGTGTCTCCTGCATGGGAATGGAAGCCCCAGGAGGGCAACACTTTCGGTGTTTTCTCTCTTTACCAGCACCTACAACAGTGCTGAGCACATCATAGCTGCTGAAAACATGTATTGAGCAGAAGAAGGACTCTTAGGGAGGCCAATGCTGTTAAAAGGAGAAACCAAATAAGACGGAGCCTAAAATACATAGAATGCAAATATAACATAACCAACTCTTGAAAGTTAACTTGTTCTCCTTATAATTAATCTTTACATTATAGCTTTCATTTCATATCTCTTAAATGTTTGAATTGGAATAGTATTAAATGAATAATTTTAAATTAATGGTCAGCGTGGGCAGGATTATGGCTTAATATTAAACCTGGACTAGCTCTTTCTAGTAAAGATTCTTAAATCTAAGAATCTAGCAAGGATTCTTCTGACCTACAGCATAGACCCTAATTTCTCAACATTTTTACATGAGGCTAACCGTAGAGAATCTGAAGGAAGCAGCATGCCTTGAGACTGTTGTCTTCAGCTGAAAAGTAGCCTAATGCAGAAATATATACATTCAAAATATGTCTCAGTTATAATATTGAACATACATTTTCCCTTTTCCCATATTTTCTATTTAATTATTTCCTGGGTCTTCCTAAAGGCAACAAGAATGAATACACATTGGTTTAAAAACTTTATAGTTACAGCATCTCTATCTTATTAGGGAAATATCCTACTTGAGTTTTATATGCTAAATAAAAATCAATATAAAATTCTGCGTCAAGGTGTCCAAAACTGTAGGCTTTACAGATTTTCTCTTTCTTACATATACTTGGTAGTACAGCATATGCTAATTTTTAGAGCGAACAATACTTGCTTTATGTGCAATAAATTGTAAAGGTGGAATATTTCAGAATTTCAACTGAAAGGCAAATATTGGGGAGGCCAATTGACTATTCTACAGACAAGCTTGAAATCGTGCCAGGTGATGAATTATGATTGTTCTTTGCTTGCATATTTCATTCTCAATACTCAAAAAATTAATCTTATTTTGTTGTTGCTTAATTAAATATCTAGATTTATCTACAAAAGATGTATAAAGTAACTAAACAAGTGAGTGGAATAGTGAATTTACATTGCAAATGCAGCAAATAAGTATATGAGATATTATTATTAATGTTGTAAATGCCAGACACCAAAAGTAGATTTTAAGATAACCAAATATGGAAGGAAAGATACTGAATGTATAGGTATATATAACTTCATGACACAAGGTTATATAGGAAAAGCATTTATTTTAATTTGAACAACTTAAAGTGTTGCTAATCTGAGTGCTTTGTATGTGCACATATGTATTAATTAATCACTATGAGGAATAGAGTGTAATTTTTAATGTGATTATTTATAATCTTAGAATTACTCAGAATATTTTATGAACCCCTGAATTATCAGTGTTTAAAGTATGTTTAAAAATGCAAAATTACTTATAAGAATGCAGATCTCAGGACCCCAAGTCCTAGCATTCTGGATTTTAAAAGCATTTAATAATTATCACTCCCTCACAATTTTGAGAACTAATATTTGGCTATATTATAAAAGATAAAATAGCACAATAACTATAACTATAATAATTATGGTAATATTAATACTAATTTTTAATACTCCTAACATGCTTATTATTTGCTACCATTCTAATCACGTCAACATATGTTCATTTCTTTACTACTTGCAATGAGCCTTTAAAGTAGATACTACTACAAACTTCACTTTACTATTAAGGAAAGTGTGGAACAGAGAGGTCAAGAAGTTTGTCCAAGTAGCACAGAGTATAAGTGGCAGAGGTTGGAGCCAGCAGTAGAACGAGCCTGTTTTCTGAGTTTGCTGTATTTGCTTTCATTACCTCATGGGTGCCAAGCACTGTGGGTCAAAAGTAAGGAAGCAGAACCTGCTTCCAAAGGGCTGTAAAGCTCAGTGGGAGACAGGTGGATATGGAGACAAATGCAAACGTAAGCAGAAGATGATCAGGAAGAGTGGAAAGACTACTGATCTCCATAGAGAAATCTTTGCAGAGAGGGAGACTCCAAGACTGAGTGGAAGTGACAGATAAGAGGTAAGATAATAACAGCATCCCAGACAGTACCAGCCATGTCAGCTCAGTCACCAAACGTTAGTGTGGCGCACTTAGGATAAAGTAGTTCAATGGGACACTAATGTAGTGTGTCTGATGAGGGACAGCAGGAGGAGGTAATGCTGTAAAGGTAGATCAGGGGGCATCATGGAGAAAAGAGCTTTGCTGGGCATGGCAGGTCCCCATGAGACAGTTATAGGATTTTATTCTCTGTCAACAACATCCTCTTGAGTTGTGCAGGTCAAAACTAGCATTAAGGCTGGCAGTCGGGGTAGGGGGTGTGCTTGTGGGATGGTGTTAGAATGAAATAATAAAATGAGCTGTGATACAAGTTTATACTGATGCTCCAGAAATCATGCACAGGAAAACCAGAATCCACCCAAAATACCAATGAACTTGAGAAGACCTGGTCAAGTATGACTTGATCTAATCGCAGGGGATTTTTATTTTCAAAATGTACTATTTTAAAGATAAAGTATAGAAAGACTTCAAAAAAACAGACTTCTGCTTAGAAGTTCAAGGTTCACCAAGACTCTTCCCTCAGGTATATTAATAACTTTATAAAGTCTTCACTACCAGCAGCAAGAGCTACATAAGAAAATGTTACCTTCTCTCTGTTGTAGCAACCTAAGCAATTCCATGAGCCCTATTATAAATATGATTCTTTAACCTGTTACACAGAAGGGCACACTGTTTTCTCTACCCATTAGCCCACTTTGCAGGTTTGGAAAAGGGGTGATCTTGTATAGATAAAGGTGAAATGGGATACATGGTCTGCTTACACTTGCAAAAATATGCAATCATACACTTCCTTAAAGGCAAATTTTTTTTAATTGCATCTTTCTGAAATGAGACAGGTTCTTCTTTGTTAATTTTTTATAGAGAAAGTTGATTTGGATAAAGGATAACAATACTATTGTATTTGTTTGTATCAAGAATTATAAACATTGAGGGTAAATGTTAATAAGTACCTTTTAAATTACTGTATGTTTAGGCTGGTAAGCTTGTGAAATCTCTGTATTTATACTTGATCTTAACCACTTCTCAGAACTATAGAACCAACCTTATAAAAACAGATTATAAGAATATCCTAAGCACTTGGGTGAGTAAGCAGAAAAGTACCTGATGAACTTCAGCGTCAGCTAGTGCAGGAAATACTAGTAAAGAATAAAACACGGAGACTGAATGTATGAAAAGGGCCCCTTAGATATTGACTCCTATTCTCAGGTCGTAGTTCATGTTTGCAAGCATTTGCCTTGCAGCTGCTAGTCTTTCTGCTCCCCTATAATGTCCTTATCTATCATTGCATAACTTGACCTAGTGCAGTGAATGGCTTGAGGAGATGGAGAAATGTCTTGTAAATGGAGTAACATTTTCCCAAGTCCTTTCCACTCTGTGCATAACTATGGACGTGGGTTGGCCAAACATGGCACATTATCAGAAAGGACCGTGGAAAGCAAATAAAGTATTTTCCTACTGGTAAGCATTGACTCCACATTCCTATCTGCAGCGATGTGTGCAATAGTGGTTTCTGCATTTCATAAAAGTAAAGAAAATGAAGAGACATGCAAAGTCAGTGCACAATTGATTAGACGGGAGCCAAGATGTTGCACTTTAAAATGAGAATAAAAAGCATCTGTGCTGATACAGTTAAAAGCACATTAAACGTTCTTGATATTGTAAGTGAAAAAAAGTAATTATCCTAATAATATTCATAGTTATTGTATGTGGGCTTTTAAATAAGTTATGGACTGCCTCACTTACATTTCCCAAAAAGCCTGTAAGATAGAGAGCATAACTTTTCTTGTTATAGGAAAGGAGTCAAGCCTTTTGTTATCCAGAGATAACAAAACTGACCACACTCAAGGGAAGAGTAAGTTCTTGGACTCAGGCCTGCCAAATTCACAGATTTTCAAAAATCATTTATTTTAAAGCTTTTATTTAACTATATCTAAAGAGCGAGGAAGGGAAGGAGAAAACAAGGGAGAGAAACATCTATGTGTGGCTGCCTCTTACACATCCCCAAATGGGGACCTGGCCCACATCCCAGGCGTGTGCCCTACTGGGAATCGAACCAGCAACCTTTTGTTCATAGGCCAGCACTTTATCCACTGAGCCACACCAGCTGGGGCCATATATACATATGAGGTCTGTCCTAAAAGTATCAAGCTAATGTCAATATAATTAAAACAGTTTGAACAGCTGATATTTTTGAGATACTGGTTGAATGGATAAATGCCACGTAATTAAGTTTTAGATACATGTATTTGGTTGTTGCTCTCCTGTTGTCCCAAACTGAAACTGAATAAGTATTAATTAATCTACCAACACTGCGAAATTGGAAATGACGTAATAAAGTTGTCATTTAGTAGACATGATGCTTTGAGCCCTGTGAATAACTGTTTGCCTAAGCTGTTCTTGATGAGTTATTATTTTAGTCTGTAGAACAGTAAAGGGAAAAGATTTGTTTGTGTATGTATTTATAACTAACTAGCTGCTGTATCATATGTGATTGTGGATTTTGGAGGGAAGGAGGGTCAGAAGCAATACTATAGGAATGACAATAGGGAAAATGGAAGCAAGACAGATTATAAAAAACAGACAAAAGTTTTCTTAATATTTTTTCACTGATAAGATTGGTTCAAAGACCATTAGATGTCTACCAAGAAATATAAAATAAGATTTAAGGCTCAAAAGTTTATTGAATTAGCCATTCTTCTTAAAGTAATAGGGGTATAAATACAACCTCAAATTGTTGTTTTCAATTTTTTGAAACAAGCCAAAATGAGTAATATGCTTGATTTTTTAAGTATAAAAATAAAGACTACTCCAGATAAATTAAAATTTTGACTTTTATTATTTTGCAGAATTGTACTCATCTTTGTGGAGTAATAAAGAATCTATCTTTATCCTTGGAATATGCACCGTAAATTAGGTAATGTTTCCTGGCATGTAGTTTTTCAGTCACACTATTGCTGCAATAGATAATCAAAGGGGGATTGAATTTATATCTTACAAATGTAATCACAAATAGACATTTCACACTAATGTTGGCAAGTGTGATCTGAAATATTGGACACATGTGTAATGTAAAGAGATTAAGCTGACGTCTACATTTCTGATAGTGAGGTGTGGTTTCCAGTGACACAAGAGAGTTAAAGGTTGATGGGCCTGAATGTCGAAGTACAGTGCTAAAGAGCAGGTTGGGGACGTGAAGGTAAGGGATACATTTTATGAAACCTTTTTCGAATTTGCTGGGCTTGAACAGTGTACTAGTATATATGTTTATTTATTATATTTAAGGAGGGGAATTGAACTTGTAAGATCCTGCTAGGGATCATGACTCCCTTAAAATAATCCTGTGCAGTAGATACTTATAACCTCTCTATAGCTCACATCATGTCTTCTTTATGTGTTGAGTAATATGTGGATGTTCTTCAACAAGCATTTCTTTCAACTAGGGTATAAAATCATTGTAGGCAAGGATTGCACCCTTAGATTGGATGGATAATCAGCTCACTTTCTTAGGCTGTATGCTATAGATGACCCTATTCTGGTTCTGCTCCAGCTCCCATGGAGAAAAAATATCCATGGGACCAAAAAGATGTGTTCACTTGGAGCCCATGCCCCACCTTCGTCACTTACAGGTGATGCCTGTAGTAAATAGAAGTGAGGATAAACCCCTTCAGCCTGAATCTAAGGGCTGTGTATGACTTAGCCTTACCTCCTTCTTTCCGGGAATCCTTTGCCTTGCTCACGAATCTCTGACCAGGCACTTGTCTAATTTTATTTTCTGAACATGTCAACTTCATCCTTGCCTGAGGATCTTAAACTGAATGTTTTATCTGCCACCTACGAGATCTGTCCTGAAAGTATGAAACCAATGCCAATATAATTAAAACAGTTTGCATGGCCAATGTTTTCAGGACAAACCTTGTAGGTCCAGATGTCTTTTCTGAAGGATGGATTTTTTTTCCTGTGGACAGGTTTCAGATGAAATATAACCTCCTCAAAGAGGTTTTTCATGACCATCTTTGTCAAAGTAATTCTTTGGTTTCTTTTTTCTTTTTAGATTTTCTACTGTATGTATGGTGACCTCTAGGGAATACAAATTCCATGAGAACAGATCTTTGTCCTTCTTTTAGCTCTCTTGTCCTTTGCCAAGTCTCTAGTGCCCAGAATGATACCTACAACATAAGAAACATCCAAGAAGCATTTAATGAATCACCTAATATTTAATGAATTGCTGGAAATAATCTACATGTTCAATTAATATATATGTTTGAAGGAAATAATTAGTAGATTAATGAATGAATAGAAAGTTAAATTATTTCTCTGACTCCAAAGCCTATCATGGTTTCATTATTACAAAGTACTAGTACCTATACCATGAACCCTACTGGACTTATACTTTCATAAAGTCTGAGACAAGAGGGTAGTTGTACACTGTAAAAATTATTGCAAGTTCTTTTCTTTCCTGTCTTTGACATGACAGGTCCTATTGTCAAGCACAGGTGCCTATCTTTCCTTTCTTTATACATCCCAAGCTTTGTTCAATAAGTCACTGCAGCTGTGATATCAGCAGATATCTTTTCTTTTGTGATCCAGGAAACCCTGAGACCAACCACCATGTGAAAATTCTAAGGCTCTCCTAGATTAGAAATATGTGACTCAGTCGTCTCTGTTGCCCCAACTGACCAGCTATCAGTGGGCAGGTACGTAGGAGAGACACCATGTTAGGTCATCCATCCTTCGAATATCACTGACACATGGTCAAGGGCTACAGTTATCATCAGCTGAGCTGACTCCATCTAAAAGAATCATCCACCAACCTGAAGAATTGTGAGTCAAATACATGGCAGTGGTTGTTTTAATTTACTAAGTTCAGGTGTAACTTGTTACACAGCAAAAACTGATACTAAGATAACATATAAACAATAAAAACAAATCATGCTATAACCATGCCCTCAGGAGTTCAGGTAGCCTATTCAAGTGTAGCTAATAAGCTCAGATATAAAGAAGTCATTTTTTATAGTCACCTCTAAAAATACCATGAATGAAATGCTTCATTTGTTTGGTGGACGAAACAGGATTTCTTGATGTAATTCAAGAATGAATCATTTTTGCTTTATGCTGTAGTTCCAGGAAAGGAACTATGGACACACTAACAGTAACAACAGAGAACAAGGGGTGAGAATGCAGCTTCTACCTCAGTCCCACAGCCAAGGGCCAAGGGAAAACCTTGAAAACGTACAAGCTTTCTACACACACTCAAAAGTAGATGCTAGTTAAAAGATACTGTTTTACATAAATTGGTTCCTCATTCTCTTATAAGACAGTATCTTTGACTGAATTGCCAATAATAAAATTTACGTAGCCAAGATTGGATCAATCTTAGCTACAATGTTTTTTTTCTGAGAATCTGTCAAATACTTTACATATTCCTCCTGTGGTAGCTTTAAAATAGAACCATAAGTTTATCAAGAGGTGTAGCTTAAGTTATCTTCCCTTAAATGTGGGCTGGATTTAGTAATTAACTTCTAACAAAGAGAATGTGGTCAAAGTGATGGTGTGCAACTTCTGAGACCAAGTCATGAAAGTCATTGTGGCTTCCTTCTTGGTCTCTCTTGGCTAAGTTGCTGCTGGGGAAGCAGGTACCATGTAGTGAGGATCTTGGAAGTGTTCTGGAGGGGGTCCCTGTAGCCATGTAATGAATCACCTTAGAAACATATCTTTCAGTCCTGTTCAAGTGTACAAAGGATTGTAGCTTTGGCCACCATTTGGATTGCAGTTTCATGAAACAACCAGAGTACCAACCACAAAGCCACCTGACCCACCCAGATAGTGCAATAACAAATGCTCATTGTTTTAAACTATTATCTGTGGGAGAATTTGTTACTTAGCAATACACAACTCATACATCCATAGAACAAAAAATGAACTCAATGAAGCTTGCAAATAAAAATATTTCTTTTTTAAATATGGATAGTTTGTCTAAAAGATCTTCTTTCTCCTTCCATAAAGTCTGTAGAAAAATGGCTTCATCTATAACTAAAATGATAAAGAGTATGGAGTTAAGAAATTCTAAATGCATGTATAATTAGATAAAAATATGTATGTATGTAATTATCTGATCCAAGATGCTCTTGATACAAACTTCTGGTAGATAAGCATTTTTGCCTTTGTATCTCTATACTTCCACTGGTATAGGAAGATACCTGTTTTTCTTTTTTGAAAATTTGAAGAGGAGAGATTTGGGGATTGGAAGACTGGGTAAGATGGGAGAAAATGTTTGTTTCCTAACCAGCTCCTTGGATTATATCTAATTTCCAACAGCAGAGAAAAAAAGGACATCCATAGGCTGGCTTAACCATTCAAGAAAGAGTCTATCAACTAACCTGACAATCATGTGTCCCTGTTCCTAAGTGTCCTGTAAAACTCAGAACTTAAAGAAGGGCATTCTCCTACTCTTTCATACAAACTGTCAAGTCAAGGCCTTGTATTGTAAAGTATCTTGGGAAACCTTCGGATACTTGGAAGATGCCTTGTACAGTGTGAGCTAGTATCCATGGGGTCACAGCCAGGCAGTGTCAGGAGGGGCCCAGCATTTGACCTCATAGGCACTAGCAGGGCACATGTAGTGACAAGAGTTAGAGGAAAGGGACAAGGCAGATCATGTGCAGCAACTGCACTGGAACAATTATGTGCTCATTTGACATACTCCAAACTGGAATATTCTTAAGGAGACAAATCTCTTAATAACCAGGAGTCTTCTGGGTAAGGAAGTGCATTTATTTACAGTTAGAACCTGGGAAGCCTAGGGCATGTATTAAAATGGGTGAATATGCTCCCCAATTCTAAATGCTTTTTTTAAAAAAATAATTCTTCTGCTTTTCCTCTTCCATTTCTTCATTCTTTCCTCCTTTCTTTTCCCCCTTTTTCCATGATTTTTCCTTTCTCCTTCTTTCTCCCTTTCTTTCTTGTTTTTGTTTTCTTCATTCTTAGTTCTAACCTCCTTCCTTTTCTCCCTCTTTTTAACTCTACATTGTTTGGTTACATTCCCTCTAGAACCTGAATGGCCTGGCTGGGTTATGTCTCTAAGTACAATTAGTTTTATTGACATGGGATTTTTGCCACACGTGAGTGTACACACACACACACGCACACGCACACACACACATACACACTGTGGTATGTTAGACATATCAGCCTTTTAACTCTATTAAGGGTGCCTTTGAAGTTATTCTACGGTTTAGCACACATCTTTGGAATTTAGAATATTCAGCAATTATCCTCTGTCATGCCAGACTTCTGTAAGTAGTCTTGTAGCAGGTTTAAATGGCATAATTTTGGATAGCCAGATGCAATATTTCTTCCTGATTGCAGAGCTCATAATCACTTAATAATGCATTGTTTTCGGAGGTATTACTCTGGAGGTGCAACATCTGGTTTCTGGTGAAAGAGCCTTACTTAATTTATTCAAATCCCCCGGTGTAATTTACAAAGCGCCGAGAAGGTGGACCATTTTGACACATTGTAGAGCACCGGCTGACTGTGTCTATATTGGCAAGGGTTTTCTAAATGGCTCATTTAAGGCAATCAGGGAATCTTTTATTCGGTCCCACCCTCACAGCCAAAATGTTTACGTTTCTAAATGAAAACCTTTTTCTGTGAGTGAAAACGTTTCCTGAAAAAAGTGAACGCTTTGGACGTTACGGGCAAAAACAATGTTTTCCTTTGAACGGTGGTGATTGTGATCTCACTCCCCCCCGCCACACACACACACACAACATCCCCAAACATTATAAAGTAAAGGTCAAGCATTCGAGATACTCCTGGTCTGAACACCATTTTAGTAAAATTTCAAGCAAGTTCAGACAGGCTCGCATTTGTTACAGTGACATAGTTGGATATTTAAAAACGTGTCCGAACTTCAGTGGCAAAGTGATAGCTGATGTGAAGGAAAACGTCAGGGAAATTGAGATCAACCTTTACATAAATGCACACTTTTTACAACCAACTAACAGAAGAGAATGTCAATGTTTTGAATTTTTATTTCAATGTATTTGTCCTTCAGATACGGTAAACTCAGAATTTGAGACCCTGCATATTTAACTCACACATGAGCACTGGCTGCATGCTGCGATCAGTATTCTCATGGAGCTGTGAAAATGTCTTTTCCAGAATCATTTTTTTCCTAGCTGGTACAATAATGAGTACATGGAGAGGAAAAGGAGGTTACCTTGTTGAATTCATCATAAGAAAATCAGTGACGTCTTAGTGAGCTACATAAATAGAATTAAATGTTCTACAAAACTAAACAGGAATTATTGTCTTAGGTTTACATGATCTATAATGATAAATACTATAATGAAGGTAGCCAGCCACTTAAGAACGTCTTATAAATGTTACAATTTTAGGACAGATTAAATATAAAACTGACTTAAAATAACCTCCACACCATCAGGGTTGATTATATACTTATTAATATCAAGTATGTACTACTAGTCAATAGGTGTATTTCGGTCTCAGTCATATATTTTATATGTAGTACATATTTTGGATATATTATGTGTACATTTGACACCTTTGTCTTTTAAATCAAGAATAAATTTGAAGAATTTAAACTTCATAATTTTCTAATTTTATATAGTTAATCAATTATGATAGGATCTGTCATATAAATTAGATTATGTAACTCTTTGCAATGTCCCGTCAGTAATATTCTGTTCCTTTTTAGCAAGATAAAACAAGGTAGCATATACTCAATTGGAACTTTAATAAAAGAGCAAGAATATTTGTTCCTTCAGACAATTTACATTCATTCTAATTACGAAGTAGGTATTTTAACCTGACTCAGTATTAAATGTAATATTTTACTCAGCCCTAAAGCAGAAGTATGTTTTATTCAGTTTTCATTTTGAGACTTAGTGTTCTTACATTTTAAGTATAATTATTTACTTTATAAGGTATTTGTGGAGTATCAAATAGCACAGATTTTAAAAGTCCTGACATATTATATATGTACTAAAAGATCATGAGGTTAAATGAGGAAAGACACAAAATGATGTTGCTGATTATTTTCACAGTTTATATATGGACATGCAGGGTGAGGCAAAAGTAGGGTGAGGAAAAAGTAGGTTTACAGGTGTATCCACTTTCAAATACAATAATTAAATAATAAATGATAACACAAGAACAAACCACTTCTTAAACAGGTTTCTAGTTGTGAGTATGCCAAACATATTCTATCCTTGTATTGTTAATTATTTATTTATTATTGTATTTGAAAGTGAATACAACAGTAAAACTATTTTTGTCTCACCCTTATACAGATCATTTCTTACAAATACTTGGGCATTTCCCACAAAATCTAGGGCAAGTTAGTGGCTGCAATAAAAATAAACATACTTTGGCCTACACGGAGGTAGCTGTGAGTAAGATTCAGTATGAGAAGAGAGGAAACTCAAGGATGATGCCAGGTGTTTCTTGGGCCTAAATTACTGAAAACGTTGCCATTTAGTGAAATGAAAAGATAAGACTGAACTGGTTGGAATGGAGGCAGATAGTTAACTTGACTATCCAAGTGGAGAGATGTTCAACAGGAGGTGAGGGCAGTGATTAGAAATAGACATGGCATTCCTTAATTTGGTGGTAATGTTTAAACCCGTGATATTGAAACAAATACTTGTAGAGATAAGAAAAATAAAGAACTAAGTTTTAAGATATTTCAATGTTCAGAGTTTGGAAAAATGAAAAGATCCAGCAATAATAATAACAATAAGGCAAAAAATTAAAAATAATTTGAATTGAAATTGGAAATGAACATAAGTCTCAAAGTTTTACTTAAGGCAATATTTCCTAAACTACTGTGGACATTTCTCAAATAAATAGGTTTGATATCTATGTATTTTTAGTATCCTTCACACTACAGCACCCTTATGCTTAATGCATATTGCTATATTAAAATCCCTGAGAAACCCAACAGTAAATGAACCAACTTAAAACTGTTAAACATAATATTTAAAAATTTTATTATGGGAGCTTTTTATTCTTAATAGCAACAGAACAATTCCATGGCCCCTATAATATTTTTGTTGTTGTTGTTTCACTGCATACTTGTCAAGTGAATATTATGATGTGACTTTTCTATCCATTTAAAATTAATAGCTAATATGTTGTCTTTAATCTTTTTTTGCTCCTCCAATAATGGCTATGGGAAAAGTGTCTGCACTTGGGAGATCCTTTTAATTTCAAAATGAAAAGGACTAGATTATAAACTAAAGACTAAGGGGAAGGGAAAGAGACCTTTAAGGATGACTACAAGATTTTGACCTTAGCAGCTAGTTAAAGTTATTGCCCATAACTGAGATGAGAAAAGCTTAGAAGTTGAGTATGTGTCAGGATTTTTTGTAGGGTAGGTACTAAGTTAAATTTGAGGTACCTATTAGACACCTAAATGAAGATGACTGAAAAGGCAATTGAAAATTTGAGCCATGCTTAGAGAAAGGTAATGATGATATAAAATTGAGAGTGATGAACATAAAATATGATGTGTGTCCTGAACAGAATGAGATAATATAGGGTGTCAGCAGAGAACAGAAGCATGACAAGCTTCGCCGTTCCCCGACATCCTGAAAGCATGCTATAGATGACATGGCAAATAATGGCTTTCCACTAGAAGTTTAGTTATCAGAAGACCAAAAATTAGTCATAGTGGAAAAAATATTACCAATGTGTGAATCTTCCTGCTATGGTCACTTGTAATCTTATGATGGATGGTTCAAAGTAAATAATTTCAAGTTCCATTTCTTCTACCTCTTTCTAATGTAGCCCTGAGGACCTTTCTATCTTCTTCCCCATATCTCAACCTCCTCTCCCCTAACTTGTTAATCTAACATGTAAATTTAAAAGCATCATGTACACAATATGTGGGAGGTTGAAATGCAGACTCAGAGCATTTACTTGACTTTAAATTATCTGCCAATAAAATTATTTAAAATATAAGGTGGCTGACAATTAATTTTTAAGTATTATGTTCAGGAGATAATTTTTCTCAGTGCTTTTCATCATTAACCTGTTAGAGAAGTTGGATTATTTTGTAAATATACCCACTTTTGTCAAATGTTACTTAAAATGCTTTTGCATTTTTTTGGTTTACTTATTTATTTTAAATATTTCATTCATTATTTTTAGAGAGAAGGGCAGGGAGGGAGGAAGAAAGGGAGAGAAACATCAATGTACGGTTGCCTTTTACCTGCCTCCACCTGGGGATCTGGCTGGAGACCTGGCTTGCAACTTGGTCATGTGCCCTGAATGAGCATTGCATTTTTATCTTCGTTTCATTTCTTTGGTGTGGATTGATGTTTGGCTTTATCAAATTAATGGTCTTGGAATCATTTACGTAGCACTAGATTTGGGACAGAATTAGTCATCAAACATGAAAGGAAAGCTGATAGCATTTGTTAAAAGACATGAATAATTGTGTTTAAAGGCAACATTTAGCAGAGGAAAGTCAGAATGTCAGATTTCATCTTCACGGTTGCAGGAAAAAAGGCAAGATATCTGTCTTCTCCTTCACAGAGAAAGTGATAGCCTTGCACTTATGGGAGCTGCTTGCTTCTGCTTGGGGAATGAAGTGGCCCAGTGTTGGCCTGGTGTGATAGTTCCAAAATAATGAACTTGATCTAGACATGGTTTTCCCCATATTACACAGAGAAATCAGACTCAGGGAGGTGGTGGGCTGGTTGAATAATTGTCAGGATATGGTTTAAGTCTTATATCCAAGCCAAACATCATGAGCTCTTTCTTTCTATCAAGGTTCCCCTTTCAGTCTATCAGGTTCGTACTATGATTGGCTGACTCTCTTACTGCATAGCCATGGCCCTTCTCTTGTTATGTGCTGATCAAGAGAAATCATGCAATTAGAAGAGCGCATGAAAAAAGACACTACAAGATAATAAAATAAAGCTTCTATTGAGAATAAAGCTCTGACAAAGTGTTTTGAATTCTATATGTGTTTGCACATAATATGAAAAAAATGAAGAGTCAGAAAGTCTGAGGCACAAGATATCTTCCAAGGAATTGGAACTTTGCCAGGGCATGGAAGAATGTTTGATGTGGTTGGCTTTGGGAGTGCTTCAGTGAATTTAAATGGACCAAGCTCTAGAGTATATAAGAGAGGTGAGCTATCAATATAAAGATGAATTTATGATCATATAATTATTTCATGGCACTGCAGAAACTTCAAAACATATAAAATATTTCAAAAGATAACAAATTCACCTTTAATCTTTATAAAAATGCACCATTGAAAATAGTTTTGGTATATTTTCAGTACATTTATTATTTGCATTGATTCCACACTTAAAAGGGTTTCCTGCATTTTTCTTGTCACATTTTATGGTATGCATATTCTCCACTTATTAGAATGTATTGGTGAATATACATTCTAATGAAGCAACATTATCACATGGTAGGTACATAAATACTATGTAATACATTTATTTATTGCCCTTCTGTTGAGGTTTAGACTATTCCACATTTGTGGTGAACATGTTCAGTCTTAAAGTAAAATACGTATACTTAAATATAAAAGATATTTTCTAAATTCTATAGTATTTTCTCACATCCATCATTTAAGTTGGCACAATCAGAAGAAAAGGAAATGTTATTTTATAAGTTCATTTGTTGAACTAGTTGATGGGAAATTGCCAGTACTATAAAATATTTCGTTGGATTAATAAAATAAGCTGATGAGTTTTGTAAAGATAAAATAGCAAGTATTCTGTTAGCCCAGAATTTTGCAATAATCAGTCATTGGCCTGGAAAAGTAGTGCAAAGCTGATTGCAAATACTTTAGCATGATGAAAGCCAATCACTTTAGAAATAACCTCTGCTTACTAGTTAAAACGTGACTGAACAAAATCCCTTCAAGTATCTTTTTTTGGGGGAAAGCCTTTTCCCTTTGGCATGATGTTAGTCATTATGTTGCAATTTTGATTATGTATGGAATATGCATATTTCTGTAGCTGCTGACACCACAGTCTGTCATGTTTCAAGATGATGATGGTGATTTATTATTATAAAAGTAAAAGAATTCCTTCAAGTCACTTATTCTGAAGACAGTTGGTATATTTAGGGCCATTTATAAGCTTTATAAAATTTTTGTTCCTCCTGCATTTACTTAATATATGGAAATGTTAACTATTATAAATATAGAAAAATAAATAAAGACAGATCCATTAAGTCATTACTCTAAGGGGGGAAAAAGAAATAGTACTTACTTACACACAATATATTGATTAATTGGAAGTATAATGTGTCATAACTCAAAACTGTATTAGAAATTTAAATATTTCAAGAATCAGATATTAGTAAGTTGTATAATGCATTTATTAGTCCACCTGTGTAAATTTGGATATCCACATTATTAGTCATTTCTAATTTATATAGGACTGATCAAAGTGACAATCTGTGTAAATTATGATGGTGAATCAATCTAAATGAAAATCATATTGTAAAAATGCCTTTTTTTAAAGATTTTATTTATTTTTAGAGAGAGGGGAAGGGAGAGAGGCAAAGAGGGAGAGAGACATCAATGTATGGTTGCCTTTCACCTGCCTCCAGCTACGGACCTAGCACGAGACCTGGCTTACAACCTGGTTACCTGCCCTGGCTGGGAATCAAACCAGTGACCTTTGTGTTTGCAGGCCTGCACCTTATCCACTGTGCCACCAGCCAGGGCCTTGTAAAAATGCCTTTTTATTAGAATGGTACTATTGGGTTTACTTCATTTAACTAAAACGTATGCTAATTTGTTACATACTTCCAAACACTATATGCTGAATAAAAAAGGTTTAAATTCCCAAAATACCAGGTAAAGTAATAGTTTATATTTAATATTATAAAGTAATAAATTTTTTCCAGACTCTTCAATCTCTTTCATTCTTTGTACACTTAACTTCTTTCTTCTTTCTTCTCTTTTGGGGCATTATGTTATATAGAATCTATTGTCTCATATCCCTTATTTCTCAGTTTCACACATTTACCAGGCACTATACTTTCTAGTTTTCAAAGAATTAGTTTCAAATAAGATTATAAAGATTATAGTGGATAGGCACTAGCCTGTGAACCCAAAGGTCGCTGGTTCGATTCCCAGGCAGGGCACGTAACCAGGTTGCAAGCCAGGTCTCGTGCCAGATCCATGGCTAGAGGCAGGTGGAAGGCAGCCATACATTGATGCTTCCCTCCCTCTCTGCCTCTCTCCCATCCCCTCTCTCTGGAAATAATAAAATCTTTTAAAAAATTACGTTGTGTATTATGTAAGTAGTCTGATTGCAGAGTATTTCTTATCTTAGCTATAGATGATTAATTTTTTTTTTTTGTAGAAATGCATAGCTACTAGAAAAAATAATTCCTGCAAATGGAAGACTGTTAATTATTCTTACCAGGGTGATTCTTCAGTAAACAAGTAGGCTATAAATTTGCCTTTGGGGAATTATTCTTGATTGTTTATGGTGAGACAATTTTGTAGTAATGGCTTCATTTTGTGTTTTCACCCCAGATATGGAATCAGGGGGCCCATATTCTCATCTAGTCACCAGTACTCTGAACATGTGCCTCTGTATAATCACTCAACTTCGATGAGACATTCCCTTCATTTAAGAAATTGACAGAAAGCACTTTCTATCCTGATTTCAGCAGGTTATTGGGAACAATGAGGAATGTCTTGTTTTATAGGCTGTAGTGCAGTAGAAATTTAAAGCAGCCTTAATATTATAATTGTTAATAATAAAGTATCTCTGGCTATTTCAATAAACCTTTCTTAACCCATGTCTTCACTAAAAGTAGTAAATGCCTGAAAACATGCAATATATGACCTTATTATATCTATTACTTTGCTAGGGTTGTCATCATAAAGTACCATAGATGGGGTGACTTAGACAATAGAAATTTATTTCTCCCCATTCTGGAAGCTAGAAGTCTAAGATCAAGGTGTTCACAAGTTTGATTTCATTTTGAGCTCTCTCTCCTTGGTTTGTAAATGGCTAACTTCTCCTTTGGTCTTCACATGGTCTTGCCTGTCCTAAACTTTTTTCTTATAAGGACAGTCATATTGGTGAGGGGCCTCATTTAACCTTCACTACCACTTGAAAGACCCTGTATCAATAAGCAGTTATATTCTGAGTTGCTGGGAGTTATGACAACATATACAAATTTATGGAACAGAATGCAAATTATACTGTTGTATAAAGGCATTTCTCAGAGTGAACACTAGTATCCAGATGGACTTTAATAAAAGATTACATTTGTGAAATGTATTGGAAGAATCCAAAGAACTCTGTGTGTGTGTGTGTGTGTGTGTGTGTGTGTGTGTGTGTGTTTGTTATCATTGTGGGTCTTTATTACAAGATAAACCCAAACCAAACCAAACAAAGAAATAAAAAAGTGATCATTTCCAGGAGGTGTTTATAGCAGTCAGGTTATTCTAAATTTATTTGGCTAAAGAATCTGACTTTGTACTCTGAAGAAGTCTGCTACATAAACACTCTAAGTCATGTTCCCCTTTCAGAGATTAATAAAAATATGACACATATGAAATATATATTTTAAGGTGTGCCTAATTATAGTTAGGGTAAGTCATCAGCTCTACCATATTTGTGTAAAGGAGCAAAACTCTCCATTTGGAGAAAAACTGAATATAACATGGCTCTGATACAAGCAATTGACACTAATTGCCATTATATTTTGCTTAAGACAAATATGTCTATCTCCTTTTTTTTATGGAATTGGTAGTGTTTTATATGATACTGATTTGGTAGTGTTTTATATGATACTGATTATTAACACTTTAGAATGGATTAATACAATGCTAATTTTTATATTTGGTACAAGATCTGGAGAAAATAAAACAAAGGAAGGTAAGACTAAATGGGAAGAAAAATAAGCAAACGCTTGGCACAGTTGCTCTCAAGCAACATTATACATTTCAGTTCCCTAGTAAAACTTTTCTATATGAAAATGTCCTGTAGCATTTCCGATTCAACTGGCCTAGGGTAAGAATGAAGTCTTTTAAAGCTCTCACCATGATTCTCACATACATTCAGGAATAAAACAACAGCTCAGAAAAAAGGAGAAATGATGTACAAAAGAAATGCTATCTCTAGTGGGGAAGCCTCCAGAAGCTTTAGAAACTAGCATAAAAACACCAAGAAAAAAAATTGGCAGCAACTGTTGGGGGGTGAAAAACAAAGGTCTAGTTGATCAGATTCTCTGAATCAATGACTGACAGGGACATAAGTGATCAGTTGACACTCAGAGCAGCTAGAAGAATTTGCATTTTGCAAAAGCCAAGCTGTACACATAAAATAAGTCTCTAATCCTTCCCCTCCTCAGCCGCTAGAAACTACCATTCTATTTTCTGTGCCTATATTTGACTACCCTAGGTATTTCATATCATTAGAATCATATAGTATTTGTCTTTTGTGGCTGATTTATTTTTCTTAGCAAAATGTTCTCATGGGTTATCCATTTAGTAGCATACTGCCATCTCCCCCCACATGACCTTGCTACCCCAAGGTCACACATTTTTCAGACACAGCTCCTCCCCAGCACTAGGGCTGTCCACTTACTTTGTACAGATTGAAGACTCAGAAGAAATCTGAGTGCTCATTGCTTTTATCAGGGATTACTCAAGATATTTAGTGCAGCATCTGAAAGGCAATGCAGCCATGATGCCTATCATATTCAGCAACTTAATTGGATCTAAGTTGAATTTATCTAGATGCTCAAATGAAAATAAAAGGTAATGAGAAGAGTATATAAAGTTATGAACCAAAGACCTGATCTGTCAGCTTCACTTGTTAACCATTAATTTGATTCTGCAATGTCTTACAGGGAAGTGCATGCCTTAGCTCCTTTTTTGGGATTGATTCTAGTGAGCATGTCATAACCCAAGAGAATCTGAGAAGTTGCAAACTAACAGAGCCACCACAGGAATGCACTTCACAATGGAGATGCAAGTCATATGGGCATCAGCAATTTTTCTCTCACCAACTCACTCTGGGAAGAAGAAAAGGAGACTCGTGGAAAACTACTGAAGGATGTTTTTTGTTCTTGGGCCTATATACCCAAGGGGAGAAGTTGACTGAACTTACAAATAACTGCATGCCACCCTGATCTGGTGGCGTAGTTGGTTATACACCGAAAAGGTTGCAGATGTGATTCGCAGTGAATGCACAGACTAGGTTTTGTGTCCCATCCCCCACAGGGGAGCATACTGGAGGCAACTGATCTTGATATTGTTCACATAGCTTATTTATGTTCTCTCTCCTTCTGCCTTCCTCCCTCTCTAAAATCAATATATATTTTTATCTCCTCGGGTGAGGATTAACAAACTCTAGACACTGTATTTAGATTCATTTAGACAGTAGACATCTTTCTGTGGATTACCGAAAATATTAAAATAATCATTGTGGCACCAGTTTGGAATCTGATTTAAAAAATAAAATAAAAACTAAAACTAAAACTAACACTGTGATCCAGATACTTTCTCAAAATGATATAATACATAGATATATAAAAGTGACCATTTTAATTTGGTTTCATTAAATCTAGTGTTTTCTGGGATACTAACAAGATGGGGATTTCCTCTAGTATTTTTATTTGTTTTATGTTTTGATGTCTGTGTTTACCTCAAGGGTGAGAATTAGAGCAGCTGAGTTGTTTATTTTTTGTAATGACTTATTTTTAAATATGTCTTACTAGTTCTTGAGCGCAAAGTAAAAAATAATGATAAATATATTTTTCCAGACATCTGCTTCATCAAATCTTTTCAATAGACAAAAGAGAAACATTTAAAATAAAAATAATGATAAAATAGTAATATTTTAAAAGTTCATAATTGAATTACCAGATTGGTTTAAAATATCTGGGTCAATTAAATTAATTTTAACTTAGGTAGTTGGCTTTTATTGTGAAAGTGACTAATATTCTTAGTTTTTTCTTAGCATTTATTACAATTAAATCATTTGACCCAATTGTTACTGGATTGTGCTCATTTCCTAGGCGAGAAATGTGAAGCATATAATTTATGTAGATAAATGTGAATCAAACCCAGACCTTGTTACAAAAACAAGATAATTTGAATTTTAGTATTTTACCTCAAAAAAGAAACCTTAAGAAACAACTGTTACACCTGTAGTTTTAGTTAGTTTCAGGAATTGACTTAACTAGCACATAAAATGTATTTCATTGATCTCTCTCAGAGTGATTAAGTTGAAAAAAAAAAAAAGCACAATTTAAGTGTGTTTTAAAAAACTATAAAATGTTGTAAAACTTACACATACTCATATAGTGATAATCCAAGAATGACTTTATTAATTTATTTTTCTTAAGGAAAAGAAAGGATAGAAGAAAAAATAAATATCAAGTGAAATCCTTCCATTTCTATGCCAGATACTTCCATACATATCATCCAAATTCATAGTCACAACACAGTTGTAGGATGGTGGTATCTCCATATAGAAATGAGAAAACAGGATCAGAGAGTTCAGAGAGTATTTATTTGCAAAGCTTAGACTTCAAATAAGCTCTGATTCCAAAACCTTTGCTTCCTCCATATTGTGGAATATGAGTGAATATTCCTGAATATTTAGTATAGGTGGAAATGATGGAAAAGTTTCATCTTTTTTTTTTACATTTTACACCTTATATAAATCACCAAATCAAATGATTCTCAAAAAAAAAAAAAGGAGAAAATGTACTTCAGATGATGTTTAAGGACTCAATTTTTAGCAAAGCACAGCAGTATTTTTTGAAATTTCCCATTAGATCTTGCTTCTGAATATACACTTCATAGAAATCTTCATATTTTATTTATTTATTATTTTAAAATATTTTATTCATTATTTTCAGAGAGAAGAGCAGGGAAGGAGGAAGAAAGGGAGAGAGATATCAATGTATGGTTGCCTTTCACCTGCCTCCAGCTATGAACCTGGCTGGAGACCTGGCTTGCAACCCAGTTATGTGCCCTGGCTGGGGAATCGAACCAGTGACCTTTGGGTTCACAGGCTGGTGCCTTACTCACTGTGCTACCAGCCAGGGAAAAATCTTCATATTTTAAATGAAGATCTCTGAATTTTTCTTTTCTGTCTGCAAGCTTTACTTTAAATTATAGCAGACGAGGACTATGGATTTCTAGATTAATCTTATGGTTAAACAATAATATTACATCACAATTTTCAGAGACTTTCCCATTATTGCTTTCATCAAGATGTCATTCCATCCCCTAGTTCAAGGGCAGCAGATACAGAGCAGGCCTTTTCCTCTGTCCCCCTTACAATTTGGCTTTGACCTCAGCAGATGCATGTTAGGGCATGAGGACAAATGAGCAGGGGTCTCATTTAATGAAAGGCAGAATACAGTGATAAAGTCCACATGGGATAGAAATGGGAGGCAAGTTGACATTTTTACAGAATAATGATGATTAATAAAAACAGACTCTCTACTCCCCATGTCTCATTTTGTATACAGCTTCAAGGCTAGGACCCAGGATCTTCTTAAATTTATTGTCTATAGACAGAAATAGAGCAGGAGCTTTCAACGCAAATGTATCTCATTACAGGGAAATTCTTAACCTTATGAAATGTTACATTATCAAACAAAATAGCTGAAAGAGCAGGTAACCCAAGGTTTATTTCATGGTGCAACCTCAGGTTAAGGTTGCATGAATTAGCAGAATGTTGACAGTTAAGCTGAGAATCAGCTTTCACAAATATGTCAAAGATAGGGCAAGAGGTATATTTACAGAGGCTCAGACTGTGAACCCCTGGAATCTTAAACCCAATTAAAGTATCTTACAAATTTGGGGAAGATGGGGATAAAGGTATGGAATATATGAGAGGGAATTACATTCTGAATTTTTTTTCTGCCATTATATAACCTCATACCTGGTGCAAAGTTCCCTGTTTTATTGAGCCCATGTTTAGTCTCCTTTTCTTCTACCATGGCTACTTTTTTTTTTAAGCCCCTTTATCAAGGTATGACTATCATTAAAAGGCTGTGAATATTTTATGTGCACAACCTGAGGAGTTTATGTCCAGGTCCTCCCAGAACGATGGCCAGGTGTGGAGTCCCACATGGACCGGGTCAAGTCAATAAGTCCCTACCAGAAAACCAGGAAGGCTGGGTGCATACTGTGATGTGATCAGAGGACCCCAGTGGGAATTTGGCCATGAGATATAATCTTTGAAGCTAGCAAACTTCCTTGACTTCTTTTCATTAACCTGCATGTAACCAACTTACCCTCCCTATTTTTTTTTTTAAGATTTTATTTATTATTTCCAGAGAGAGGGGGAAGGGAGAGAGGCAGAGAGGGAGAGAGACATCAATGTATGGTTGCCTTTCACCTGCCTCCAGCTACAGACCTGGCTACAACCTGGTTATGTTGCCCTGGCTGGGAATCGAACCAGAGACCTTTGGGTTCACAAGCCAGCACCTTATCCACTAAACCACCAGCCAGGGCTAACCCCCTCCCTATTTTTAATAAGCCACCTGAAGTTCTTAGTGTCTCCTTGTCTGACCAACCATATCCTGGGGCAAGACTTCCACACTCCTTCCATTGATTATATAAACATAGTAACTCCTGCTCTGGCTGGGGTGTCTCACAGGACTGGCACTAGCCTGCAAACCCAAAGGTCACTGGTTTGATTCCCAGTCAGGGCACATAACCAGGTTGCAAGCCAGGTCTGTAGCTGGAGGCAGGTGAAAGGCAACCGTACATTGATGCTTCTTTCCCTTTCTTCCTCCCTCCCTTCCCTTCTCTCTGAAAAATAATGAATAAAAAATTTTAAAAACAAACAAAAAATAATAGCAACTCCTGTTCCATAGAATATTCTTTTTTTCACAATGACACGTACATGCACCCCCACCATTGTTACTCAATAAATACCTTTAGAGAAAGGTGCTCAAGATATTTGTCTTCCAGACCCTTGCTGGCCTTCTCTTCCTTAGCACAAGCTACCTGGGAAAGTTCATTTCATCTGAGGCACCAAGGGATCTCTGTGGGTGAGCCCTATAAGTTTAGGCATAAGGATATACTTGTGGAACTATCCTTGCAATCTATGCCATAACACTGTCACCTCTGTTTTCTCCCTTTTTCTCATATATGATTATTATTGTATGTGTGATAAGAACATTTAATAGAATAACTATGCTATTAGCCATGACATCTGTTTGCAGCAGTTCATTGTGCAGTGAATGAGCAGATAGCCACGTGAAGGACCAGGCTCACATTTACTTACTGAATCATTATGTCCATTTGGATTTGTGACACCTCTGCCTTGGATGCTCTGTGGTGGCCATCAATGTTTTGTACAAAGAGACTCATACTTTTGTTCCCAAATGGCTTTTTTCTAGATCTTGTCACTAGCTAGTTGGTCTAGATCTTGACCAACTAGCTGAGCCATTTGAACCATCCTAGAAGTTTGTTACGTACAACACAAGACCTTTGCCACAATATTGATATATCAATAAATTTCCCCTTAGTCTGCTTTATATACTGCTGTCCCCACTGGCTTTGAATCAGGACCCCTAGGAGTTACTGCTGAGTTACCTCTGGGTTCCATGGTGCACATACTGGCCCATCCTACAGCTCCTTTGGCAAATGTCTCCCTTCCTGTAATAGGCCCAGCATGTCCCCAGTTGAGTTTTGTGAGATTTGACTCTGATGACAAGTATGCTTCACAGGAGGCAAGATGCTAATAGGTACTCAGCAGGGCAAGCATTACCCTCTAAGGTATTGGCCCATTTGAGGTGCTTGTTAATCACCAAGCAAATGGAAGGATTCAATCTTCCCATTAGGAAAATTAGCCATTTCTGTAGATGCAGAGGTGAAACTGGGGATTCAAGGTTCTTGAAATCAGATATCATCTTTCCATATGTTCATATCTCTAGTCTGAGAAGGATCTCCTTCCTATCAATGTCCCACACCTAGGAGATTTATCAGCATGAGAATTCAGCATTTCCGATGTTTAATTGTGTCTGTTTAATAATGTGCAGGTGATAGGTTGATCCCAGGAGACCTTACGACTTTTACACTGTGCTCTACCTCATTGATAAATAGATCTAAACCTGTTAATTTTTATTTTTATCAAAGTAATGATGCTTATAATTCTATCCCATCTTCTATTATACCAAAATACTGCACAAAGCAGTGCATCCCCTTCCACCTGCACCCAGCCCAGCAAACATGTGAAATTAATTTTTAGCAATTATATAGCTACAGCATGTTAGAGATATTAGGGATGATCAGATAGTCAAAACTCCTCCTACAACCAGTAATGAGCCAAAATTGTATCCATCCAGTGAGAAATCAACTCCAGAAACCCATCCTTAATATCTGCTACATAGAACAACTATAGCTACCCACTGTCTTAAGTCAGTTTTCCTAGGAAAGACATCTGAATTATTGAATCTTGCTTAAATGATTTTTTTTTTTTTTTCCTTGAGGGAGTGCTCAATAGAAGAGGACAAAGGAGGCAGAATAGGACAGGGAGAAAAGCTGAACAATAAGATGGTGATTTTTGGTTTTAAATACTTTATTTATTATTTTCAGGGAGAAGGACAGGGAGGGAGGAAGAAAGGGAGAGAAGCATCAACATATAGTTGCCTTTCACCTGCCTCCAGTTATGGACCTGTCTGGAGACCTGGCTTGCAACCTGGTTTTATATCCTTACTAGGGAATTGAACCAGTGACCTGGGGTTCACAGGCTGGTGCCAATCTACTGAGACACCAGGACTAATGTTGTCTTAATTGGAAATCAGTTTTGATATGATCCTATAAGAAAGTCCTAGACACTGAAACATTGTGCTATCTAGATATTCACAAAAATTTTCCGTAGAAGCCTAAATAGCAAATGTTTTAAGTTCGGGGGCTGTTTAGTTCCTGTTGCAACTACTCTGCTGTTGTAATATGGAGAATCATGTATAAATAAATGATCATGGCTGTGCTCCAATAAACTTTATTCATAAAACAGGTGAAGACCAGGATATGAAATACAGGGTAGCTGTAGTTTGGTGTATCCTGATCTAAGAAAAAAAATGGCTACCATTTGGCTGAAGAGAGTCCCCCAAAAGTGTAACTGTATTGGCCAGCATTGCCAACAATTGATGGATATAGTATACTGGCAATACAGGGAATTTGGGTAGAATACCATCAATATTCACTCTAGGAAAATCAAGGGAAGCTGAAGTAGTTGCATTGTAACAAACCAGAGCAGAGGTTGGATGCCTGTCATCACAAAAGCCAAATTCATGAGACAATGCTGCTGCAAAAGGAAGGAGGTTTTATTCAGTTGCTGCTTGATCTGGGAGAGTGGTGGACTCCCATCTCAAAGCCCATCTCCTTGTCCATTGACCAAGACAAAAGCCAATGGCCAGAGTTCCTGTTTCATTTTAAAGTACAGTCCTTTGGAGCCTGCAGGAGGCCTTTAGGTGGTGATAGTCCACATTCAGGTAGTGTAGCTTATTCCAGACTGCTGTTCCCTGGAGTTCCCCTCTGGAGCCTGCCTACGGAGCCTGCACAGCCGCAGCCCATGGAGCTATTAGGGCTGCAAGGCCAAGTACTCCTGGGAGAGAGCACACAAACACACTGGTGAGTGCACCACTAGTTGAGGAAGAGAGTGAGAGACTCTCTCCTGAAGACCAAGGAGAGTAGACACAAGAGCGCTGTGCAAACACAGTCACAAGCTAGAGCTTCCTTGTTCCCCCGGGGATGATATTAACCTGGATGTGGGACAAGCTAGGTGCTTTCCCAAAACGACCAATCAGCCTCCCAAACTTCTGTGTGCTTTGGGTGCTTCCACCTCCCAGCTCATCCCTTTTTCTCCCAGGATAGACAGATCAGCCTCTTTGGTCCAGAACATCCCTCTGTGCTATTTTTACTTCTATGGCCCATGGGCCTGCCTTCCCCTGTTCCCACCCCTAATCTGGTACTGGAAGAGAAAAGGGTCTTTTTCTATCCAATTATCTTACAGGCTTTTCATGGGCTCAGTCTACGAACCTCCCCTGCCACCATGTTGGCCAACTGGGGAGACTCCCCAACACTCTGACTGTTTCATGGTACCATGAGCAAAGGTGTGAAAGCAGATCCCAGTTCTGTGGATGCAGAGAACTGCTATCAGTTTGGAATTAAATCTGAACAGTAAAAGATGAAGCTGGAGAAATACATAGACTTTAGGACATTATGTAGTATTATAAGAACACGGACTTCACCTTGCAGGCATTGAAGAGCTACTGGGAAGTTTAAAGTAAAAAAGCAGAATGGTCTCTCCAGTGAAGATGCCTTAGCCTCTGTTGTTAAGTCCATTGATCCAGATAGAGATATTTAGTCATTTACCATCTGTAGCACTTAATAAAACTCGATGGTTTCAATTATTTCAAAGCCACCGTGTGGTGCACTAGATCCGGATTTGATGCTGACTACTGGTGGTGTCACGTATCTTTAAAGCAACTTTCCAACAGTCAAGTGGTATTTGAATCTTTGATCAAAATGCTTCATTCCCCATGCTTCTTTGGAGTAGAGGAGATGTTTGAAAAGTGTTTCCCAGATGCGAGGGTAGTTTATGACCATGAGATATAGACATTCACTATTTCTAGCTGTAGGTCATACCTTGGTCTACTTAATCTCATGCTTTGGCAAGCAATCGGATTCATTTTGTACCAAATCTCAGAGAACCATCTGTTCACACCAGAGTTGCCATAATGTAAATGACCTCTTATCATTTTTTAAAATTTTATTTATTTTCTTTTTAATTTTTTATTATTTTATTTTATGTTTAATATTTTTTTCAAAATTCGTTTTTATTTATTTATTTTTTACATCAATGTATGGTTGCCTTTCACCTGCCTCCAGCCACAGACCTAGCTGGAGACCTGGCTTGCAACCTGGTTATGTGCCCTGGCTGGGAGTTCAATCAGCGACCTTTGGGTTCCCAGGCTGGTACCTTATTCACTGTGCTACCAGCCAGGGCTTTATCATTTTTTTTTTTTTTAAACAAAATACCAAAAAAGATGGCCTTCCTTTCTTTCTGACTTACCTGGCTAAACCCTTTACATATCAGTATTTAGGACAAAGCCAAGGGAAAGAAGTAGTCACTAACAGCCTTGTAGGACTGCTCTCCTGTGCATATGAAGCCAGGTTTAGAATAGCAATGCCCCAAAGGAAGGAATACAAGATAAGAGCTATATAGATAACTCAAGCTAAAGATGATAATTACTTGAACCAGGATAGACTTAGTGACAGAATGCTGAAGAAAACCAATTCTCTAGAAAATGGATCACACAGATATTAGTGTATCCTCTGCATAGTAGGCCAACATCTTATTTTTACTCCTTTTTTTTGTACTTCCAAAGTATCTACAAAAATGTTTGCCTTTCATAATAAGGAAAAATAAAGGCCCTTTAATAAAGAAATTATGTTAGTTTACCTACATCAGTTTCTTAGCTTAAAAACATCTCTATTCACAAGCATGTGGTAGGTATGTGTACTGGAAAATTATTAACATGCTCTGATGTTTATGTAACACATTAACTCCAGAAGGATAACTTCAGGTCTCTATATTGTACTAGAACAGGAAAAAATTTTATTAGCCGTTCTTTTAGAGCCTGTAAAATTCTGACATAGAACAACACTGTGCTGTATGGCCATCAGTCCTCCCACTAAACTGTTGTTTCTGGAATAAATAATGAAGTTTTCTCCTTGATGTAGGGCAATGCAGTATTCAGTATCTAAAATAAGGCATCCCCTGAGAGTTATGGATTAGCATTATATTTGTAAATTTGTATTGGGCACCAAGGTCTTGAGGAGCAAATTTAGAACATTTTAGAGAGCATTTAACAGGCCAGAAAAAAAATGTTAGCATGCTTTGCGGGGTTCCCTTTACTTTGGAGTCATATGGAACTTCCAAATCCTTAATTACGGAGGTGTGAAATGGAAATTATAACAATATAGCCCACCAAACAATGGCATTTATGAAGATGAAGACCCTTTCTCAGTTTAAAGACTCCTTATTTGCAACTTGTTTTATTTTTACTTTTTTGAATGCCTGCATATTCTTCTTTTATCCTAGGCTACTTCTTGCTACCCTTTTATTTATAACAGTTTTCCCAATGTTTAGCCTACTTTACGTTTTTATTTCTTGGAAAAATAAAGCAAAACTAAAAATAAAATGTAAATAAACAAAATAAACTTTGAAACAAGAACATCAGCTTCTGTTGGTGATTCTCGCCAACACTTTTCATTAAACTTTCAGTATATTTAGTCTTCAGTGTTAGCTCTCCTGGTTTTGAGATTCAATTCTATTGCTTGTCTTCCATTCTACTTCTTCTTAAACTCCCAATGAACAAAGACTGGAGAAACAAGACTTTCACTTGGTACTACAACTTAGTTACCATCTCAGATAAATAGTTCAAAGAAAAACTATTTTTGAAGTGGAAAATTCATCTTTTAACTCTAATGATAAATACTTTAAAAGTAGCCTTCACATGAAACGCCTTATCTATTTATGAATTTCATACCTAAAGGCAATAATTCAAACAAAATTTTCTGAATTTGGCTCACAACATTTAGTCTGCATAGCTTTGATCAGAAAGGCCGAGACATAATTTAATGGTTACACTTACATATAATTTCTCTTTTGTTTCTTTTAATACAAAAAAAGTCAATTTTATTCCTTTATAAACTTAACACTTCACAGGAAAACCACTATAAATATAATAAACTTCTTCATAATGAGCACTCTTGGATATTGGCTGGGAATTTTTTAATTGCCTCAGGTATAGGTTGAAATGAAGACATATATGAGTGTTTTAAACTTTCTTTTTTCAAGTAAAATGAAAAATTTTTAATCTAATATCTCTGATTGTATCATTTTGTAATTATGCTTTTTAAAAAATTTCAGTGAGACTCTAAAATGGAACTTTTTATAGGGATATTTATAAGGGATATCCTGTATACGGCACCTGTCCAGAAAGTACCCAGCCGGTCATGTACTATGAAAAATAGATGTTTATTGAAGAAAGTAGAAGATGCAAAACATTACATATATGATAATGGAACCTCAGTTCCCTTCAAAGTGGGCACCTTGGGACCTCACGCAGCTCTTCCAATCGCCATCAACTGCCCCACCGTATTTTTCTGAATCTAATGTCTTCCCTTTCAAAGGTGATTTTAGTTTTGGGAAAAACCAGAAATCATAGGACACCAAATCTGGGCTCTAAGTGGGCTGAGTCACTTGGGTTACTTGATGTTTTGCCAAAAAATTCTGCATAAGACATGACGCAGGAGTGGGTGTCTTATCATGATGAAATTGCTAATCACCTGTTGCCCATAGCTGCAGGCTTCTGAATCATCCAAATAGTTTCCATCGGGCAGTGTTTCAGTTTAATGCAAAATTTGATGTAGATTAGTTGCTCTACTTGCTTAGTCATTTTGAAAGGGATGGCCACACAGTACACATGCTCACTCAACAGCATCTACCTCCCCCACTGACTAGTACAGTGAAGTCATCATTGTTCACTCATGTGCATTCCAGTCCACTCTCCCTGGCCTCCAGGTTACATTGATGTCTCCTTATATTAACAATGGTTGGACTTTTTCCAGATAGACCATTGTGCTATCCAGTATGGTAACTTCTAACTACATGAAGCTGTAGAAGACCTGAAATGGAGCTAGTTTGAGTGAAGAGATTAATTTTAAGTTCAATAAACCTCAATTTAAATAGCCATGCATGGCTAGTGGCTACCAAATGTATAATTGCAATTCTACAGACTAACTTTAGATTTTGGTTACTAGTGACCTCAGTTGACATAACCAGTTCTATTGAAATAATAATTTAAGCTTTGACCTTGGACTAGAAGATTAAGGGGATCATATTCTGGTTTGTGTGAGGGTTTGCATGTTTCTATAACATATATTAATTGACACATTTTGTCAATAAGGAATATCTATGGTTTTCCTTTCTGCTTTTAGATTTTGAATGAAGAACTTAACTGTCCATGAAAAATATTGAGTCCCTTTACTGAGAAAAAATCATATGCCCTGAAGATGATTTAAGGGCATATTATTGACAGATGCTGTGAAAGCAGAAAAATAATAAAGTTCACACAAATCTCTGTCCATTAGTTTGTAATGTGGGATGGTGACATTTATGAAGATACTATCTGCCCTTCAGCTTTAGAAATAATCCTGTTTTACCAACTGTCAGAAAAGCTTTCCTGTTCCATAAGCATGATATAAGCACAATTATCTCATAATTAACTTCTCCCAGGATGGAGGATGATTCTAAATTATTTGCTTTATTATTTTTTTCGGTCCCTCAAAAAGTTTTACTCAGAGAATCAGAGATGTTGGCATGATGCGGAAGCTGTTGGAGAGTGGAACCTAAGGTATTATTTTCTATGTTTCAGCCCCTCGCCCCTCTGTCACACATACATCTCCCATGTGACAGTGGGGGAGCTCAACTCAGTATCCACTTTCAAAAGCTTGCATCCTTTGCACCAGCAGCTTATTACATTCTTTAGTTTTGAAAGTCCTGACATTTTACCCTGCGGTGTTTAGAAGTCAGTCCCTGTTGATTGGAATGTTCTCAGGAGCTTAATGATTAGAATTTTATGTTTTCTTTCTGTCACTCTGGGCTTAGAGCAAAGCACCCTACATAAATGTTGACTCAGCTATATCCACTTCTCAAATTAAAGTGCTTTACTTTCTGTCTCCGAACTTCATAAAGCAAATACAGGAAACAAAAAGAGTGAAACGGTCTCTTTATATGCCCTGGTTGCAAATCAATAGCACTTCAGCTGCCAAACCATAGAGTCTTTACACTTTAATGAAGAATGGATTAGTTGGTGGGATAGAGGGAATTCAAGCTTCTATTACTAGTTTTATTCCAGGGTCCTTTCAATATTTCTTAAAACCTATTAAACCAGTTTTTCTTATGCCCTGAGTTTCAACATCCCACTTTTTGAAGTGAGAGTTATCTAAATTATTTCAAAGGAAAAGGCTGTCTTTTCATGATCACATATTGTTACACAGATAATGTTACAGTCAAAGTCAACAGAGATTGTTTAAAAGAAAATCAGATTGACCTTTGAATGAGCAGGTAGTTAATGATACTGTCTCTCTCTGATTTCATCTTCCAGTGTTCTAAAGCTGCTTAAACTGGATCCAGACTCCAAGGAAAGTTAATATTTATACAATAACCAGCTAATTATATAAGGAAACTTGCCTTTGCCTTGCAATCTTAAAATAAGTTTATACGTAAACAAAAATAGCCTAACAACAAGGTATAACTTCAGCATTCCATTGCTTCAATTTGAATCTAGTTGATTTTTTTTTAAATTTTAGCTCCAAAAGATCAACAAACTACATTTGAATATATCAAAATTGAATAATTTATTCCTTCATTTGCTTAATGGAGGATAGTAGTTGAACTCAATAGTTCTTCATTCTCCACATTTGATGTTTATTCATCTGTAAGTCATCTGATCCAGTCAAAGAGATTTCTGTAGGTGGAGCCCTCAGAAGCAAAGAATGAGTTGCCATTCTGGCTCATTCATTCATTTATCTCTAAACAACACCCTACAGCACAGAAATTATTCTAATACTCTGAAAAAAAGATGCAAATATCTGTCTTCATAGATATTTTATTCTAAGAGAAGGTAGCGTCAATCAACCAATCAAATATGGAATGAATCAGGTGGTGTCAATCAATCAACCAATCGAATATATAATGTATCAGCTGGGAGTAGTGCTATGAAAACTACATGTTGACTTTGGGGGGAAAGGGTGGGTGGGGAGGGGGACAGAGGGGAGCAAAAAAGGGATGGATGTAATACAACAACAATAAAATTTAAAAAAAACAAAAACAAAAACAAAACTAATAAAAGTCAATAAAAGAAAACTACATGGATGATAAGCTGTGCCATGAGGCTGGCAGGAGTGGCTACAACATTATGTATGGTAACCACGGTAACCAGGAAATTCCTCTTTGTGAAAATGACATTTACAGATGTGAATGAGGAGAGAGTGTGATGGCCCAAAGCATGTGGGGCATGGATGCAGCAAGGATGCTGATGTGGCTGGAGGAGACTCAGCAGGGCAGATGGGATTAGGCTACAAGGTCAAATAGATGAACATAGTAGGGGTGCAGGATAGGTTATAGGGAGTCTTACTGATCTTTATAAGGACTTTGACACTTACTCTAAGCAAGATGAAGGGATGTTGGAAGATCTCAAACAGAATAAAGTTGTACTCTGACTTCTGTTTTAAAAAGCCAAATCTATGCTTCAAACAGAGGACTATGGTAGAGACTAACACAGTAAACCCTTCACAAGAAATCATAACTGTTCAAATCCAATTTGCAATTTTTTAAAATAGCAAGATTCTGGATATGTTTAGAAAATAGAAAAAAATTAAATAGCAGATGCATTGAAAGTGTGGCATTAGCCAAAGAGCTGATCTGGTCATTTTTTTGGCCTATTATATATGTGGTGTTTTTCAGATGGTCCAATGGAGCTGGTGGGTAGGACAGAGATGGGAACCCGTTGTCAGAGAAGTCCAGGCTACAGACTTGAAAGTGGGAATGATCAGCTTGTTTAAATGCATAAGGCTGAATGAGAGCTCTCCAATCTAGTGGGTAGAGGTAGCAAATATGAGAGGTCCAAGAATACTCCTAGGTCACTTCAACTTTTAAAAGTTCAGAAAATCAGGAGACATGAACAAAGGCTACAGGAAAGGAATGACCAGCACAGGGGTGTCTGTTGAGCTGGAAGCAAAGTGATGAATGTGAAGAGGACTCAGTGATCAACAATGTCAAATGCTGCTGATAGATCAAGTACCAGGATTGAGACCTGACCTTTGGAATTAGCAGCTCGTTAGAGCCCTTGACAACTGCAGAAGTGGGGAAGGCTGGTGATGAATGGTAGATTGGAAGGTTAAGAGGAGAAGACAAATTAGATGGTAGCTGGAGTGGCATGTGAGATCAAGAGAGAAAGTTTTTTTTAACAGAGAAAGAGAGTTGAATTTCTGGAGGAAAATTTGGAATATCTGGAAAAGGCTATAATAGTGCATAAGTGAAGGGGCTGTGTTTAGATAACAGAAGGTACAGCCTATCCACAATCATAGAAGAGAAAGCCAACACATGGGCACAGGCAGAAGGAAGTAGGTAGGGAAATGGAAGGAGCAAGTAGAAATTTTCTTCTGGTCTCTTTCTCTGTTTCTCTCTCTCTTCTCTTTTTTGGTAATTGTTAAAAGCAAGTTTGTCAGATAAGTGAAAGAACAGCCAGAACAACCAGAAATTTGAAAGAAAATAACTATCTATGGCAGTAGACTTATAAATTAATTTTGAGAAGTGCTATGAATTCCTGTTTAACATTTTAAAATTAATAGCTATAATTTTTCATGATAAATTTAAGTATTACAAAAAGGCAGTTTCTGACATATAATTATGACATTTATAAATTCACTTTTTGCATCATTTACCCAGGGACATGGACAATGATGTGGGGATTGACTCTGGTAGGGGGGTGGGAGGGATGGACTGGGCAGAGGAGGGCAAAGGGGAAAAAATGGGGACAGCTGCAATAGGATAACAATTAAAATCATTAAACTATTGCTGGATGTACTTCAGGTAACAGATTAAAAAAATTAAAATGCATTCAATTGAATTAACATAAAAATTCTAAACCCACCATTACCCAATTAAATCAATAATGTCAAAAAATTTCTCTAGCAGAAATATTAATATTAGCCCTTTTCTCTTTGAACTGAAACTCCAGAATTTTATCCTAAGGAGATATGTTCAGTTTACAGAACATATGCATCAGAGAATCCAACTGGAAAACCAAGTCCTCGTTTTCTAACCAAGCGATCAACTGAGACATTTTAGTTAGAACATTTTTACTTTATCTTTCACTTCATATAATGTTATTAATACATGTTCTTGTGACATCTAAATTCTTGTGATTCTAACTTCAAATTATATGATGAATAAATATAAGGCATAGATAGACTTCTGCCATAAGTGTGTACTTTTGATGAATAATCACCATCTCCCTCAATTTCCTCCAGAACTATCTGCTACAGCCCCACAGGGCATGCTTTCAGGACTTATTCTTGCTTTGACAATAATAGAAAGAGGAAGGAAGAGGTTCAGTAGTTAAAGAAATCATGACAATAAATCTTATTTCAAAATATATTACTATTCATCAACACATCGTTTCTCAATACCATATTCTGTCAACAGAATAATGTAGGAAACATAAATATATGTATCCCAATGGGATGTCTTAATTAAAGGAGAATTCTTGTTATTGTATCTTTAAATTCTAAATTTGCCCTTTGGTTTGGTTTCCCATATGTTTACATTTGTGGGACAATGAATATAGCAGGATGGCTGTGAGATGGACCTTTTTATCAAGTGTTTGAGATGACTGTGAAGACAGAATAGGAAAAGAGAAATTCTCCAATGCCTCAGCTGCAGGCACCTTCTTAGATCAATTTAAGAAATAGTATATGGGGAAATTCTACATCTAGATATTGATCTCCTTAGAACTATTCATGGCACGTAAGAGCTTTGTATAATCCCTGGGATATACACACTCTAGAGGAAAGCCACTGATCTGAAAGAAAGGGTGAATTAATATTTTGGAGCACTGTTTCTCAACTCAACATAAATTTAACTCTCCTCCCAGGATCCATTTGGCAACATCCAGAGACATTTTGGTTGTTGCAAGCCAGGGTCCCTGCAAAATATCCTGCATTAGAGAGGACAACCCCATAAAAAGCTATCCAGTTCAAACTGTCAGCAGTGCTAAGATAGAGCCTCACTCCCCAGCGTGAATTCCAAAGACCAGCCTGATGACCATCACCTATAAGCTTGCTGGAAAATGCCAAATCTGGATTCCCTGATGATTCCTATTCATGTTAAAATTTGAGAGATGCAATATGATTTCTAGTAGCATTGATGGTCCAATTTGTAACCATTCCAGATGTACAATGGAGAACTGTTTTATACACTTTGAAAAGTTTTATTTTTTCCTGTCTAATTTGTAGGAGATATGATGGAAATGTTTTTGGATTAACTAAATACAAGATAAACATTGTTCTTATAAACAATAGCAATGAATTAGATATAAAATAAAGCCTTTGTGAAAAAGAAAGTATTGCATTTTATATCAAGACATCCATTATAAAAGAAAAAGAGTAACTGTTATCTTTTTAGTTCCAAAATTAAATTAAAAAATTTTAAGCTACTCAAAAAGATAAAATACATCTGCTCACACATCTGCCTCACACCCAATTTACATATCAACTTTGCTCCTATCTTCATTTTGTTGAGTGGTTTGTTTTCTCAAAATTCAACATAAGCCCTCAAGCCATAATACTTATTTTCATTTGCTTTTCACCTTAAAATTGTTTCAACTAAGACAAATGAACAGGGATAAGGCATAATAACAATTATTAGACCAAAATATTGTACATATCACAAGATAAAATGCTATAGCTGAATTCATAATACTAACTCTTTTCTATTCTCTTTCAAACTAGTCCCTGATGATAAATGTCATTAACTATTTTGGGCTGATAAAATTGCAATTGAAAAAATTCAATTCCTGAACATTTTCAGAAACTTCCAATACTATCAAGGAACCTTTACTCCTGAGAAAATCCAGTATAGCAGAGCATATTACATTTAAGTGAAAACTACAGTTTATTGGAAAAAAAGTTCATGTTATTGAATGTTTCTTTTCTTGCTAGTTTAGGTACCAGCATTTAAGCTAAATTTCTTGAATAGAAATCCATTCGGATAAAGTAAACATTTAATCTATTTATAAATCTTCTGATAAAAATAACCTTCAGTGTGGAGACTTAAAAATTTTATTTAAAATATTATTCATTATGCACCTTCATTTTCTTATTCAAGACCTTCATGCTCCAATTGCTATAACTTCTTTTTCTACTTAGTTCCTCCTTCTGCCAATCTTTTTTTACCTTTGTGTAACTTCCTTTCTTTTTAAAGATTTTATTTATTATTTTTAGAGAGAGGGGAAGAGAGAGAGGCAGAGAGAGAGAGAGAGATATCAATGTATGGTTGTCTTTCACTTGCCTCCAGCTATGAACCTAGCAGGAGACCTGGCTTGCAACCTGGTTATGTGCCCTGGCTGGGAATCAAGCCAGTGACTTTTGGGTTTTCAAGCTGGTGCCTATCCACTGAACCACCAGTCAGGGTCTCATTGTAATTTCTTATTCTATGAAAAGTACTTATCAGAGTAGTAAGCACTCAATTCAGATTAGATATATATCATCATCCCCATATTATTATCATCATTGTCATAATCCACCTAATAGAACATAAGCTCATTTAATGAAGAGGTTAACTTTTATATTTGCACTAGAACATTATACACACAATTAGTGCTAAGCATAATGTAGTGTCAATAATAGTCAATTATAATTTATTTTATTATTAGTTGCCTCTAGCTTCTCTACTCTGGAGCCTGTGCTGAAATTGTTCTATTCTTTTTTTTTTTTTTTAAGATATTATTTATCCCTGACTGGTGGCACAGTGGATGAAGCACCAGCCTGCGAACCCAAAGGTTGCTGGTTTGATTCCCCAGCCAGGGCACATAACCAGGTTGCAAGCCAGGTCTCCAGTCAGATACGTAGCTGGAGGCAGGTGAAAAGCAATAAAAATCTTAAAAAAACACAAAAAGAAAAAAGATTTTATTTATTATTTTTAGAGACAGAGGGGAAGGGAGAGAGGCAGAGAGGGAGGAAGATATCAATGTATGGTTACCTTTCACCTGCCTGCAGCTATAGACCTGGCTGGAGACCTGGCTTGCAACCTGGTTATGTGTCCTGACTGGGGAATCGAACCAGAGGCCTTTGATTTTGCAGGCCAGTGCCTTACCCACTGTGCCACCAGCCAGGGCTCTATTCTTATTGACTTATACCAGGTCATGTTACTTTTTACTATAAAATCCCTCAATCTTGATTTCCCCCCAGAAAACAATGAATGCTTTTATCAGACATATATTGTAAACTAGACATTTGTCAGGAGTTCTCATGAGATCAGGTATTCATTCCACAGACAGACATAAATAGCAAGTTTCATTGTGACCCTTATAGAAGGAAACTTGCTGGCAGCAAGCTTCCAAGCACTGTAAAATTTCATTATTTTACTTTCTGCATGTCTGTTTTTACTTCCATGTCTCCATATGCCTTAAGTCCTCTTCATGGAAGGTTATACATTCGCTTCTAATAATTTTGCACACTCCCCCATCTCTCCTGCCCCACCTCTTAATAACCGGTGCAATTTTGTTAAAGACAGTTCACTTGTAAAATGAAAAAGAATCCTACCAGAAATGGCAGTTCAGGTGAGTGAGGGGTAGAGATTACAGAGGTGGTTGGTAGTGGGGTGTTTTGTTTCCCCGTAATCCTGCATTTATTAAACAGGCATGAGCGCACACACATGCATGTAGATTTATTTTTTAGAAGAATAGTTCTACTTATGAATCTCACAGGCCCACAGGGTTTAGGTCTTAGGGTATATGAATAGAAATATGGAGATGAATAGCCATATTACCCTCTCTGTTGATGACATCTGTGTGGACAACTATATGCACCCATTGCAAAAATAGTCTTTGGGACTTATCTATGAAAGGCAATGTATTGAGTGCTGTAGGAGATATAGAAGTGACTAAAATACAAATACTCCTGGTACAAATGTATATTATCAAAACGTTTATTATTTGAATCATGGCTACAATTCTGATCACTTCATTTAGGGGATGTTATAAACCATTTTATTGTAATTAGCATATGATGTGTTCAACAACTTGGAAGCTCCCTAAATCTGTATTTTCAGTGTTTTCATGGAAGTTTCATTACACATGCATGATTGATGAAATTATTAACAGTTGGCGGTTAGCTAAATCCCCATATCTTCTCTCATCTCCAGTGGTTAGGAGGTTCGGGGCTGGGGCTGAAACTTTCAAACCTTTAATCACATATTTAGTTTCTCTGAAAACCAAGCTCTATTCTGAAGCTATCTAGGGGCCGGCCACTCAAGTATCACATATTAGCATAAACTTAGATATGGTTGGAAAGGCACTTAATATAAATATAAGTCTCCCTTCACTTCTATTACTCAAGAACTTACAAGGGATTTTGCTATTGTGGACTAGGAAATAGGAACAAAGACTAAACATATATATATATATATATATATATATATTTTTTTTTTTTCTTAATGCTTCACAATATCACACTTCTGTTATAGAAAGATCCTGTTGTAAAATGCAATAACTAGAGCCACTGATTTACAGACCAGACATTTCTCATTCCATGGTGGTTCATAGAGAAGTATCCCTTCAGTGAGATTATACTTAGGTGAATCCCTGAAAGGGCTATGAACTGGCAAGAACTGTGAGTAACTTACATAGTAAAACAAAGAAAATGCATTTAGTGAGACAAGAAGAATAAATTATAGCTTTAATGAAGTTAGCATGCAATTCTGGACAGTTCACCACCAGCCATGAGTGATACAAGTCATTTAGAACTCAATAAAGCACTATATTAAGATAATATAATTATATTAATATGATTATCTTAAGGTAATACAATTACACCTTGATTATACTGAAATATTATTTTTTGCATGTTTATCTTGTTATCTAGATGGTATTCATGACTATGTGCCAGATAGATATTAGACAGTAATTTGTTATTATCACTTACACTCTTTCTAATCTTCAGAACCACCTTGATATGTTGGACTAGTTTTTATTTTATTGAGTAAGGAAATCAAATCTGATAATTTATTTCCCCACAACATGAATTCAACAATAGTTAGGCCCTAATTCAACTCCAAATTTAGGTTCTTTTACTACAGTATGTTCTCTTCTTTTTACATGGGTTTAGAGAAAAAATAATACAACAATTTTTAGCCAATTGACACTAGTTATATCAGAGATGCAAAAACTATAGACTTGGACTGATAATATAACTTGTCCCCCACTTTCCAATTTCCTTTACAACTAAGAAAAATATATCTTTATACTCTCATACAATTATCAGGAAGTACCAGCCTAAGAGAATGCTTAACATGCATTTACTAAATAAAACATCTGATTGCAAATGCTTGTAAGAAACTTATTTGGTGGAAAATTCCCTAAATGAATTCAGAAACTTCAACATGGATGGAAGATGTGTACAAGGAAATAAGTGAAAAATATGCTCTAAAGGCTTTTTAAAGACTGATTAGGCTTTTCCATTTGTGTACTATATAACATTTTACTAGAATGTTCAAAATTAAACCACATTAAAATAATCAAAGCCTCTTAGAAATGACTCCACAATAATGATTGGGACTTGAAGATACAGCTGGGTTTGGTTAAGTACTGGCTTGTGAACATTATTTGAAGTAAAATGAAAAATTAAAAAAAATTATTTCCTTTTTATTGTGTATGTTTTAGTACATTAATGTAGAGCGTGATCAAGTGAGAAGCACAGTGCACAATGAAATTGCCCTAGGTTTTAAATTCAGTGTCCCTTACATGTTGACAATTTGGAAAAGCTGTTGATATCAACTAGATATCACCAAACTTTGCTCTCCATACACCAGCACATCCCTCCCTTATTATTGCTTCTATCTGCTAAGGCAACCAAATTTCATATAGTGTCCTCCTTTTTTATACTTACCCCTTCATTCATGCAGAGGATTTTGTTTATCAACTTGAAGTCCTTACACCAAGAATGATCTGACTTTGAACTGGCCCATAACTCTCCCTCCTGAACAATCTACTATAAGATATGCCGAAATAAAGGTGATAGCAAGTTAAAAGGGAAATACTTTGCAGCAGACCAAGAATTCTAGTTTCACTTTAAATATACAATTAATTCCATGTTACCCATTGCATTCAATTGTAGGCACAACATAATTTAGAAGGTATTTCAAAACAGTAAGGACTTGATGCAGTTATAGCATTTTTTTTTTAAGGGTTTATTTATTACTTTCAGATGGAAGGGAAGGGAGGGAGGAAGAAAGGGAGAGAAGCATCAATGTATGGTTGCCCTTCACCTGCCTCCCTCTAAGAACCTGGCTGGAGACATGGCTTGCAACCTAGTTTTGTTCCCTGACTGGGGAATCGAACCAGTGACTTTGGGTTCACAGGCCAGTACCAATCCACTAAGCCACACCAGCCAGGGAGTTATAGAATTCTTAATGATGGTGATAATGATGACTATTAACATTAAAAATAGCAATACTTTAAGTGACACTTTGCAAGTAGTCTCAGATTCTCAGGGATAAGAAAGATTGAAAAAATAAATTATATCGTTGCTATTTCCTATTTTGGAGTTGACTGTAAAAAGTCCTTCCTTCTGACAGGTATCATATGATCTCACCCATTATGGGACAATAATAAGCAAAACTAACAACAAGCAAAACAGAACCAAGTGTATGAATACAGTGAATAGGGCCTGCAGTGGTCAGGGGGAAAGGGGTTGGGAGGAGGGGGGAGGCAGAGGCAAAGAAGGGGAGCAGCTTAGACAAGAACCTAGTATAAAGGAACCATGGACATGGACAACAGGTGGGATTGACTTTGGGGGGAAAGGGTGGGTGGGGAGGGGGACAGAGGGGAGCAAAAAAGGGATGGATGTAATACAACAACAATAAAATTTAAAAAAAAAAAAGTCCTTCCTTCCTTCCTTCCTTCCTTCCTTCCTTCCTTCCTTCCTTCCTTCCTTATCTTTTTTCCTACTATTTACATTGCCCCATTCCTTCACCTTTATTTGCAAACCCACAATTAGTTATCTGAGATCCCTGTCTAAGCAGAGCTGTTCAATATCCTTCCCTGGATGGCCTTTCAAGTATCCCTAATTTCTTAGTGGAAATGTTCTTTTCTTCGTTTCCCCTTGCTCATTTTAGCCTGATCTCTGTCCAGCAACTCTTCCCCCATTTCCCATCACTTCTGCAATGGGAAGCTCTGATTTATGAATTTTCACCCACTACTTAGGCCATGTCTTTTTTCTGGGGGAACTAAAGTTGTTGACTAGCTGGCTAAATGTGTTGAGTGAAATGCTCAACAATCACCTTTTTCCTTTCCTTGATATCGAGACTTTGTGGGAAGCTTGCTAAAAACAGAGCCTCATATACTCATATAGTATATCATTTGTTTATATATTTTTCTCTTTTATGGATTTTGAAAATCATGTGACAAGTTACAGATAGACAATATACAATTTTTACATATTTACTCCCCAAGAAAAGAATGCCTATTCAGGTTAACATCAAACTATGTGTCCCAACCTAAAGAAAAGTAACATAATCCCAGTTTACTCCCCTACTTATAATTCTCTTCCTGATTAGAAATTCATATTCATTCACCATGGCTCAGGCCTGCTAAATATATGTATAACTTGAAATTCTTATCATTTATTTAGAATTATAGGTTAGACACCATTCTAATCTCTCAGAACTTCTGTTTATGCTATGAAATTTGCTTAATTCTTGAATAATGTATATTATATGACCCCTTCCTCCTCTTTCTCTGGCCCTCCCTCCAGTCTTTAAGGATTATGTAGAAAATTCTCTTTAGAGATGCAATATATGTGGAATAAGTTACTACTTTCAGAAACATTTCTCATATCTTAAAAAATAATTCCTTAAGAAGTGCATATTCTTGGCTAACAAATTGTTAAATGCTTTAATACAAAGTAGGAAACTATGTTACTTCTTGAAATGCTTATGAATATCTGGGCATTATTAAACACAGAGACAGAGCTGAACAAATTCTTAATTCCATTTGGAGGATTGGGATCAGATAGAGTAGTTCTAAAAAAAACACCCTCTATACACATTTACCCACCTCTCATATTTTTGGTGTTTTTCTTGTGCTTTTATAGTTATATAAAACCAAGAAAGGGGTATAAATAGTAGTATGTAGAGAGAAAAAGAGTGATATATAGACTAAAGCTAACTGAAAGGATTTTTATGTTTTGAATCTTAAACAAAGAAAAGACTATTCTTAGAATGGATTGTGTAAAATACTAAGAGTGTGTCTCAATGGCAGTAAGAAAGTAGAGGCTTCTTTTGACATTGTTGTTTTAAAACTATTTCAAGAACAAATTCACACCTAAAATAAAAATCATAAATTTGCCATCACTAACACCGTAAAACAGGTATGTTAATTACATTTTGTATTTCCAATTCCACAAGACACTAATTCCCTTTACTTTGAAGACATGCCAAGACACCACAAGAATTTGTATGCCACAGAACAGCTGCAAACAGGGAAAAAAATTCCAAAAGTCAGAATTTATTCTATTTGGCTTTTTCTGTTAGTTTATGTCCTTAAATGGCAACATTTTAACATACAGAGACATTAAAAACATATAAACCTATACATCTTAATTGCAAAAAGATAAAAATTAACTTAAATGTCATTGAATATAAAATAAATCATAGCATTATGTGTGTACAGTGAGGTCTCTCTGTATGTAGTTGTTTTTGATAAAATTGTTTGTTTAACTTATTCACTGTGGAAAGTCAGAATATGGTTTAAAGGCCACAGATGGAAGGCTAAGAACAGGGGAAAGACTGAAAGCTAAATCTTCATGCAAGCACATTTGTTCATGTGCGACAAATAGGAGAGGGGGAAGACAGCTTTTAAAACATATATGTGTATATATATATATATATATAAATATATATATATATATATATTAAAAGAGTGTTCTTTGAAATATTTTATTTACTTTTAGAGAGTGGAGAAGGGAGAAAGGAAGGGGGAGAAACATCAACGTGTGGTTGCCTCTCATGCACCCCCAACTGGGGACCTGGCACGCAACTGAGGCATGTGCCCTGACTGGAGAATTGAACTGCGACCTTTTGGTCAATCCACTGAGCCACACAAGCCAAGGCTTTGTATATTTATTATTTTTAGAGAGAAGGGCAAGGGGAAGGAAGAAAGGGAGAAAAACATCAATGTATGGTTGTCTCTCACCTGCCTCCAGCTGGAGACCTGGCTTGCAACCTGGTTATGTCCCCTGACTGGGAATCAAAATAGTGACCCTTAGATTTGCAGGCTGGTGCCAATCCACTGAGCCACACTAGCCAGGGCTATTTTTCTTATAAGAACCATTTTCTGCCCTGCCAGGTCTCCAGCCAGGTCCATAGCTGGAGGCAGGTGAAAGGCAATGTTTCTCTCCCTCTCTGCCTCTCTCCCTTCCCCTCTCTCTAAAAATAATAACTAAAATATTTTTTTTAAAGGAAAAAAAGAACCATTTTCTTGGGTCCATTTTTTCCCTATTTGCACCACCAAAGTCTTGGTGAAAGATAAGTTCAAGTTGACTAATTGAACACACAAGAAACAGGAGATGAGAGATACTGATTATAAATAAGAAAGCACCAATAGCCAATTAAATCAAAGTTATCCACAGGACCTCAGAAAAAGATAATGATCATGAAATAATTTGTAAATTCTAAACAGCTTATAAGTAACTTTATCCATGTGTGCCAGATTGTTCCTTTAGAAAATGGGGATAATAAAACTAGGATGAATAAATGGAAAAAGCACCAAACTTAGTTTCTGGTGTACAGTAGATACACAATAACTTATTGTTGTAAATACAATAGTAATTAATCTTAGTAGCAGTAGTAATAAATATAATTCACTATAAAATATATTCAGATTTCTATCTCATTTGTTTTTCCACAAAGACCCCTGAAATACATATTTTTCTTTTGGTATTTCAGGCAGTTAAGTGACTTGGATAAAATAATAAATTTATAAATTATGAGTTATACTTATAAATTTTATTTTCATTATATAAATAAAATATAGGTCACCTGACTTCATAGCTTATCTCTGTCCCCCTCTCCTCTTCTCCAGCTGTGATCAGAAAGTCTATCAAGTATGTGGTCATGATTCACTTAGACTCAAAACTAAAACATCACTTTGCTTGAAATTATAGGAAAATTAGATTATAAATATATTAATTTTTATCATTAACCTTAAATTTATAGCTTAAGCAGGTAATATATCTGGGTTGAGGACAGCATAGAGAGGTAAAAGTAGTCATTCAAGACAAAAGCATTCTCCTGTTTTCCAAGGTTGACAGAAATGTCCCTTTTTTCCCAAGGGAAATGTGTAGCAATAACCAGTAAGAATTTTACAAATGTACTTGCCACCAAACCAAAAAATTAGCTAAGAAAAATTTATTAAGATTGGAATTGAATATGACTTAAGTAAGAGTTCAAGCAAGGTTATTTTCATAATTTATATTTATAAAATATATTTACATAAAAATTGTGTTAATATATGTATTATATCATATGAGTTATAAATCATAGTAATTATAGTTATACATATAGTTCCTTACAAGATCTACATTTTCTCTTAAATATTCTCAATGATAATAAAACTTGATTCTAGAGTATCAATTCCATCCTTAAAGGTTAGTCTGTTTACTGTCAATATGTACCTCTATTGATACACATACAAAAACACACAAAATCATATGCAGTCACACATGTATATATACACACATATATACACAGATACATATCCTTATTCTACATGTGTATGTGTGTATCTGTTAATGCATAGATACAGATTTATTTAAAAGGCCATTGTTATCTAGCTAAAGAATTGGGTTTTGAGTCCTGGCTGGTGGCACAGTGGATAAGGCACTGGCCTGCGAATCCAAAGGTTGCTGGTTCCTTTCCCAGCCAGGGCACATCACCAAGTTGCAAGCCAGGTTTCCAGTTAGGTCTGTAGCTGGAGGCAGGTGAAAGGCAACTATACATTGATGTTTTTTTTTCCCTTTCTTCCTCCCTCCCTGCCCTTCTCTCTGAAAATAATGGATAAACTCAAAAAAAAAAAAAAAAAAAAAAAAAAAAAAAAGAATTGGGTTTTGAAGCCCAGGACTCACCTCACTTCTTAGCTCCAGTATGAAGCTAAGACATCCTATATTAAGCACTTCTTTTCCCTCTTTCAGAGTGATAGTCTCTAGTTTTCCTTTCTTTTTTATTTTCTGTTATAGGGTAAACCTTAAAAATATTTTTTTCTGAGTTTTAATCTAAATCTTTTAAAAATATATTTATTATTTTTTAGAGAGAGGGGCAGATAGAGGCAGAAAGGGAGAGATATTTCAGTGTATGGTTGCCTTCCACCTGCCTCCAGCCATGGACCTGGTTGGAGATCTGGCTTGCAACCTGGTTATGTGCCCTGGCCGGGAATCGAACCAGTGACCTTTGGGTTCACCGTCCGGTGCCTTATCCACTGTGGCACCAGCCAGGGCCTAAATGTTAACAAGCTGGTAGTTATGTTTATAATTAGCTAAGGTTGTTATTCTGCATTAGAGAAACAAAAGACTGGAGAAGTACCCAGCTGTCTTCTGTATATCAAATGTCTCATGGCATGCCATTTTGATGAATTCAAGTGTAAACGAATCAAAGGTGTATCTTGCATTTGTTAAAATTTCCATAGGTTTGCAAACTGGGAAAGATGTGTTTTAGTGTGCTAGCCTTAAAACCCTGGGAAAAAATAATGACATCTGTTGAACATCAATTGGAGCAGCACGTCTTCAGGGCTGTGTATGTTCACAGGCAGACCTGCTTTCACATGCATGTACATTATAATAAAATTATAAAATACAGTTTTTTTTAACCAAAAGTATTGGAAATTCCATGACAAAGGACTATTCGATCCTTCAAAGTAATCACCGTAGGAGGTTCTAAACTTATTCTGATCTGTTTATCATTGCGCAAAAGAGTTCAGAAATTTTTTTTTAATTGCTTACAGTGTTTTCTTTTGAATGATCTCAGTGGTGGTAAGACTTTGTTACAGAAAATCAATTCCATCTCTAAAGGTTAGACCAAATACGATTTGAATGGGTGTGAAATTTGGCATAATGCCTGCCTGTGGAGTCCTCACTGAAGAACTAATTTCTGGCAACAGAAATGCCTTATTATAAGCTTCTCACCTATAAGATGGCCCCATGGCATGGATCCCAAATGTCATGTTCTGATAAGCCCCATTTGGCACATTTGTGAAAAATTAAACACACTTTTTGCTTTATGTCTGAAACGGGAATGCAGTGGAATGTGAGAAATATGTTATCTTTTCAGTTAGGAAGGGACACTCATCAATCACCCTTTAGATAAATGATGCATTCACTTAAGATCTGTCGATAAAAACATCAGTTAAAATTGCCAGGTCCTCTCTTAATTTTCTCTCTAACTGTCTAATTAAGATATCTTCATGTAAAGAAAACACTAATTGATGATCGTAAATAATAGAAAAAAGTATATATATCTGTACATGTATCTGTCCCATTTGGAACAGAGATTCTAAAACCATTGAAATTCCTGAAGCGATGCATTGGAAATATTTTTACCCCCTAATTTTTGTCTTCAACCACAGTTTCTGATACACAGCTCCTAAACCTCTTGGAATTTAGAAGCCTACCTGGATAGCTTCAAGATGGGGGGCTAGGTACCCAAAAGAGCAAGCCATGGTTTGATGCTTGGAAATTTTAAACCCATCCCTCATCCTCCAATAAGAGGAGAGTGGCTGGAAGTTGTGTTAATACCAATCATGCTTCTGCAATAAAGCTTCTGTAAAAATCCCAGAAGAACGAGGTTTGGAGTTTCTGGATTGGTGAACACATCCACATCCTGGGAGAGGGGTACCCCCACCTTCTCAGGGACAGAAACTCCTGAGTTTGAGACCTTTCTAGATGTTGTCCTAGGTATCTATCCCTTCATCTGACTTGCTCATCTGCATCCTTTATTAAATAATAAAGCAGTACGTATAAGTAAACATTTCACTGGGTTTTGTGAGATGTTCCAGCACATTACTGAAGAGGAGGTCTTGAGAACCCAGTTGATAGTTGGTTGTTTAGAAGTACTGGGGATCACCTGGCACTTGCAATTGGCATCTGAAGGGGCAGTTCCATGGGGGATCAAACCCTTAACATGCAGAATCTGATGCTAGTCCCAGGTAGGTAGTAACATAACCTCACCAAATTGTAGGGTCCCTGCTGGTGTCACAAGATGGGCCAGCATGGGCATAAATCCACCCACGTGGTTGCAGAAATGCTGTGAGTGCTGGACTAGTGTGAGAGGACAGGGAACATGAGAATTTTTCCTTGACAATAATTATGAATGAATTCTGTTATATTTAAAAATATTCTCCTCAACTATTTTTGAATGTAAGATATTTCTTCTCTCAGCTTTTTCAAAAATGAAACATCTCAATTCCTGCTCCAATTCAGAGTTTCTTGGAATTCTCAGCTCATAGTAAAAGTGGAAGCATTATTCCAGTCAGCTAGCGAAGAAAAATAATCAATCATTTGTGACCCTGACCCTTCTGTCCTGAAGTATAGCCAGTCCCTAACTGTGTTTGACTTGTCCTGGTAGTAGTTGACAAATCCATTCTTCCCTTCCTATCCACATGGTCTGGTTTGAACTGGTCATTTACCTTTGACCCAAATTATTAACATCACCACCCAGATATCTGGACTTCAGTTCCAGAATATTTGCATCCCTTTGGCTAAGACAGTGTTTGGGGAGCTTTCTTTCTTTATTTTAAGGACTTAATCTTTTCACTTAACCTCTATTCCCTCCAGGATCTCCTCCATTGTATCCTTAAGTGTAAGAATATCCATGTCTTCACCAGCCTTTTCAAACTTACTTACCTTCCCCGCCCCACCCCCCCAAATTCTATACTCCATTGTTAAGTTGTCCTTAGAAATACTTATTCCTCTGGTTTTTTGTTTCAAATTCAAGAGGGCTGTGTTTAGTTTTGTGTATTTATGTGATTTAACTGCTTACCTAGGTGGTGCTTATTGATATAATGGTAATTAGGGTATAATAACGCTATGGTTTTAATACATCAGGGCAAGATTATACAGATAAACTTGGTCTTATAAAAAGACCATTTTATTTTAATCTAGATTATGTAAATTACTGTAGATAGATATTTTGGTCCTACCCCTCCTTCATTTATCTTTCCTGCCTTCCTCATGCAATTACTCAGAGACAATAGGGGCCACCTGTATGACAATTAGTTTCTAATTGCGTGTCTGTTATACTCAATGTTGTATACACTATTATCTAATATTCAAACTACATAAACTTCTTGAATGTACACTTTCAGCGTTAAATGTCATAACCACAGGTTCCATATAGGATGACCTTTTTCAATTTTCAGTGGTTTAGAATTGGAAAACCATAATAACTAGAAATTTGAAAATTGGGAAATATCTTTGGGTTTTATTGGAAATAAATTTATGGAGTATTTGCAGAGGGAAACACATGTATTTTGGATAGGCAGTTACTTACCTTCTGAATTGTTCTCCCTTTATCTGTGCATTAGTTCTGCCTTGTGGTCTTGCAACAGCAATTCTATATAATATTCTCTGCTCCCCTAGCAGAATATATGAAAATCAAGTTTCAGACACATGCATTAGAGTTAATTGCTTTAATTTGGGGCATGATGACAACATCACACACACAAAACATTTATTCAAGTGATAAATTATAGACAAGGGAACTGATAAAAGGAAACACAAAAATTACATAAATTACATGAGGAAGACCTTGTCAATACAGTCATGGTAGATTAATATTTACAAAAGTATGTCTTGTACTTTAACTCCATAAATTTGTACTTATGTGATGCACATATGAGGTCTGTCCTTAAAGTGTTGAGCCAATGTCAATATAATTAAAACAGTTTTTGCAGCCCATACTTTCAGGACAGACCTCATATGTACATAATGGCACTCTGAAATAAATAAATTTTAATACTCTAACATAATTATCACAGTTAAAATATGCTTTCCCATAGTAGAACTTGAGTTTGTTCTAAACACCAGAAAAAACAATATTAATAACTATATTTTAAGATTGCTTTTGGATATTGAAGACTGAGAATGGAGAGGGTAGATGCAAAATTTCTTCAGTTATTTATTCTACAGAACAAACCATTCCTTTTGATTTCTTTGCTAATAAATGTTTCCTGGCTGTTTGATACAATAGGCCCCGCTGAGTGGGTTAGGATGGTGGCTACCTGTCTTTCCCCATGAACTTCATTACTTTACCTACCTGAGGGGCCAGCACCCCTCTGTTCATTGGGGAAATTAGGCATTAGAAAATAAAGAAAATAGACATGCTACTGGCTAATCTTCAAGATGGAGCTGGTCTGTAACCAATATCCCTTCCTTGGTAAATACTGGAAAAACTATTCATGTATCATCTAGTACCTGGACTGAAGTCACAGCTTGGCATTTTGTAGATACAGCCAAAGAGAAGTATGTCATGGAAACCAGGGCTTTGAAATGCATTTCTTGACTAACTTTTAAAGCAGTGAATAAAAAATGAATTAAGATATTCTATTTGTTGTGTAAAAGAACTTCATAAGGGAAGTAAACTTTGAAAAGACTAAAACAATGAAATATTTCCACATGACATCCCAGTCTTTGTAAAAGTAGATGGGTGATACGTATCCATTCAAAAGAATTAAAAATAACTAAGCATCTTAAAATGCAAATTAATTATTAAAGACTAATGTTAAATGAGTAAATAGCTAATGTCCTTTCTGGAAAAAAAGAAAAAGAAAAGAAAAATAGAGTGCCTTTCTTATGCATTTAGTAGTTTGAAATGTTACAGGCATGAAATAGTAAGTAAAATTGTGCAACAATGTTAAAAACTATTTTCAAGTGATAAACTAGCATCACTGCTATTATTTTAACCCTATGTCTTTGTTACCCACACTTAGATGTATTGAAAGGGTCATTTCAGGCCACTTATTGTGACAGAAATCTATACATTTAATTATAAGAACAGTCTTTTATCTGTCAGTACTACGTCTGGCTTTTCCCTTCTGGGAGCTCTCAATTTCAGAGTTAAAAAATAAAAGAGAACCAGAACAAATTTGTGTGCTTAGTTTTTCTGCTTTAGTGGTTCTCAAACTCTTGTCTCTGGAAAAGCCTCTTTCATCATCACCTAGAAACTCGTTAGAAATGCCCATTTCCAGCTCCCCCTGAGATCTACTGACTCAGAAATCCTGAGGACAGGGGGCCCAGGAGCAAACCCTCAAGCAGCTCTGACACCTTCAAGGGTGAGAGAATCGCTTCTCCTTTGGCCAGCACATGCCAGGCCTTAACTACCCAAATGAAAATCGCTACTTCACAGTCAAGGATTTGAACAGCTGACCAACACCTCTCTGTGAACATCCGGTAGGCACTCGTCCCCTTCTTCAGCAGCCTGACCCAATCTTATCTGCATGGCTTCAGTGCTAATTCTTAAAAATGAGGTCATGCTATCGCGTTTATACTCATACAAAGAGGGGTCCCCCAAAACCAGACTTATCTTCTGGGGGGCAGGTCACTTGCAGTACAGGCTTCCCCACTGGGTGAGTGTTCTAGGAAGCCACCTGTATCAGTGCACCAGCTGGTATTGTTGGGAGAGGCTGCATTTGACTTCAGTGAATTATTTTTCAACATGATGGGTATTTTATGAACACACCTGCCCACACTGTTCAGCAGGTTCTGATAAAAAGAAATGGCATGGCCCCCATTCCGCACCCTCCCTCTTCACTGGAGCTTGCTCCAAGTGATATTTTTCTTTTGTTTGTTTTCCTGCATGAAAAAGCCCTTAAAGGGGAAATGTTTTGATGACATGGAAGAGGTGAAACAAAAAAATGACAGAGGCAGTAAAAGGTATCAAGATTGATGAGTTCAAAACTTTTTTGAGCAGTGGAAAAAACATCTTATACGTACATTATATCGAATGGAGAGTACTTTAAGAGTGACTGAAGTTTAAATATGTAAAAATAAATATACATTTTTTAAATAAATAAATTTTGTGTTTTGCGGGTATCTTTCTTACATGCAGCCCTTGTGAAAATAATTTGAATTTAAATCTGAGCCCTATAAAGATACATAGAATTATACCCAAAGAATCCTGAAACACCAATTCGAAAGAACCTCTGCACCCCAATGTTCATAGCAGTGCTATTTACAATAGCCAAGTGCTGGAAACAGCCTAAGTGTCCTTTGGTAGATGAGTGGGTCAATAAACTTTTACACTTACACATGGAATATTGCACAGCACAAAGAAGGAATTCCTACCTTTTGCAATAGCATGGATGGAACTGGAGAGTATTATGCTTAGTGAAATAAGCCAGGTGGTGAAAGACAAATACCATATGATCTCACCTATAAGAGGAACCTATTGAACAGAACAAACAAATGAGCAAAATAGAACCAGAGGCATGAAAACAAGGAACAGACTGACAATGACCAGAGGGAAGAGGGGGAGGGAGAGAGAGGGAAAGAATGGGAAGGGTCCAGTCAAGGAACAGGTATAAATGACCAAAGGACATGGACAGCAGGGTGAGGACTGACTCTGGGAGCTGGGGGTGGTGTGGGTTGGTATGGGCAGGGCGGGGGAGGGCAAAGGGAGAAAATTGGGACAACTGTAAAAGAACAACAATTTAAAAAAAGGATATATAGTAATTAAACCCTAAGAACTATTCCTTGAGTGGTGAACTTTTAAACATCATAACATGTTTCAGATTGTTCTTTAATTATGTTTTAGTCCAGATGTATCCAACCTGCTCATTCATGCATACTTCTTATGTGAGTTTATGGCACTTCTATAAGAAAATTTCTCAAATTGAATAATTTGGTAATATATCAAGACACATGAAGGACAAATGTAGTGTATGTTCTTATAAATGCTTAAACCTAACATTTCAGAGGGGATGGGGTGCTCTACAGTCATAAAAACATAGACATGAATGTATATGTAGTGGCAGAGAAGTCAAGGTTTTCATGAATTTTTATGGTAAAACCTTTCTAGAGATGCCAGGACAGATTGTGGCTTTAGAATCTTCCCCACTGCATGTAATTGAATGAAAGTATTTGAGAAGCCCTCACGGAGGTAGATGTCAGGTCCTAGAGATTCTGGACCAGCAGGTTCTGATAGGGAGGAGGCCTCTGGTCTGGTGACAAACATGGACTTACACGGAGCATTGGGGAAACTGGGCAGGCTTTATTGCCAGTGGCAGGCTTACAACCACATGGCCGGATGGCTAGAGTGTCGGCATCCTCATGCTTGGTTGTCCCACTCATATCACAGCTACACTTAGGTTAATGACCACAGAGTCCGGGCATCCCTGCACCCCACTCTCCTGCTTGCTTCCATAGAGCCAGGCACTCGGGTGTTAGCATTCTACCTATGGTTTGTCAGCCCTCCCACAACAGTAGCTTGCATCTGGCTTACATCAAGGGCATCTTATATGCACATTAGAACAAAGAGGCTCTATGCACATTTGAACAAAGAAGCAGTAGACCCAAAGGCAACACCTGTCTGCTCAGGGTTGCTATGTTGGTTATTCTTGGGGCTCAGTGTTTTGGGCTCTGGGAACAAGATTAGCTTCAAGGTTGCATCCCCGGCTGACCCAGTGGGAAGGCCCAGCTATGAGCAGATGTAGGGATTCCTTGGGTCTGACAGCAGACTAGATCATCTTCAAGGCCACCTTGAATTCAGACCATAGCATTTCATCCTACGAAAGCACTGACTGTGCTGCATGGCTAACAGGCATTTAAGAGGAAAGGCGCTACAGAGAATTTAGTACTTAGAAAGGAGGGGGTTGTGAGTAAAATTTCAGTGAGATATCTTAGTAAGGTAAATGAAGATCTGTATTCTGTGCTTTGTTACCATGGATAAAATACTTTTGAGAGATCTCAGAAGACTCCCAAGAAGGAACCTAGGGAAGTACACTTTGATGATTCTTTTTTCCATTAAAATTTATTCTGTAAAGTGTAACAAATCAAAGCAGAGAAATTGAAGTATTTTTTTTTTTTTTTGAAACAAAGAACCAAATGAAGAAAGAAAAAAAAAGAAAGCAAAATTATTGCCAAGATCCTCTCTGCCTTAGACCAGATGGTTCACTTTTTCTGAATACAATGTTGGCAATGCTGCACCTCATGCTTTGGCGGTAACCCTTCACAAGCATAGCTTGCTGATAAGGCATGGCTTCTCTGAAAAGCAACAGGTGCACAGAGTTTCAGCTGGTGTCTGTTTAAGAGGAATCTTAAACAGCTCTAATTTAACCTGAAAGCTAGCTGTTGCTAACTAGGCATATGAGTTGCATTCAGCTAATGAGCTACTAATTTATTTTATTTACTTTGGAATGAACTGTGTGTGAATGATTAGGGCCACAGTGTAAGATCACCCACACTTTTTCTTTACAATTTTTTTGAGACCTATCAGAGCTTTAGGGTATGTTCAAGAACCAGCTACCCAGAATGCATTTAATTAAAGGCTTTGTATTGGTTTTCTATCACTGCTATAACAACTTGCTACACTCCTACAAGCGCAAGAACACATGTTTATTATTGTACAATTATGGTGGTGTCATTAGGTGAAAATCAAGATGCTGGCAGACTTGTGCTCCTTTCTGAAAGTTTTAGGGTAGATTTTGTTCCCTTGCCTATTCCAGATTTCTACCACATTTTTTGTCCCATGGTTCCTTTCTCCATCCTTAAAGCCAACAGCATTGCTTCTCTCTGTAATCTGTCTTCAGAAGTCACATTTCCCTCTGACTTTCGCTCTTTGCCTCTATTTTTAACCAGTCTTGATGGAGTCATGGTAGTTTCTCAGTATGTGCAGTGTACTTTCACTTTCCCTTCAAGGCTGATTAACTCTGATCTTCCCTACATATTGTCTTATTAAATAATCTACAGCCTTAATGACTGTGAGCTATTAAAACAATTTTTTTTGTGTGTGAAATTTGTGAGGTTTTTATCTTTCTAAAACAAATTAAAACACATTAAGAAGTTTTCAGGAGAAAATAAATCTCAAGTGGGACTTGACTCGTTTAGAACATTATTAGATCACCACTGAATTAACTTTCATTCCTGAGCAAAAAGATTTTGTATATGTGTAATTTTAATTTGTTAGCAAATGTTTCATTACAAAAAAGTTAAGGTTACTATGAAACAAATTGTGATCAGACAATAGGGGACTATTTAAAGCACCATGAAATAAAATGTTATTATTGAAAGTCATTTAGAGCTCTTAGTAACAAACATTCATTATTGGTCTGCAGAGAGATATTTGTGGTACAAACAAGTATGCTCATTTTGTATTACATTAAAATATATCCTCAGTTGAATAAGTATAGTGAAGGAATAGAAATATTTCTTAAATAATTAATATATTTTATGGATTTAAATTAATTTATCTTCAATTAGTACAAACATTATTCTGCTTTCTCCAACTAATATTCATAATGAATAAAAATGCTACTAGGGTTTTAAATAAAAAGATAGATCTCCTTCTCTAATTGCATAGCTTATGAAGTACACCCAAGTGGCAGTAAGGCTTGTCAATTTCCTGTCCTAGCATAAGTGATAATTCTTGACTCAATTAAAGACTGTAATTCCTAAGCAACTCCTCTCTTGACTACTTTATAGTACCTCTTCAACTCTATATCTACTTATGTCTTTGTCCAATTCTTACATGCCTTTTTAAAATATTTTATTTATTTTTTAGAGAGAGGGGAAGGGAAGGATAAAGAGAGGGAGAGAAATATTGATATGAGAGAGAAACATGGATCAGCTACCTCTCACACACCCAAAATCAGGGATGGAACCCCCATCCTGGCATGTAACCTGACCGGGACTCAACAAGCTACCTTTCAATTTGTAGAAAGATGCCCTATCCATTGAGCCACACTAGTCAGGGCTCTTATATGCCTTTTAAAATGTTAAGCTAGTAAGAAAATTTAAGGAATACTTTCACACTGTCTCATTTGTTTCTTTTCCTCTTCCTCACCTGCCAGCCCCCTGTGAACAGCAAGATTTGTGACTAGAAGTTCAAGTCAAATTATCTGTCAGTAGCTATCTACTCTCTATCAGTACCTATCAGCAGCTCAAGACCTGACCAAATCAGAAGGAAAAACTGCTGAACACAACGAGCATGTTATGCTGAGGGCTACTTGCTTCACGGTGGCTGACTTGAACACAGGGCATTTATTAACAGATTAGTGTTTCAGAGGGTCACTGGGAGCTGGAGAAGTTGGCCTGGGAATGGAAGAAACTTTGTAAACTCTTAAGGAATAGGGAAGAGCAGAACAGGCAGTCTAGATGCTCACTTGCTGGACACTGCAAAAATAAACTCTGGGGAGCACAGCCCCATTGCATTCTAGAAGCAAAGTCTCAGAGAATGTGCACTGAAGGTACAGAGGAGGAAGATCCAGTTGTTTCTGCTACCTTCCATTACGAGATCATGCCAACCAAATGAAGATACCTTCCCCAAAGGAAATCAAAGTGCCCTTAGGAGAGAAATAGGCTGCTGGACAGCAAAAGAAATGACACAGTTTCACTATTGCTTAATATAATTGTTGTGGGCAGAAATTAGACTCTTTCACGGAATCATGAGGAAAGTATTTCAAAGACCCACACACAGGAGACTGTGGTCTGGCATGGTTTATTGGTGTGGAAATAGAAGGTGCCCCTGGGTTTTCAATGCCCCATTTCCCTCTGGTCTGCTGTGAAAAAGTCTAATCTTGCCCTCAGGAAAGCCAAGACACGACACAGTGTCCAGAGTTTTAGCTTCATGTTAAACTCTAGTCCAGTCCAGCATCTGGCTAGCTTACCATGTGTTTCCAGCTGCAGTTCATTTCACGCTCCACCATGAAGGCTGCGTATGGCCACAGAGCCATGGGCCATGCACATGCTAGGGCCACAGTGCCATGAAGAGAATAGACACATGCACTGTGCAAGTGGGGATCACTGAGTGAAACCCATGCAGTTACATGTTCCCAGGCACAAGAGTGCACACAGAAGGTGAGTGTGTTACCAAGTCGGGGTAAGGGGACAGGGAGGTGGCTTCTCTGTTCCCCTGGGGTTATATTAACTTGGGGTTGGGGTGGACAAGGTGCTTTTTTAAAAGAAGCAATAAATTTCCCAGGCTTTCCCAAACTTTGGATGGGTTTACTCCCAAACAATCCCTCTTTCCCCAGGCTAGACGGATAGGCCTTTCTTTTCAAGCACCATTTTGACTTCCACAATGCATGTGAGTGCTTCCCCTGCCCTACCTGGCCTTTTGGTACTGGAGTGGGGAAGGGAGGAATGTTAATCTCCAGGGTGGAATCACACTGTGGCCCCTTGGAATGTGAAGAGCTACAGCTTTCCTGGTGAAGCAAACAGGCTTATGCTCTCCATTTTATTAAGCTCAATGTCTAGTTGCCTTTGGTTTCCTTTCTTTATTAATATCTAATTAAATATCCATGGTAACATAGGGAAACACAGGGTGTATCCTATCCTAAGTCTCAATCCTTAAACTTTAGTTTCCTGCTTTTCCTTGGCTTCCCATTGTTGGTAGTTAGTCTATCTTCTAAGGACTGTAGCAATTATTTTCAGTAGCATTTATCCAGTATTTTGTTTATTTTTATCTGTTTTATTGTATTATACATGTATCATCTATGTATTGTGTTTATATATTTACATGTATATGAGAAAATATATTTTCTACACACAGGAGGGCAAAAATATATATAAAAAACAAACCTAACATTGCAACCAGTTTGTGATTAAGCATCGTGTAAGCTGTGTGCCCATAAATACCACAAAAGTTTAGAGAAGGAACATAAATGCCAGAAACACTTAAGTTGTATCCTCAGTTATGCCAGAAATTTTCAACATGCCCATCTGTAAATAACAAATCAGTTTACATTTTTAATCACAGGTCCTCTGTCTTTCAGTGATGGCTATTAACATAAATAACACATGGGGTTAAATTATGTAACTTAAAATATGTTTATCACAGTGCCTGGCATTTAATAGGTGCTCCAGACTCTGTGCTGGTGTTATTAATATTAATTATTAGATTAGAAGAAGGCCAGTTTAGGTAGGAATGTTCACATTCAGCAGATGTTTCCCAACGACTGGCTCAAAAATACACCCCCTACACAATTCACAGAGCACCACTGCTTTGAAGATAATCGGTACCATGGGAAACTGCCAATAGGAAACCGAAAGCTTCCGATGGTGCGTTGCTTCTCAGTGCTGAACATGACGAATGCTGGGCTCTCCAATTTGGAATAAAGACAATTTGACCCCCGACTTTTCATTGCAATTATTACTACAGCTGCTCAAGAGATCTCCTCCAAAGCAACCACTAAGAGAAATGTTCTTCTGCATGCAGTGGCTCTTGAATAGATAGCGTTACAACCCAGCCACCAAGTTTCATGTTTTGCAGGTTATTGCAAGCTATACTTGGATTCGATGCTCCACATTAGGAATTAAAAAAGGAGTCAGGAAATAAGCTTGGCACCTTTTCCTTGTTTCTCTCCTAGAAGGGCCACACATCAAGTCAGTGGGAAGTGCGTTTTTTATTGGGTTGGACAGCAGAAGGAATTTCACAGAAGCAATTCAATACAACTTTCATTGATTTAGAATGAGGTTGTCTAAGAATGATAAAAAATGCTTTCTGAAGATATTTTAGAAGCAGTTTTTTTTTTTTTTTTTTTCTTTTCTTAAGAAAAACCTCTTTATCGGGAAATGCTTTCAAAATACCATGATCTTCATTGGCCCTTTACCTTTATCTGGAAAAGATCTCCAGGCATCAGTGTTTTGTTAAGCACAACTTCTCTGCAAGATGAAGTGTTTCATGAAGCACCTATAGAGTACAACGTGTTTGGGAGGGAGGGTGGAGCATGTTAGGCTTAACACACATTCTGTTTTTCAAATGACTTCTAAAAATTATGGAGTGTTTTTCAGAGGCTTTAGGGTTAAGGTTTCACAAGGTTTATAGACATCTTCCAGCTCACAGTAAAATCAATAATTTTATTTGAAAACAACACTTTATTTACTGTTTAATTATTTCTGTATATTAAAATAAAATAGTAACTTTCCTGTAGTAAATAGTGGTGATAAAAAAAAAACAAAACAAAAAAAAAACAAAAAAAAAACAAAAAAACATTTTGCTGTAGCTAATTGCTTGGTAAATATTACTGAGGAAGTTTTAGTGTTATTTTCCTGGAAATTATTCTCAAGAAATTTTCTTATATTGCTTTTACCTTCCAAAAAACACAGTTAACTGAAAATTAAATAGTATTTCTCTTGGAAATTATCAACAGCTTATATAGAAAAAACTTGGAAGATTAATTTTCAGTTTCTTTTTTATTCCGTATTAACCTTTGTGCTATTATTCACCCTTAAAATTGCAAATTGCTTTCTATTTTTTAATGAAAATTATTCAGCAAACAAAAGACTGACAAAGCCTGTTTCAGATTATAGGTAATAGAAAAAGGGAAAGAACATGTGGACTTTGATTTCTTATACATCGGAGCTATGCCACAAAAAAATTATCTAACTTATGTATTGTCACCATGGCAGTAATAAGTTTGAGTTTTAAAAGCATAATTTGAAATGCACATACTATACATTCTAAAAATGTAATTTCAACACAAGTCTTTGAAAACAGCAGAGTTTCTGCAACAGTGAGAATCTTTTTAAGGACACTTGTCAGCATTTATCAATGAGATGATGGGAATATATTAATGTTGTTTCAGACACCTTTGAAATTACATGTCTGAACTACTTTGTGAATTATTGTCTCCTGGGATTTTTAACAACCAAAATTTTTGCTCCTTAATGGCATGTTGAGATTCCAAGGTCTAAAATGTTATTGTATCCACATAGCGCCACTGAACCAGACTGAAAGCTAATTGCCAGCAAAATCCCATTGCTTAGTGTCTGCGATGACACAGATGAAAAAGAGGCCCGGCATGCAGATCACCTCACACTGATATGAAAGGAGACAGAAGACAGCATTGTGTGAATTAATCTCATTCACCAATCCTTTTATTATTTTCAGTGCTTCCTCTTTTTTAAGGTAATTTCTTACTGATCTACCAAGATATACTATAACATCATTTCTTGTATTGTGAAGTTTTTATATACATTTAAAAACTAAATTAATAAATATTTTATTAAAGCTCTCCAATGTGATATTTTAATTTTTATCTTGGAAGATTTTATTTATTTTTAGGGAGAGGGGAAGGGAGAGAACACTGAAATGAGAGAGAAATGTCAATCTGCTGCTTCTTGTATGCACTGCGACTAGTATGAACCTGTAACCCCGTCCAGGAATTGAACTGGTAACCCTTTGTTTGGCCGAATGATTCCCAACCAACTGACACACACTGGTCAGGGCCAATGCAATGTTTTTACATGCAAAAATATCTGTGATGTAGCATGATATATTAAAGAGAGAGTGGAGAACAGAGTTCTATATGCACAAATCTCTATTTCACTCCTTACCAGATGTGTGACCTTAGAAACATCTGTTAATCCATTCTAAATCTCTGGTTTCTCCAAACTACACAACCTTAGTGCTATGGGGATACACTGATATAAAGGTTATAAAGCAGTTAGCAGAGCATATAATAAACATTAAAGAAATGTTACCTGATATCCCCCTAGCCCTATATTATGAGAAGACAAATCAAGGTAATGGTCTGGTTGCCAAAATTTTGCTGGAGGTCCCTCAGCCGCTGTGAACGCTGTGAACGCTGTGAACAGCTCCAGATGGATCTTATCTGGACCCAAGAAGCAATTCAATCAGGAGATAAGATGATAATATATAGAAATACAAATACAATTATCCTACAATGCCTATTTTTTCCCCCTTCATCAAATTCAGAGAAAAGCTGATGAAATGCCCTTTAACCTTTATGTAGGGAATATTATCCCTTTATTATTCCCTTTTGTTTTCTAGATTAAATATGGTGTATCTTTTGAGATGACTTCATAGAATGAAAATGTGACTAAATAGGAAAACCAGGGAATGGGAACTCAGCATGATTTGTTTGGTCTCCCTGATCTTTTCTTGTAGGTGACTCCTGGTAAGAAGTTTTTTCTCAAGAGATTTCTATGTAGATGGAAATGAGAGACATTCAATGATCAAATGCTGTTTTATTAATTCATGAATTCCTACAATAAATATTAAACACCTGATCTTCACAATGTCCTGTGCTATAGGGTGGAGATACAATGATGAAAAATGCAGATATCAATTTTTCCCTCCTGACACCTATAACATGAAAAGGTAAAGAAAAGATTTGCAATAGTAGAAAAAGGATTGGTTTTGTGGGGACCAGTGAGTGGTATCACGAGAGCAAAAAAGGGTCATCATACTCAGAGTCTGGAGGGAAGTAGGACATTTAAGGGAAAATTGCCAATTTATGGAGGCAAGAAGATTTCAGACAAGAACAGCTTTGCAAAGGCTTTGCAGAGAAATTTGAGAATGCTCAAGAAATTATCATGACTGGAGCTTATTTGCTATCATGAGACCATGAAGGAACTAACATTTATTTTATATTATGAGATTGAGAAGGGACTCACTTAAAAATTAAACAAAGGTCAGCTGATACAAGGCTGTCTATACCACATGAGCACATTTGCAAATGATTCTCAGGGAAATGGCAAGAAGGTGAAAAATGTTACACTTTACTTTAAAAAAGGAAAATTGTTGGACAAGAGCTCTTCATTCCTGGAGAGGTTTTCTTGTTGTTTTAAAAAATATATCTAATTTCTATTATGTGAGTACTTAGAGATAAACAAAGTAATGCCACTGCTAGTATTTAAGATAAGTAAAGTCCCTGTATCACAAAAGTTAATATATTGTAAAATCAATATATTAATACCAATATATCTTTATCAGTCATTTCTTCATTTGGTTTAACTTTCATTAAGCTATGCTCTTCCCTAAATTCTTGATCACTGATAAGACCTCCCATCCCCATTATCCTTCCTAAGCAATCTTTACTGTATGAGAGGGTTACCAAAAGAAATGTTTTGTTTTTGTAAAACTCATTTGTTAAGAACTGTAAGAATGCTTTCCTCGGCTGGCTCTATCTCATTTACAGTCTAATTTTCTCCATCATGATCTATGATAAAATCTGAAAAATTAGAAAGCCAAGTCACTTACATTCAAAATGTTGCCTATAGTGAAAGGTGTCAGTATCTCTTGAAGCTGCTTAGAGGTGCAGAGCTCAATCTGCCATCACAGGCCTTCTGAATCCGAATTTCTAGGACTAGATTTCAGAAGTCAATCTTTTAAGAGATGATTCTTATACATACTGAAGTTTATGATGCAATGGCCTATAAAATCTTTGATAAATAAATATTGTTTACTTAAAACACCACACTGGAAGTTAAAATACCAAGACTGGACACCAAAAGCACAACCCATAAAATTTAAAAATAGTGATAACTCAGCCTCATTAAAATAAAAGGTTGAGCCCTGGCTGGTGTGGCTCAGGGGATAGGTGTCAGCCTGCAAACCCAAAGGTCTCTGGTTCGATTCCCAGCCAGGGTGCATAACCAGACTGTAAGCCAGGTCTCCAGCCAGGTCCATAGCTGGGGACAGGTGAAAGGCAACCATACATTGACATTTCTCTCCCTTTCTTCCACCCTCCCTGCCCTTCTCTCTGAAAATAATAAAACCTTTAAAATAAAATAATAAAAAGTGTTTGTTTTATTAAAATCTATTTTAGGATGATGAAAATAGAAGCAACAGACTGGAAGACAATGGCTAGCAAAGGACAAAGTAAAATACATAAAGAAATCTCAGAAATCGACAGTAAAACATTTCATTTAGAAAATGGCTACAATACTTGAACAGATATTTCATTAAGAAGATAAACATATGGCAAATGAATACACAAAAATGTATTCAGCATTATCATCTATCAAGGAAATCACAGTGATATATCACTACACACTTTCAGAATGGTGAAAATAATAAAAAGAGGCAACAGTGAATGCTGGCAAGGATAAGGAGAAGCTGGCTCACCTATACATGCCGATACAGTTTTGCAGTTGCTCATTAAACTGAACGTGCAGCCCTGGCTGGTGTGGCTCACTGGATTGAGTGCCAACCTATTAAAAAATGGCATGAGTTCAACTCCCAGTCAGGGCACACACCTGGGTTGCAGGCCAGGTCCTCAGTTGGGGGCATGTGAGAGGCAACTGCATGCACATTGATGTTTCTCTTCCTCTCTTTCTCCCTCCCTTCCCTTCTCTCTAGAAATAAATAACATCTTTAAAAAACCCTAAATATATAATTGCCATAGGACCCCATAATTTTACTCTTATTTGTTTATTCCAGATAAATGGAAACTATGTTTACACCAAAACCTGAACACATATTTACACAGCAGCATTTTCTGTAATATTCCCAAAATGGAAACAGTGCTAATGTCCTTAAACAGGTGAAAGGTTAAAGGAAGTGGTAGGAGTGGACCATGCAATACTAATAAGAAGTATAAACATAGAGAATGAAATGGAATCAAGAGCCCATAAATAGATTCTTACATGTATGGTTAGCTAGTATTTGACAAGGAAGTCAAAAATAATCAATGAAAAAAGAATAGCCTCTCAATAGTGTTGGAAAACTGGATAATCATGTGCAGAAGGATGTAATTGGAACCCTATCTTACACCATTAAAAAAATTAACTAGAATTTAAACACTTACACACAATACCTAAAACTGTAAAATTCCTTTAAAATATAGGAAAATAGCTTCTCAACATTGGTCTTAGCAATGACTTTTTTCTAAAACACACATACAAATGCAATGCAAGTCAAAAGCACAATGAGATTTCACAATACGCCTGTTAGAATAGCTATCAGCAAATGTCCAGAGGTAAATCTAGGAAAGAATGTGGAGAAAAGAACATCTGTGGGTACTGTCTGGAGGAATGTAAATTGGTACAGCCAATGTGGAAAACAATATGGCGGTTCCTCAAAAACTAAAAATAGAACTAACTCATGATTTAGAAATTTGAATTCTGGCTATCTATCCACTGGAAATGAAAACAGAATCTCAAAGACGTATTTTCATTTTTATGTTTTTTTTATGGCATTATTTACAATTAGGCAAGTATGGAAATAAACCTACATGGCTATGAATGGATGACTGGGTAAAAAGAACATGATACCCACACACCCACACACACAGTATTATGCAGCATGAAAAAGAAAAGAAATCTGCCATTTTGGTAATTTGGCTCAATCTTAAAGGCCTTATACTAAGTAAAAAAAGTGAAACAGGGAAAGACAAATATTATGTGATACCACTTATATGTAGCATCTAAAAAACTGAGTTCATAGAAACAGAGAGTAGAATGGAGGTTATCAGGGGAGGAATTGAGAAAATTGGGAGATGTTGGTCAATAGTAAAAGTTCTTAGTTTTGAGGTGAATAATTTCTGGGGAGCTAATGTATATGCTTATTATTGCTAATAATACTGTACTCTATAATTGAAAGTTACTAAGTGATTAATTGCATCTTACATGTTCTCAGCACAAGAATGTATTGGAAATTTCATGACATGTTAGGGGTGTTAGCTAATGCTATGGTGGAAATCATTTTGCAATATGAAAATGTATTAAATCAATACGTTGGACACTTTAAACTTTCATAATTTTGCATGCCAGTTATATCTTCACAAAGCAAATATAAAAAAGAAAATAAAAGAAGATTATGCATGGTTTTCTCCATTAATGACTTACTCAGAGACACTGAAAAACAAAGATATTAGTTCAAATAATAGAGTAAAATATAGAGAAAAGCTTTTGTCTTTGTGTTTCACATACTCCATACTTGCTTATTTTTCAAAAAATAATGTTTAAAATGAGAATAAAGTATTTTGTTAGCTAACAAAACTTTCTGAAGATGTCTACATGTAGATTGATCAAAAATTGACCCTGAATTTTGCAAAATGATGTAAGATTGAAGTCTAAGCAAAAATACCTTGCTACTTTGCTAGTAGGAATAGTTGAGAAGTCATTTGGAACATCCCCTAAGTCAGTATTTATTCAGATCCAATGCCACTATGGTTCATTTTTCCTTTTCTTACTGACCAAAACTAAATCATTACTTCTATTTTCTGGTTAATGTTAGCATAATTTGAATGTCAGTCATCATTTTGTCTTCAAAATGACTTTGCTGGTCTGCAATTGCATAAAATGCAAGGGTCACAAAAGTCATGGACACTGAAGCATGACAAAAGGCAGAGGAAGGCTGTTAAGTTTCTCCTTAAAATGTCTTTTCTGTTGATTCCAGAAAGGCTCATTCCCTGGAAGATGCTTTGTCTCAAAGAATAAATGGATCATGTGTTTCACTCAATATCATAACTCTTTCATCCCTTCTGTGTTGCATATGGATTATTAGAGGATGCAAGATTAGTGATTGATTTTGTGTTTTATTAACAGGTACTCAGCAGACAAAACATAGAATATGGGATTCAACAAATATGTTGCAAAGATGCTGTATGAATGAGAACATTTCATGATAGCTGGCAGTGTTCAATTCATCTTGTGACAAGCATTTGACATGAAAAGCTTTCATCAACACTGTGAGATAGGACTTTATGATAGATTTCTTCCAAATAAGGTGATATTTTAGATGTACATATATATTTATATGTGTATGTGTTTGTGTGTGCGTACACACACATCTACTGTGTTTTATAAAATAATGAATATTTATGAATGAAAAGAAAAGTTCTTGGCCTCTTACACTGTCCTGAATGGTACTATATTCAAAATATATGGAGCATGTCAGTCCCACTGAGAGGTTGAGACTAAGTTTTGCGTTTTTTTTTTCCCCCTTAAAAAAATTGCTAGGCCTATGAGCACAGCATTGTAAATTCCCTTCAGTGAAAGAATGAGCTGTAATGAGGGCCTATGACAGCTAGGTCCTTCATAACGTGACTCCTCACATTAAAAGACCATTTCAGCCAGCCACAAGGTTACCATGAGACCACCATACCAAGCACCTGCGCCTGGCAGAGTTGGTGTGAGAGGCAGAGAAAATCCTCCCCACCCCCAGGATAATCAAGAGTTTTGGGGGGACCTTGGAACACACACTCAGAGAGTGAGGAGCCAGATGCAAAGCACAGGCTGGCATTGAAACAGATTAAGAAGGAACTTAGTGAGTTGGCCTCTGACCCTCTAGCACAACATTCTGCAGGTACAGTTGAGGATGATATGTATCATTGGCAAGCCATAGCTACGGGACCTAATGCCAGCTCATATCATGTCGATGGACTCTTTCTGACAATTAATTTTCCTACAGACTACCCCTTTAAACCACCTAAGGTTGAATTTGCCAGCCAAATATAACAGTACAGTTACTGGCAGCAATTGTCTCAATAGGCTAAGGTCATTGTGAGCTCTTGCTTTATCCATTTCTAAAATATTTTTATCCATGTGTTCACTGCTATGTGATCCGAAACCAGATGATTCCTTAGTGCCAGGGATTGCACAGATCTCTAAAACACACAGAGATAAGTACAACAGAATGTCTCAGAAATAGACTCAGAAGTATGCCATGTAATGCTACCTTCAAGTCCGAATAATCTTCAGTGTAGCTGGAATACACTTTAAATTCCTGTTTCTTTTTTGATTTTCTTATCTAGTTGCTCCCCTATCAGACCTCACCTTTTTTTTTTTTTTTTAAATGTTTTTGTTTATCTCCTTCCATTTATTCACATGCCCATCTAAGAAGACTTAAGTTCTGGTTTTGGGCAATAATTGCGTTTAGAAACTCTAAAGTAGTTACAAGAGAAAAGTTGCCAAGATTTAGAATTTTTAAAAGCGGAGTATGTGTATTATACAGCCACTGTCTTCACTCTGACTTGGTTATGAGACTAAAACTGTTCCTCACAGCTCTAACATGCTGACAAAATCATCCGAGGGGGAGGGGAATGTGTTCTCAGTTGTCCCATCAAAGGAAGCAGCATGGTTTTAGCAGCATCCTTTCTTGTTTAAGCCTTCCACTCTTAAAGAGGTGAGGTCACATGGTATGCTTTATGCTCATAACTGATGTGGCTGGAGAATTGGTATTGAATTTATAACATCAGCAGGACAGAAAATATGATGTATTTTATGCATGTCAATAAAAGAGTGGCCTTTCCTTGTTCTACAGAGAATGGAAATTGGAAGTCAGACACCTTTTGTACTTCAAAATAGGGTTTCAGACATTTTGCAATTTTCTTTTAAATTGTTAGGAGGCTTGGAGCTATTAGTTAATCTGTCTTCCGATATGCTATTTAATATACCACTGAATACATGGTGCAAGTTGTCAATGGATGAGTGATCAACTAATGGCTCTGCTAGTGATTGATTTATTTTTCTTCCATAAAGTTGCATAAAACAAAAAGACAATTTTAATACTCACAATATGATGTCTTACAATCTACCCACAAAAGCTCCATGCTTATTTTTTTTTATACAAGCAAATCTTTGTCATAGTATCTTAAAACCCTTGAGGAAAAATCTTTCCATGGCTCCAGGGTTCGTTTTTAGGGAAAATAAAAAGGAAACTGGTGTCAGGAACCTACTAGAGAAGATTCCTCATATTCACTTGGATCCAGAGGATTGAAGTTGATGAATGCTACTAATGAAATGTGATATTCTATTGGTTTAAAACCAAAGGAAATATGAAGATGAACTAGAGTTTATCATATTGAAGACAATGTTTACACTTATCACCTCCATTCTGAATCTAGGCTCAATTTTTTGGGTTGCTTTCAAAGTTCTCCCTGAACTGAAAAAATAATCTGACTGAACACCTGAAGTCTAACTTGCTGTTCTGTCCCCTAAAAACCAGGGCATGATTCATACCCACCACTGTGATCTTAGACAACAGCCAACAAATAGTAAGCTCAATTCTGGGTATTTCATTTAGGTCCAGGTACTCTTCCTGCTTAGGGATTTCATGATAATTTCACCAACATTCTTTTGCCATTTGACCTTTATTCAGTGTAAAGTCATCACAATTTTGGGATATAAACACAAACATATCTGAGTGAACTCTAAGGGACAAATTTTGCACTTCAGAGGACAGGCTTAACCCAACCAGGGCATACCATTTTAGTGGTCACAATAAATTTTCAGGATTTGATAAAGGTCAAAAAGAGGTAAGAAAGAAGGTTTTTGTTTGTCTTTGTGTTTGTTTTTTCTAAGATGGAGGCCCAGAATTTTGCATTCATTTTACCCAATTAAGGAAACCGCACAATCTTACCTTAGAACCCAGAGAACTACAGGAAAAAAAAAAAAGGAATAACCCTGAAGTTTGTTCTGCTTCTGAACTGCCCATTAAATAAACCAAAACAGTCTCTCTTCACTTAAAGATTTGTCTTGTTGCCTGTTTCTTACAGCCAAAATTATTCATATATATATATATATATATGCTCACTCTTTGGAGTTCAGTTCAAGCCTAGATTCATTCCTATTGATAATCATTAACATTTATGGAGCTTATGTAAGATATTGCTGTTCTGAGTACTTTGTATTGATATACTAATTATTCCTCTCAACAACCTTGTGTAAGTATTCTATCACATTCTAAAATTTATAAGATCACAGAAGAGATTAAGCAACTTGCTCAAGTTGCTACAAGTAGTGAGGGTAACTAGGTTTAAACCAAGGTAGTATCACTCCAGATGTTTTATTCTGAGTCATTACATGCTATTGTCTTGTTCTGTCCTAATGGTTTATTCATACGATAAAAACTCTTGTTTGAATTATTTTCCACTTATTGTCTTAAAATTATGTCACAAATGCCTCACATTAAATTTCTCTGGATTACATTTACCCTGTATTTATTACCTAAACTGCTTTGTAGTCTTTGTTTCCATGTGTATGTCTGTTCCTTTTTTTTGCCCATTTCCTTGGGAATGGACTCCAATTTGCCATAATCTTATATTGTATAGGGTCTCATAAATACAAGAAATCCACTATGCTCATGAATATTGATACAATTTCAAAATCAGGATAAGTTTGGCTATGATAAAAATAGTCACTACATTGTAAGGCACTTGACTTACAGACTAACATTAGACAACCTCTTCCCCAGGGCCTCCCCTTCCCACCCCATATTGGGAATCCTAAGAAAGGAATTTCTTCAACATTCTTATCTCAACCTCATTATCATCTAAGTTCAACCACCTTAATCACCACTGTCTCTTCTCACACATTTTGTCTAAAATAAATCTATCTCTGCTTCCCATCTCCTCTTGCTAGCTATGTGACCTTGGTTTATTGGTTCTTCTACTTCTTCCTTAGGGACTTAAGTTCTATCTCTTTAGAGATGCCTTTGCTTAAAAACAATGTTAAATCCTATCTTGGGGAAAACTAAAAGGCAAGCTGTATTTTACATCAAACTCCATTTACCTTCTTCCTTATATCTCATCTTCTTTTATAGCCAAGTTCCTTGAAAATGTGTTCCTTCTCATTTTCTATCCCAAATCCTACCTCTCAGCTAAAAGGAAACTAAATATTTGTTGCTAATGCAGCCTTTTAAATGACTGGGTTCTTTGCTTCATTCATTCCCTTCAACTGCTTTCTTCTGGAATTTTCTCCCTTAGCTTCAACTTTGTTGTCTTTTCTTGTTGATTTCCTGTTAAGCTGCTTTCAGATATTGTTAATGAGATTCTATTGTTCTATCAAAACTTAAATGCCAGTATATCTTGGTCTTATATCTGTGGGTTTCATACATTTCTACTTTTCTTCAATTTTTGTTGTTAATCTAAACTGGCAGTTTCTGAGACTCTCTGAAGATTAGAAATCTTCTGCATGAATTATCTCTTGCCTCATATCTGAAATCCCAACATTAATGCTAGAACATCAAGAAAAATATTCTAGCTTTTACAAAAATGAAATATAACCTTCTTTATCTATCTTTCAATAGGGTCATTATCTTGGGAAATGGGGGTCTTGTGGAACAGATGTCAGAAAATTGAAGAAAGAAATTATAAAACTATGTGGTGAGGATATGAGAAGCATCTCTTATCTGTTTGGTAATTTTATTGAGGACTTTGACTATCTAAACAAATCATAAATGTTCCCAGCATAGATGTATCAGGCTAAGATAGCTTTTAGATACCTACTTTTAGACTACATTTATCTAATGCTAAAATAGCTAAAACAAAATCTTATTTTTTGATGTCAATATTTTAAATGTTTTAATACTTGCTTAATATAAGAAAAAGAGTTTTAAATGTGGGAGAATCCATGTCACTTTCTTGTGCTGCGATTATACTGAACATCTATATTTGGTATGCTAAAATAATTTTATCCATAAGGAAAGGTTTTTAAATTACAAAGACAAGAAGAATGGAAGGAAGGGTGATAGAAAGAGAGGAAGGAAAAGAGAAGGGAAGGAAGGAAGGAAGGAAGAAAGGAAGACAAAAGAAATAGAAAAAAGATAAAAGAGGAAAGAAGAAAATAAAAAAATGTTGGAATTCAATATGCTGTAATCTCATATCTTTTAATGGTTTTGATTTATAGAGCACAATGGAGATGAAAGAAAGGATGGTAAAAAAAAAAAAAAAAAAAAAAAAACTGGTTCTTAATGGATTAACATTGGGTCTTAGTAAATGCTGCTATATTGTTTATGGTACAACAAGGGGAGCCCATGTTACCCTTTAGTTGTGCCTTTCCCATGGCCTACATTGTCTAACCTTGTACTACATTTAATCAAGTTTGATGGGCTGTATAACAGAGGAGGAATTCCAGATAGTATTCTCTCTCATTCTTTTATTCCCTGGGTAGATAAAGCAAAGAGGCCAAAACATGAGTCTGAGGGGTGAAGAAGTTTTAGCTTAATACACTGACCTCTAGAGCAGTCTTCTTCCACATGAGAGTGTTCATGTTAATAAAAAGGTTAGCTTCATTAATTCCATGATCTCTTGCTTTGACAGCCAAGAAGAATCTGTCTGTTTTCCTAAACAGTCTATCCTTTTTGTTAGATAAATTACATCTCTAGTCATGACAGTGAGTCAATTTGTACAATTTCTTGAAAGAATATATGTACATGGATGGTCATCAGACAAATTCAGAAAGTTTTTAGGGTAGTAATAATAACAAATCTTCACAATGATTTTACACATTTGAAAACGATTCTCTCCTAGTATTTTTCTTATATTATTACCTACTTTTGAAGTCACTGGGAAATCTGTTCTTATAATCATTTGTAAAATATGCAAAATAAAAACAATGACAGTGAAAAATCTATTGTCTTCATGGCACAATTTAAATTTCAAAAAAGTCCTTCTGAAATTATTGTAATCTTGAATCAGCATGTTTTCATTCCAGCACTCTCCAGGTTCAGAGAACCAATGAACTTTTACATTGCTTAACTAACCTACTGACTTTCTAAAAGTAATGTTAAACATCAATAATAATTTTTAAATGACTTCTTAGAACTATACAACAAGATCAGAAATAGATTCTGAAGGGAGATAGATTGCTAATACTGACTCCATTTTGTTGTGTGTGCTATACTTCTATCTGGTCTAGTGATTTGGGTACATAAGTAGACAAAATATGTGTCTAAGGGTTTCTTTTAAAATCAGACCATGGATAATTAGATATCGAGATGAGAGTGTAATTTCGTGCACTCCCCAATTTAGCATAAAGTCAATCCTTGTGCACATATTTACTACCATAGATAAATTCTAACCACATGCAAACTTTTGCATTCCAACCACAGATTGTTGATCACTGGCTTCATCAAAGCAAGCCTGGATTTTTCTTCCACTTTCATTGTAGTCACTCTTTACTGGCTACTGCCTCCCTCCAAAATGTCCAACCTTCTTTTGCCACCCTCACAAAAGGTACTAGAAATCTAGAGTTACTTTCATGAGGATATTTTCCTCACAATATTTATTTTGCCCAGCTCCAGCTTCTGAGAAATGAGCAGAACTCTACTGATGAGAAAGATTTAGTTCTGAGAGGAACTGCTTTCCTAGAAGCAAAGAACAAAATGATTTTCTACATTCTCCCATTCTTCTTACCTTTAGTTTAGGTGGTATACCCACAGCTGCCACTTGCCTTTAGTACCACGAGGAGATAGGCAAGTTGAGAAAGATCAACAGTCTTAGGATGGCCAAATAGGAAGATAGAAAATGCCTACATCTCTGATGGCATGCTTAAATGCTCAACCAAATGCCAGGTAACTTACTCCCAGATTAGCTATGTATCCAAAATAATTGCTGTTGTTTTAATCCAGTAAAGTCTGGCTTTCTGATGATCACAGCTCAGTATACAAGGTCTGCCCTGAAAGTATCAACCACCCAAATGGTTTTAATTATATTGACATTGGCTCAATACTTTCAGGACAGAACTTTGTGCATCCATGTGATTCAAGGGAGCTTTAAATAAATATTTTTAGAATTTTGTAATTACAAACATATTTGATTTTATTAACCCAAGACTCCACAAATTTGACATCCTTTCATAAACGAAAGTATCAAGTTGATCACATTTTTAAAAAGCTTGAGATTATTTTTTTTTTAAGATTTTATTTATTACTTTTGGAGAGAGGGGAAGGGAGAGAGGCAGAGAAGGAGAGAGACATCAATGTATGGTTGCCTTTCACCTGCCTTGCCAGCTACAGACCTAGCTTGCAACCTGTAAGTGCTTGAGATATTTAAATTCACATAGAAATCTCATGTAAACAAAATACCTTACCTGATTGACAATTCCTCAGAAATCTTGATGGAGTTCTATATTTCATCACTAATTTTCTCATGTAGCATTTGTTTTTATTAACTCTTTAGTCTTACAATGCAAATTTATTTGTTTTCTCAGCATTCCCTGTAGTGATAATAAAAGGACATTGCATAACTCATAAATTTTGACATATAGATTAAAAAATATATGACTCCATTTCATCATGCAATAAATTATTTTAATTATTTTATATTTTATGACTCAGTATTTGATAGACTATATGTGAACCTTGTCAGCAAACATAGCCAAACTAACTTTTTCTCCTCTCTTATGCCAATTCAATGAAGCACAGCCTGCTGCAATAAAAACATGAGGAAGTGACATAGAGTATGTGGTATGTAGTACCTACTATGTGACTTCAATAATTTTATCAACTCTGCTTAAGCTCCATCCTCTATAGCATGGAGAGAATTTCACATGCAGTTTTTATAATTAAATAAGAATCATAACAATAATCCATTGTAGAACTTCACATATTTCAGATGCTCAATATGTATCAGTAACTTTCTATCCTTCCCTTATACATTCATTTGTTTATGCTTTTGATTTTTGTTGTTAGGAGATAATGGATATTTATAGTTGACTCTTGAACAACATAATGGATGTAGAGGGAACCAACGTACTGAAAATCACCTTATAACTACAGCCAGTGTTCTGCATGTGGATTCCTAACTACAGAATTGACCTTGATCTATGTAAAATTGAACTGTGCAGGATCAACTGAAAAAAAAAACAAACAAGCATGTAGAAGTGGATCTCTATAGTTCTAACCCATGTTGATAAACAGTCAACTATACTTTCATTGGGTGCTTATTGAGGTAAAATATATAGTTTAAGTTTTACTGGTAAGAGCAAAAGAATACACATATTGCCATTTCTCAAGAATCTGTAGAGCGCAAAAGGTAAAATAGACATTGTGAATATTTCCTTGTTTTATGAAAATACTGATTAATATATTCAAAGTTGACCATGTGTTTGACATCTGTTAGGACTGAGTGTATTATAATTTTCAACCACTCAAAAGTCCTATATGTTAGCTATCATTCTGAACATTTTACACATAAAGGACCAAAGATTCAAAAATTGTAAGAACCTACTCAAAGTGTAATAGAGCATCAGTGGTGGTTTGGTGGACCTAAGTTTTTAATGAGATCCCCATGATTCTAGAGCCAAATCTTCAATTCTCCTTTATATTCTGCCTAGAGAGAAGTTGATAATATATAACTAACTGATCAAGTGCTATAAAATAGAGGAAATTCTCCCTATCCTTCAGAAATCCCTAATCTTTTTTTTTTTTAATATTTTTTATTGTTCTATTATAGCTGTACCTTATTTCACATTTTTCTCTCTCCTGCTCTGCCCACCCTTACCCCTCTCCCAAAGTCAATCTCTATCCTGTTGCCTACATCCATGGGTCATTTATACCAGTTCCTTGACTAGACCCTTCCCCTCTTTTCCTCACTTTTCCCCCAAATCCCTCCCCTCTGGTTACTGTCATTCTGTTCCTTGTTTCCATGCCTCTGGTTCTATTTGTCTTGCTTGTTTGTTTTGTTCATTAGGTTCCTGTATTAGGTAAGATCATATAGTATTTGTCTTTCACCAGCTGGCTTATTTCACTAAGCATAATATTCTCCAGTTTCACCCATGCTTTCACAAAAGATAAGTATTCCTTCTTTCTTTCTGCTGCACAGGACTCTAATGCTTTGATCCACTCATCCACTGATGAACACTTTTGTATTCTCTTTACCCTCTAACTCTTTAGAGGGAAGCAATCACATCAAATAAAAATATGATTATGATCTATATGGCATGTGGTTTAATTTCTCTATTAAAGAGCATGTTATGGTATTGGAAACATAACTTATCAAAGGAATGATGCTTAGTAAAGGCTGAGAGATGGGGGAAGGGGAAATATGGGTCAGAATGTACAAACTGTCAGTTTAAAGATAAATGTAATTTCTGGAGACCTAGTGTACAGCATAGTATTCGATATAAGTTTTAAATGTCTTCACCACACACACGAAGAACTATATGAGGTGATGGATGAGTTAATTAGCTTGATTTTGGTAATCATTTCATAATATGTATCAAAACATCATGTTATTCAATTTAAGTATAAGCAATTTTGACTTGTCATTTATACCTTGATAAAGCTGAAAAATAAATAAATAGAAGACTGTTACCTGAAAAAAAGAAAATAAAATATAAATTCTCAATTTTTCATAAATTTGAAATCCAAAACATGTCCTTACATTCAGTGGCTTTTGTGCTACTGTCAGCATATGGGACCTGTTCAACAGACCTACTTAAAAAAAGCCAAAACATCCAAAAAATCTGAATGATGCTCTGCTGACTTCAGATAAATATTTTATTCCCTATACACAAGGATTTTCATGTGTAACAAACAAAAATGTTAAAAGAAATTTCTTAGTTTCATTTCTTCATATCCTTAGGAGGTGAATGTAAGCAGATCTGAAGTCTTGCTTTACTTTTAATGCATTTTTTAGAAAAGATGTGCATTGTGAATAGGCTGTTGGAAGCGAGCCTCATACATCACCTGAACTGCTCCACTATTGGCATGTCTTGGAGTCATTATGTATAATTGGTTAATGGTGTATTTATTCTCACATTATTGGATCAGCTCCAGGGATAATCACTGATGAGTTTCAAAACTCCAGGAGGATTTCTGTGCAGATGTAAATGAATTAAAAAACAAGGTAAAACTAATTACTTTTATTTAAATTCAATTTTGGGGGTAATCATTCTGTCTTGGGGGTCTTGCAGCAGTTTTCAGAAGTGATAAATTTGCTTTAGTTTGCTAACTTGCATTCCCCTAGAGCCAAGAAATTAAATCATTGGTGATGAGGATCAGAAAGGAAGTCATTCCAACTAAAAGTTCACCGTAGGATTCCCCACCTAACTTCTTTATGCTTTCTCCCTTTTGATCCCATATCCTATTTAGCTTGGCCTTTAGAAATTTGATAAATATGGAAAAAATGAACTATTTGCAGAAACAAAAATCAAATGCACATTACTTAAAGGTGTCAGGATTTCCAGAAGCTAGGCAAACACTGGCTTAGAAAAAGGTTCACATGCACTTCACATGAAGGCATCTGACCTGGCTGGACACAGAGAAGTCTGACTATGTAGGGTTCTAGTTTTCATGTAAAGGAAAGCGATAAAAATTCAAGACCTGTTATCTCCATGCTTGTCTGGATTAGTATTTTCTTTAAGTCCATACTATGATACTGTTAGGCCATATTTCCTTCAATATGAGGAATATATAAAATATATTTATATTTTTATATATGTATATTTGATATACAATTGAAATGTGAATATTCTTGGAATAAACTCATAACTTAAATATTATGCCTAATGCTCCATGAGACATGAAATAAATTGGACCTTTCATGACATACAACTTGGGATAGGGAAAGGGGTCCAGTGAGAAATGAATTACATAAGGCTTTAGTGGGTATATAAATGAAAATTAGAGCTAAATAAATGTGGTTTGGACAAGAAATGACTTTTGCCTCAAAAGACATCTGGAGCTACATGTTGCTAAGTCAACACAATTCTATCATCACCAGAGATCAAGGACTCTTCTGTTTTTCTGTTCTAATAGCCCTCCTTTGCTTCCAACTAGCTGGTTGAATGGGTAGAGAAGACAGACAAAGACCAACCAGTAACACAAATTATCATGGCCATTATTCAATTGTTTGTGTTCAGTGGAAGCAAGGAAAAGCCAAACTACCAGAAATCAGGAAGATCAGAAAAATGATAGAATAAAGCCTATGTGTGGAATTGAAGAAAGGTTTTTAGAAACTCCAACAGTCCTGGGTGCCTTAGGGGTTTAACATAAATGGAACTTGGCTAAACTCTGGCTTTCCTTACTTCTCATTGATCCATCTTTTTATTCATTCTTTAGCTCAATCAAAGGATAAAGAACTTTTTTTCTGCTGAAATATGTGTAAGCCATAACACAGTATGTATCACTGGCCACTTGAAACATTTATAATTGCACAAAAGCCGTATTTCATCATTTGTGTCTAACAGCATGTCATGTGTCCAAGTTATAGATGAAAAGATGCCATAAAAGTTCAGTTGTATAAAACATATAAAATGAGATGTCAGTGGATGAGCAATTAATTTAGTGCCCCCTCATTACTTTTTACATAAAATGCTAAACCGTGATATTAAAATTTCTCCTAGAGGGACTAAAAATCTAGTGAAGTAGACACATGGTTTGTGACTTGGGTTAAATTTTTTTTTTTTTTTTGTCTTTTTAGCAGTTTGTTACCAAGGGTTCACATATCCAGGTAATGAATTTATTCTCAGTACCTATTGTAATGCACGGAATAGAAGAGGTTATCTATAAAAGTTTATTGAGTCACTAAATATATGAATAAATAAAAGAATATGTAGGCAATTCACTGTAAGATAAAGATTTAAATTCTATCATTAGGACTTATGAACTCTCTAGGTTGTTCTGATCCATTATGTGCACTGTAAGCTGATTCTGTCACCGAAAATTATAGCAAAAAAATGCATTTAGCTCTCAAACAACTGCCTTCTGGGAGATAATACCATTGCTGAATAATGAAAATCAGTTGATTATTCTTCCTTTCTGTCCAAAAGAGTCAAAGCTAGTAACATACATTTAAAAATGTGTGGGCCATATGTGGATGACTTGTATCACACCCGTTATCAAAGGCCCAATATGTGAAAATCAGAGATAGTATAAATGTGCAAGTTCAAGAATGATATAGCTTTCTGAAATCCTATGTAAATTGCTTTTTCCTCATTACTAATCCAGACAAGAATAAAAAATCCAGTTTTTGCAAACTTGTCATGCCTTGAATCTTTTATTTTACCTTATTCATGATTCTACTTGGGTCAAGATGAGCCAAAATTATTACAGATAAGCCTTACTGTCAGCAATTTACATTAGATAGTAGCAGAGAAGTGACTGGGCAGATGCTCAAAGACCAAGATCACTCCTATTGGGATATACAATAAGGTTATTATCTACTGAAATTACCACCACAATTTTGATATGAACCCTGAACAAGAAAAGGAGACTTACTTAGATGACTCTGGATGGCTAACTGGGCTCAAACTTTTAAAAACATAGCCTAACAGCCATTTCTGACATGAACTCTCTCATGCAAATTTCACTTCATGGGGGAAATCTTTACTGAACTGCTGCCTGCCAGCCTGCACTGTTTCTGCCATCTTAGCCAGGCCTATAATGGTTTCTTGGACTCTTATTCTAACCAAAATAACAGGTTTTCTTCATCTGTTCAGAGCTGTGCAGCTTTGACCAATCAGAATGGCTCTATTCTGATGGATCAGTACAGTGTGCATGGAACTATCAAACTATGAAGATTAAGAGTTCTTATTTTCATGAAGATGGGCCAGTCAGGAACAAGAGATGAGAACTTCTGTCCATGTAGGCCAGCTTCCCTTCCCATCAAAGACTGAAGACTGTGTGTCCCTGGCTGAGCTGAAATGCCTGAGATGTCTGCCAGAGTAGAACGAAGCAGACCAGCCTGGACCAGACCAGTGCCATGAAACACCCAGAACAGAGCATAGCTGTCAAGCTGGAGAGGGGCCTGGCCCCAGGTTCCACCTGCCTCCCGAGTTGCTCTGTGGCCATGCTGTATCACAATTAAGCTGTTTTGCACTGAATCAAGCTTCCTTTTTCACCACACCTCAAAGTGAGGGTTTTTGTTGGTATTGAAATGTTCTTGACAAAGATCAGGGGGATGAGAATGGGTTGATAAAGAGTTTTATTATAGCTCTGTGACTATGTTTGCCTGTTGATACTAAAATTCCCTTAATTTCAGTGTGGCATATGACTGGAAGAGATAGTAGATGACCATTCATTCAGATTCCAACTTATTACAAACTTTCTTTTTTTAAATATCAATGAGTACCACCAGTAGTACCGGAAAAATAGATTTCTAATCAAATAAATTTGATTCAATAAATCTGGAATAAAACTCAAAGGGCTACAGTTTCAACAACACTCCAGGTAATTTTAATACACATTGTTTCTGGACCCCACTTTGGAAAACACTGATTTGAAGTAATGTATTTCTTAGGGTTTGAATATAAGAGTTCATTATATTTATGTTTCAAAAAAGAAACAATGAGATTTGAATAATTATTCTTCTGAACATTTGCTTAAATTTGTAATTATGTTCATGGCTATAGATAACTTCAGGGAAATGAAACATCCTTTATCTCATCCCATGTGACCTAGTAAATCCTATGCAGAAGGGCTGAAATAATAAGTTGTTGTAATACAGCATGGGCTCATCAAAAATTCATTCTTTAAAAGTATTTGTATCAAAGTTTATAAGAGGAATGTACACTTATAATATGATTTCACCCCAGGCAGTATGGAAGTTCTACTTTTTTAATTCCTACTGAATGGCTGAATCAATTTAATGTCTCTTAAAATACGTACAAAACTCATTGAAGTCTGATATTAAGAATGTTACTAAAATGTAGGGCATCTAAATTCTTTGTTATTTTTGTTCTTTGTATTTTAGGATTTGTTCTCAGTTTGGAAGATCTTCAGTAATTCTGTTGATATTTGCTCTCCCCAAGGGTTGAGAACCTATGGAAATTTTTAGAATAGGGTTCAGGTTGAAACCCTGACACTCTCAGGGTTTATCAGAAATAACTTCATCTGTAGGACTGGGAACACTCTAGAGTAATGCTTCCCACAGGAAGATGTGGCAGCCTTTCCCAGGTTCCCAGATTTTTCATCTGCTGCCACCCATCCAATTTTCCCTTTCACCTACACAACTTCCTTCAGACCACCTTACCTAGCTGGCTGGCTGCCTCCAGCCAACCCTAACTTTTTATACTTATAGAACAATTTTATTTCTAGCTTTCAATTTGTATTATCATACTTATCAACTGACAGTCTATTTCCATGTCTGTAATATATATATATACACATTTTAAATGTCAGGTAAATATGTGGGAAAATCTAACTATCTCTCAGATATGAACTGATTCTCATCATTGAAAATACTGGGAAAAGTGTTGGGAAGAAGGAATCAGATGAGAGTTGGAAGAGATATGACAAACACCTGGTACATTCTATCAGATTAAGAGAAGAGGAATTGGGGCATTCCAGTGATCTAACAAAATCAGAATCTGGGGTATCAAACTATAGCAATTAAATTAGTCTTTGCATGTAAAATAATAATAATAATTTTTAAATTTTGTTGTCATTGTATTACATCCATCCCCTTTTTGCTCCCCTCTGTCCTCTTCCCCACCCACCAATTCCCCTACAAAGTCAATCCCGTATGTCATCCATGTCCATGGTGCCTCCTTACTAGGTTCTCGTCTAAACTGCTCCTCTTCCCTGCCTCTTCCTCCCCCCTTCCCCCACTCCCATTCCCCCTGTCCACTGAAGGCCTATTCACTGTATTCATATATCTGGTTCTGTTTTGCTTGTTGTTAGTTTTGTTCATTGCTGTCCTGTAATGGGTGAGATCATATGGTATTTGTCCTTCACTGACTGGCTTATTTCACTAAGCATAATACTTTCCAGTTCCATCCATGTTGTTGCAAAGGGTAGGAGTTTCTTTTTCTTTCTGCTGTGTAGTATTCCATTGTGTAAATGTACCAAAGTTTTTTGATCCAATCATCCACTGATGGGCACTTAGGCTGTTTCCAGCACTTGGCTATTGTACATAGTGCTGCTATGAACATAGGTGTACATAGGTTCTTATGAATTGGTGTTTCAGGATTCTTCAGGTATAGTCCTAGTAGTGGAATTGCTGGATCAAAAGGCAGTTCCATTTTTTAAGGAAACTCCATACTGTTTTCCATAATAATTATTAAAGTGAATTTTAGCATAATATATATCGCTTGTGATTCATGGTTCATCTTTATTTTTTAATATATTTTTAAATTCATTTTCTTTAGAGTGAAAAGGGCAGGGAGGGAGGAAGAAAGGGAGAGAAGCATCAATGTGTGGTTGCCTTTCACCTGCCTCCAACTAAGGACCTGGCTGAGACCTAGTTTGCAACCTTGTTATGTGTTCTGACTGGGAATTGAACCAGTGACCTTTGGGTTTGAAGGCTGGTGCCTATTCACTGATCCACACCAGCCAGGGCATTTCTTTGCATTTTTTGTTAGCTTTATGGCATTACCAGTTTTCCACATACATATATTGAAGCAAAAACTAGATATAATTTATACGTTGATGCAAATATATATTTTACAAGGAATAAAATAAATTAATTAAAATTTATTTTAAGTTTATATTAATAAATATGTCTGTTAAAAAAATGTCCAGGGGGACAGAGGGGAGCAAAAAGGGGATGGTTGTAATACAACAACAATAAAATTTTTTTTAAAAGTCTATTTAAGTAAATAGAATTTGTACTAGTAGTGCAGGACAGATTTGGATGTTCCAAAATATTTTAAATTGGACTCAAGGTCGAGAAGCTACTGCCTGACAAGCTGTCACTCACATATTTTTCTTCCTTAATCCTTCACAATTTTTTTTTTCACTCTTGGGTGCAGGATATAGAAATGTAGAGTATGAGATAGAGGACTAGTATCACTATTCATTTCATATGGGAAAAATCCATGATGAAGCAACATATGTATTTATCTTTCAAAATGTCATTCTTATCATGGAATTCCGGCTCACAGGCAATGATCATCAAAACACAGTGAAGCCTCAGTAAATTGGAAAAATAGAGTCCTGTTAGAAATGCAGATAAAAAAGAAATATTCTCTTTTATTAATCTCTCATTAGAAGCATGTGTCAAGCAATGTGTTTATTGGTAAGGTCCTAGGCTCAGAATAAATCATTTGTTTATGGCTAATAATGTATTCTCCTGTGTTCTGAGTCAAATGTCTCCCTTTGACAGGACAGTTGATGAAAGCTATTTTTAAGTCCAAAACAAAGTTTTCTGCTTTGTGTTTTTATGTGGACTCTGAGAAAAGATGTGCAGCACTGTTAGAGCTTTACACATTCTTGTTTCAAAAAGTAACGCTTGTAATGTGGGGAAGCCAAGTTCAAACTATAGAACAATAAGATGAAGACCCAAGTTATTTTATAGAAGGCTTGTCCACATGAAGGACCAAAGCAAAATGAAGCACTACAAGAAGATATGCTAGGAAACAGGTTGTTACTTCCAATGCCAACAGTAAAACAGGAATCAAAGGATGTGGAAGAAAATGTTGGCCTTACTGTGTACAATGGTGCGATGGTAGATGTAGGAAGCCTGTTGCAAAAATTGGAAAAGAGTGAAAAAGTAAGAGCTGAAGTAGAGCAGAAGCTACAATTATTAGAAGAAAAAACTGATGATGAAAAACCATATTAAATTTGGAGAATTCCAGCAAAAGCGTCTCTGGTGAACTCAGAGAAGTTAAAAAAGGACCTTAGTCAGTTACAAGAAACTTTAAAGATTTCAGAAAACATGACTTTGCAATTTGAAAACCAACTGAATAGGACAATCAGAAATTTATCCACAGTAATGGATGAAATCCACACTGTTCTCCAAAAGGATAATGTGAGATTACTCTAGCTTCTAGCAACCTTGGCAATACATCAACTTGTCTCTCTGTCTCTTTTACACACACACATGGACACACACACAGAGAGAAACTATGCCTTATACCCATGCTTGAGATTAGCCTCTCTGTCTCTTTCTTTCTAACACACACACTCACACACCATGCCTTCTATACCATGCCCGAGAAGTTACTCATCCAAGTTCTAGCTATGTGGAAGTTTCCATACTAGTAACTATGTTATGAAAGCTTCATAACTCTCACTGGATAACCTAAGGAGTTTTCTCACATCCTCTCGAGAATCCTTAAGTGTGAAAAAACAGTTCTTACAACACGTGGTGTGAGTTGAAGTAATTTACAGGCCTTCGAAAGGCTTGCTTGTTGAGTGCTTTAAACGAAACATATTATCCTAAGTCTTCCGCAGTCTACCCTTTAGGAGCTGAAGTTTGTGTCATGTTTGATTCATTTTCCTTGGTTTACTGCAATACAACACTTATGGGAGGATAAAACATAAAACAGCTTGTGTCAAAAGAATAAATTATGTCATCAAGACCAGGACATTTTTTAAATTCCGTATTTACATGTGGCCCTGGTAGAGCACAGGCTCTGAAACTAGTTATTTCTCCCAGCAGGGAAGATCAATTTGCAATTCACAAATCACTCATGTTATATTTTTGCTGTAAAAGATGATAACTTGTTGGTTTAAATAAACCTTTAATCTCAAGTATAGAAGCTGGTGTATGAGCATATTAATGTTCTCAAGCACAAATAGAACATAAAGAATATAAAATATTAAGGTGTTTATGAAATGTTTCTGCATTAGCCCTGTTTTACGAAATCAAATTCTATGCTATAAAAAATTAATGTGTAGCTATTATAGTCTATAAAGGGTGTTATACTAACTACAGCATTCTGTCTTTTTTTTTTTTTTTTTTCATGTAAAAATTAGCTAATAATAAATGCTCATCTGTGGCTTATCCTCTGCACCTGTTCTTGTCAGGGTCCAAGATATATTTGTGGGGATAACTTGTCATGACTTTGAAGATGACCTGCCTCAATGTTTTAATAGATTATAGTACAATGTAGATAGCTCAAGATCTGGAGAAGGAAGTCTTTATCCATGCCACTATTCTTTCTCAGTTTGTGCCTTAACAGAGGTTGTGAAACTGAAGAAGGACCTATAGATCCTATTTTATTTTATTTTTGAAAATACTAGCTGATGAGAATGAGACAGGTATGCCTTTACCTCCTCTTCATTTTCCTAACAAAATGTTCCCTTTCTTTGTATGTGGATACCACAAGCACATGTAGGTAGACAAACACCCACACTCATACATGTGATAAGCATTGTTCAAAACATAAACACTCTGGGATTCTGCTTCTAAATCCAATCATTGACTGGGTTGTACTGCATTGTGTTTCTAACTCGATGATGGTTAATTTTGTATATCAACGTGGCTAGGCTAAGAGATGACAAAATAGCTGGTAATTCATGATGTCTGCATGTGTGTTGGATGTTGAGAAACCTTCTTTACACAAGTGAAGAAGTGCTGTGGTGTCATTATGTTGCAAAGAATATAATTTATGAAGATCAAGCAATGGTGGTGGTGCAGAGGGTGAGATGGGAGGGAGCTCCTACTCCCACAAGTGGTTACCTTCCCGCCAAGGACAGGCTCAAATCTCTGTGCCCATGGAATGAATGCCTGCCCTTCTGATATTTCCCAGTGCTCACTCATCGTCATAGTGGCGTCCAGCTCTACACAAACACGTTCCTATTGTTTTCTGGAAGCATTAGCTGAGCTACTGACTGACTGACTGGGTCTTCAAAATTGATGAGGTACCATCAGCTACTTCAGTTTTTATCAAGGAAGCAGGAGTAAGGGGAAGTCAAGTTCTGGCATGTGCTTGGGAGGTGTTTATTTTGACTGTCTAATAGCTGCATACCAGCCTGAAACAGTCACAAATGTCACTGGTGTGTGATGGTATAATGTTCCTGCCCTTCCAAAGAGTCCTCTATTTTAATCTCCTGCCTTGTCTGGTAACTTTTAAAATAAAAGTTAAAGACAATCTCATAGAGCAATGAAACAAAATTCAAAGTCCCCATTTGTCTTTGTAAGGACAGAGAAAATTGCTAGTACACAGTTGGCCATTTTCATTATTGAGAACACAGAGCAGCTCAGTTTTCACCAGGGCTAATTGATTTTTCACAGCTGGTGCAGGCAAGTCTAAAGATGATCTAAAACTTGAAATGTCCCTTTGTCCAGGTCCTGAAGCTCATGGGCTCTGCAGGGACTTAAAATTGGGGCTGCAATACAAAAATGCTGAAATCTTCTGAAATAACTTTGGGTACTAACTGCATAAAGAATTGCTTATTCATATAAATCACGGTATGAGTAGGTTGTGGCCTGACCTATGACATTCTTTCAAATTAATTATTTTCCCCTTTACATTCGTTAGCATTATGTTACATGACACAGACCTGATTTCACTCCTATACTAATTTCCCCATCAAACGTGATATGTTAAAGGATGTTGGTGCCTGCCTTCTCTTTGCCTTACTGATTGAGGGGACACTACCTACAGACAAAAAGTGATACGCATCATGGACATTTTGTAACTTAATTTCTCTCCTTTAGAGACTAATTGGCTTTTGTATTATTTATTATGAAAGGTGGAAAAGCAATGGAAATCAGAAGCAGAACTTCCTACAGAAGTAGAAATCTGGGCTATGTTCACTGCAACTGGAATGAAAGGGGAGGGTTTGATCACACAGAATAACGTGTGTGTCCTAATGGCATTAGGTAGCACAGTGCAGTACAAAGTAGGGATGTTGGGTTAGATCATTTTGTCTCTGCTCAAAGCTCTGCCACTGGGAGGTCAAGGGATGAAGGATAAATTTCATTAGCTCCCTTGCAGTGTCCTGAGACATAAAATGCATGTACAAGGACTAGGATGTCATAGCCCTCAACACACTCTCCCCTTGCTCTTCCATTCTCCTTACTGGAAGTCAAGTTCAAAGTTAGAGCCTTCCTCATCCAAGTGTGCTTGATGTTGACAACTAAATGGTGGTGTAGAGCTCTCGGTGTGTTTGACAGCAGAATCAATCTTAAATTTTGGGATGCAACTAGAGTGCTATTTTATCTAGAAAAGTATATAACACACAAAAAGTTAGTGGTAAAATACCTCATTAAATTAAAAACAAACAAACGAACTATTAAGCAGCATCCAGCAAACATTTAACCCAGTAGGGGTGGGGTTAGAAAGGTTCTTACAAGGTATAGCCAGAGAGCCAGTTGCCTTTTACTCAAGATGTTTCTACTTTCTATTTGTAAACAAACAAACAAAAAACAAAGCAAAACAAAAAATCTAGACAATAGTTAAAAAATTTAAAAAGTCACTTTTAATGACACATGCTTATTGCATATTATTGACTTCGTCAAAATAGCTTAGTTACATGCTATCTTAGATAACAATGTTCAGAACATTTTCTAGGCATTGGATTTGACCTTACATTAAAGTTACTTAAAACGCACAATTTTTGGCAACGTAGTCTCGACAAAGGTAAACTCATAAGCACACTGGGGATTGACAGGATATATATATATATATAAAGATATAAAAACATATTAGTAATAAGAGTGGAAGATAAATGCAATGCACACTCTTACCACCTAGTGATTACAAAAATATTTATTAAAAAAAGGAATGACAAATATTCATCAGTCACAATTTAGCATTGTTCAGATACAGAAAACAAAGTCAATGATGAAAGTAAAAGAAGATTATTTTCAAATAAAATGGTAAAAATCAATAACTGCATGACTAATTTCACACATCGCTAGTGGTACGTTGATAAAAAGCATCCTTAAGTGAAGAATGTCAACTTTTAAAACTTCTTGGGTGTGCTGGCATAGAAAAAAAATTATAGCATTTGCAGCAGACCCACTTAACAGTAAAATGTTAATTACATTTGGCATTAAACTTCATTCATGTGCACCTGTGCTTATTTTGCAGCATGAGCCCCAAAATGCTTCCATAAGTTGGTAACCCTTTCCAGTAATTATAGCATCCTCTCATTTTTTCAAATACTTTAAATTTCCAGACAAAATTACATATTAAAGTGATTATATACCATCCTGTTAATTGCTTTTTGCAGCAAATTGTCAAGTGAAAGTATTCAAAATAGTGCAGAATGAAAAAAAAATTTTGTAAAGATGGCCTTTGTAATCTATCTAAAATGATCCTGCAGGTCTTTTTGGTGTTTTGGTTTATTCACTTTCTGTCTCCTTCATTTACAATTAAACTCATCAATTATGGATCATTGATGTTGTTTATGTAACTGCTTTTAAAATTGAACTGCTTAAATAAGTCAGTCAAAACATAAATGTGACATTTCTAACTACAAACTCAAAGAAAGCATATTACCCAGGTTTTCTCAGTTCCATTTCAGTTCTATTTGGCATTAGAAAAAAAGGGGGGTGGGGAGAAGTCACAAAAAGTGGTGATAAATAAATGGCAATAACCCAAAGTAGACCCATTCGACTTCATATAATTAAATTCTCAATAAGCAATATCTGTATTACTATATTAATATAATATACATCACTATAAATATTTGTTGAATTACATAGAAATCTATCCTTGAGGTGCTGCTAACTGCTCCTATTCCATATAGAAATATATTCTGATATATTTATTTGATTCATAATTTAATTCATCTCTTTCTCCATTCATTTTTAAAGGAGGTTATATATTTTAAACAGAAAGTATTTGAAGAGAATTTCATATCCTTGACTCTTTTCATTAAATAAATGCCTAGCCCCTTCTGTTCAGAATACATTCCTGTGTTGAAAATGTTCTGAGTCTGGTCTACATGTGTGCTCTTTGGCTCCTTGTACTTTGAGAGCAGGCAACAGAACATATTTGAACATGAGCAGGTTTGGAACCTACCTACAGGCCAGTTACAAGACTTTATCTTGAGTCTTAGTTAAAGTCTTTCCTGTTGAGAAGGGGCATATCTGGATGCTTTTGTAAAAGTTCTATTAATGAGCCAAATGTCTCTTGAAAATCACAAACTTGTTTTTTTGTAAGTCTTTGTGTCAACTCCTCACTGAAAATCAGAGATTTTCATTTACAGCATTTGTCAACAAACGGTGATAATAAAAGAATAAGCTAACTGACTCATATTTTCTCTCCTGTTCCAACTCTAACACTTTTGCCCCTTTCAATAGAATTTACAATGGACATTTTCATTCTAGGCTGTCTAGATTCCATTGTAAACCCCAGATTTGGATTTAAAATGGCTGTCACAAGTACAATTATGTCTGTTTTTTTGTCTTAACTTTATCTTACCTCTCTTGACATTTTTGAACCTGAACAGAGTTGTAGGAGATATTAACCTAACAACATATTGCCTTTTGGCACTCACTTTCTATCTTTTTTAGTTGTTTACTCATTCATTTAAGAAGCATGTGCCAAGTACTTACCATGTTTTGTGTACTTTGAATACATCAATGAACAAAATGAAGTTTCTGCCTTCATAGAACTTACTTTCTAAAGAGGCATGACAGACAAAAAATGATAACACATAATATATAAATTAAATATATATATATAGAAATTAAATATATATGTATACATATATATATATAACATGGTAAATACAATAAATATATTATACATATAATATTTTGTTATAAGATGACTATAGGGTGGGAGAAAGAGACAGTAAAACAGAGTAAAGAGTAAAACAGAGTAAAGGGAATCAGGAGTGCTGGGTAAGTGAAAGATGAACGGCTTTCATTATAAAGTAAGGTGGTGCAGCCCTAGCTGGTAGCACAGTGGATAAGGCACTGGCTTGTGAACCCAAAGGTTCCTGGTTCAATTCCCAGCCAGGGCACATTACCAGGTTGCAAGCCAAGTCTCTAGCCAGGTCCTTAGCTGGAGGCAAGTGAAAGGCAACCATACATGGATGTATCTCTCCCTCTCTGCCTCTCTCCCTTTCCCTCTCTCTAAAAATAAAAATAAAATCTTTAAAAAAAAATCTTAAAAATAAATAAATAAGTAAAATTAAGATGGTGTGAGCATGAATTAAAATAACATGATGGAATGGGGAAGTCTGCTAAGCAAATGGGTTTCATGCTAAGATAGTATCAAGGGAACCCCCCAAACTAAATCTGCCTTTAACTTTCATCAAGTTCCATTGATTTACTCCATAAGCATTCACTGTCTAAGAGATTGCAATTCTGAGAAACCCTGTACAAATGGAAGATAAAACATTTAATTCCAGGGTAATCAGAAAATAAAATAACATGGAGGAGATAGTGTAGCATTGAGGCATGGTAACTAAACTGGTAGTGATATGAACAAAGGTACTTTCTTTTAACTAACTTCTTATTTTTGTGTGCCTAAGTTATCTGAACCTCAATGTCAGTAAAATAAGGAGTGGAAGGAAATTATGTTCATAACATCACTGTTGACTGCTTTATCTGCAAGTTACTAAGGTAATTCTTGGTATCTAGTAGTTCTTAATAAATATTTGCAAAATGAAGTATTAAATTGTCTGTAATGATAGATCCCAACTCCAATTTTATTATCTGTCAAATGTCCTATCCCCAAATAATTACTTATGACCTCCCTCTTGGTATGTCCCCTTTGGCAGTTCTAACCTTTTCTTTCTTTTCCTCTTCTATAATATGAAGAAGATGTTAATAGTTTTACCTACCTCAATGAGTTCTTGTACAATTTAAGAAGTGCACCATATTTAAGGTACTTACAATGTTCCTGGCTCATAAATAATACCACTTAAGATTTAACTGTCATTACTTGGTTTCTCTTTGTAGTGTTATAGGAGAAACCCTGGTCCTTCTTGTCAATGCAGTAAAGAATTACAGATCAGCAAGCCTTTTAGTGTGCATGCAAAGTTTATTAATGAATGGGAGAGCAAAAACAAGGGTAGCCAAAAGCTGGAATGGCAAGCTGTCTCTAGGGTGGCCAAAGGCCTGGAGCCCAGAGAGCTAAGAGTGCCCAGAAAGTGGCCAGAGACCCCATGGCTGGAGGCCCCATGGCTAAGAGAGCCAAGAGCACTAAGAGTGCTAAGAGCTCTAAAAGCACTAAGAGGGCAAGTCCTTTGTTTTAAGGACATATATAGTTGGCGGGATGGGGGTAAAGAAGTTACAATTTGATTGGTGGGTGAAGGTGGAGCCAGCTATTCCTGGTGGGGGTGACGTGACTACCTAAACTTAGGAAAGTGTGGGGGTCTCTTAGTCTGAATCTTTATCTTGCTCCAGACTTTTTTGTTCATTGTGCATGCATGCTGGGAAGCAGATAGCTAATTAATGGTATTTTTATGGGCTGCTTCTTTGGGTACCATAGACCCTTTTCCACCTTTCTGGCCTTGGGATGAAAGCACAGTCTCAAGGTTTTCCTTTCTCAGTTAGCGGAGATGATATACACAGACTTTCAAGGGCTCCCCAAGTACTGCACTAAGATAGTTTACTTGTGTTGTTCAGGATGTCTGGCAGTCTTATCAGACCAGGCTCAGGATTACTGAGTCAGTGGGTGAGAAGATGTTTCCCTCTGCTTCTAGCTTTCTGTATTAAGTTCTTTATGAGATTGGGATGGCAAGGGTCCTACCTTTGTTTCCCTTTTGGTTGCTCATTATCCTATAACAATAGCACTTATAGACGAGTAATTTTTAATTATGAGTGGCATTCCTACCTCTTCTGTTAGGTTTTTGTTTCTAATTGAAGAGAAGGTATAGGACAGGATTTAGATAATATTCAACAACTTAGTCAATACAGGATCTTGAAAGTAGAAGAGGTTCAATACAGTAAGAAAGATCATGGTGTACATGTCTACATCAATCAGAACATCTACTGAAATAGGAGGTCATCAGAGCCTGTTGTATAATAAAGTCTTATTTATCCATTCAGTCATTCAACAAAAGTACAGGTAAATAGGAGTTTTCAAGGCCATGATCAATGATGCTGCTGAAACAAAGAAGTCCTATGCATTCCATCATATAATGTTCACAAGAAATTATTCCTAACCTGCTGTATTCACTTGTAGGACTGTCTCAGTAGTATTAGTCTATGTATTGTTAGTGTTTATTTTCTCATCCCATTCAAAGCCCAGTCAAAATGTCTTATCTCATTATCTCACTATGATTCATCTGGCTACTAACTAGTCAGTCCTGCTGAAGAACATAGGATAAATTGATTGAGTGGGGAAAGGGCTGAGCATCTGAAAGGTAAAAGCTCAGGTGGCCACATTGCACCATTGTGACAGAGATACTAGGAAAGAAGCAGCAGCACTCTTCCAAACTTAATGACATTCTAGTACTTGTAAAAATGGCTCTGCTGTGGAACTCTGAGGGTGGCACAATTCTTTCACAAAAGAAAGGACTATATTTGGAAAGAAGTTTTTTTCATCACACTACATAGCATGACACCAACAATCATAAAACCTAATATTTAGTGAAAAACATTGGGTTTGTGACTATAATCAATCACTCAACACATTTGTTGAAAACTCACTGCATGTTGTACATTATAGATGCTCAATGGGAGAGAAAAATAATGCATTTATTTTCTCTCATTTATTGATGCCACATTTCCTTTAAAAATGAGGCAGCTTATGAGCAAAATAGTTTTAAATAAATGAAGAAATTAGAATAAAACAAAATAAAGCTAAAACAGTAGGTAAGGTAAGAATTATAAAATTATATGCTATATTGTTGTGGACTGGTGCTAATGATACACTATTAATTTTATTTTCTACTAGCCAGAACACAGACCAAATGACTAGCAAAAAAAAAAGACTTAGAAATGACATGGTAGCCATATTTCCTAAGGCAAAACTTAAAGAAAACCCATGAGAACAAGTGTTTTATTTATGTTTTTAGTGTGTGTACCAAACACCACATTTATCGAGCACAAGCAGGCACTGTATAAATACATATTGAATTAGTAGGGGGTTTGTTTTTAAATTTGGAACACTTGACATTAAATTGCCTGTATTACATATTTAAAGAAATAACCAAGAAATATGAAATAGCATTAAATCAGACAGTCTCTGAAAATCCATTCCATATTGTCAGCATCATTGCTTCTTTCACAAAACTTACATGCACTTAAATGAAACAACATTAATAAAATAGTAATCACTGAATTTTTGGATCCTTATATTTATTATTATAAAACTTTAAAGAAATATCCCATTTCAAAGGCCAAGCATAGGGTCTTAACCTCTCATAGAGCCAGTAGTTTAAAGTAAATAAAAGTTTGTTTCTAATAGATAAATTCTGCTTCTCCTTTTCTTCTAAGACATGCCCCAATCAATTTAAAGTTCCATGAATGCTAATGAAGAGCCAGGGATAAATCTAATTAAACTTTGTGCCTATGTAGCATTCTAATAATTGCCTTTAATTGGAAAAAAATAATTCCCTCTTGCTCTCTGGTGAACCAAATCGCTGCACAGTCACACGTCTGCAAACACTCAATATCAGGATAACTGAATTTTCTGGAGCTTACTATTCCACTCTCTTTTTATCCTGGAAATCATTGGATAAGTACATCCTGATGGCTTCATAATTTATATTAAAACTCAGAATAGTGACCCACAAATGCCCCAGATCACACCACTGCAATACCAGTGAGGTTAACAAAACTCACCATCCAAACCCCTTGCCAGCAGACCTCGGATAAGGGGCCTTTCATTCTAAGGAGGGTTAACTGGGCATTGCTGTGTTATTTAAAACTGTCTCATGTGGATGACTGTAGGAATTCCACCACCTGGAATGCATTATCAAGGTTAACATAAAAAGCATACATGCAGGGAAAGAGGCCTTTTGGCCTCACCTCTTTTCCTGTTTCCCTGACCAAACAGCTGAGAATTTTGGTCTTCTGAAAAAAAGAAAAAAAAAAAGAACCTGATCAAGACCTAGTCACTAAAATTGATAAAATGCTTCATTACTTCAGGATCAAAGAAAAGTCAAGAAAAAATTACACCTAAGGGGACCAGGGGAGCCCCCTGAAACCCATCAACAGGCAGGCGAGTGACAGAGCAGGAAGCAATTGTGGAGCCATCAACCTAACTGCCTGTGAAATCTACCCTGGGCCAGAGCTCTGCCACCGGGAGAATATCATCTCCAGACGAGAGCACCTGGGACCTGTCAGTCATCCAAGCCCAGAGAATTAAGAGTTATATTATAATTGTCTCCACTTCATAGCCTTAGTTGTCAATGAACTGGAAAAAGACTGGGCTCCAAAACAATTGGCTTTTTAAAGGAACCCAGAAAATAAAACATAATGTGGCTTTTTATGGTTGCTAAGACAGAAATGCAGAGCAAATTTTATTGAAAACTGCTAACGATAATATATTTTATTTTTAATGGCTATTCCTAAAATACTATCCAAATTGTGGCATTCAATATTGCTAGATAACTATACCATAGGGATATTTTCTATACACACAATTGGTTTTTACCAATGTTTCTCTGATTTAGTAACACATTTTGCTTAAATCACAAATCAAAAATTCAGTAAATTTGGAATGAATCATAAAGAATAGAAGTTATATGACTTAACTGAACAAACTCAAGTCCATTAAAGAGAGTGAAACAGTCCTTTTTCTGTGTGTTGTCATTTCTTCACTATAGTTTGTTAATTTTCTAAATGCTGTTTTTAAATATATATATATTTATTCTAATGGTGATATAATGTTAAACCCAATGACTAATCTTATAGATAGTACAACTTGGTATTATAATAAACTGTTCACCAAATCCTCTTTGGATAAAAATAAAAGCCATTTCCAGAATATTTAGAAGTCTAAACACCTAACTTGTGAATATGATAGCCAGTTTACAGCCAGGGGGTTGGAATTGCCCTTTATAGTGTAGGTGACCTTTGGAACCATCTGTGCATGTATCTGATCAGTGATGAATCATAACTTATCATTCCATTACCACTTCATATTTTAGTGATGTTTTTACATATGCCCTACCGTTGGATTTTGTAACTCTGTGAGACAATTATGATGCTAGTTTTTTTCATATGTACTCCTTTATATGAAATATGTAGCTCATGAACATCAGCCACATGAACTTTTTCAAAGCACAATCACACTCCTAGTGTGGTAAACCTGGGGCTGAGTTGGGCAGGGCCTTGCTCTATCAAACAGACCTTACTAAGTAAAGATTGACTGCCATTGTCACAATGTGGGCAAAGGTCTTTTTGTTTAATGTGGGTGAATAGCTTTGTCATCTAATACTGACCTATTGCTCTTCTTTACAAGTTTTACATAGCCATGTAAAATATTTTAAATTGTAGTTTGGCTGACCTTATCATGTTAAAACAGAAACTGCCCATATCTCTGGATTAGAATTTCACATGCTGTTTCAAGATCAATGAATGTTTTATAGTGCCTATGATAGTTTTTTTAATGCCCAATTCTTCTCTATTTGTTCAGCAGAAAAACAATCAAATGTTATATCTGTGGCTTATATTTATCTATTCTAATCCTACTAATGAGAAGAACTTGCTGGTGAAATGCAACTTGACATGCACTTTTGCTCCAGATGAAGTTTCTTTAAGGATTTGACATCTTCTTTCATTTGGTTCTTAGACCAAAATTGGTATTTGAAGTTTGTGTTTGATTTTTTTTAAAGATTTTATTTATTATTTCCAGAGAAAGAGAAAGGATGAGAGGCAGAGAGGGAGAGAAACATCAATGTATGGTTGCCTTTCACCTGCCTCCAGCTATGGACCTGGCTGGAGACCTAGCTTGCAACCTGGTTATGTGCCCTGGCTGGGGAATGAAACCAGTGACTTTTGGGTTTGCAGGCCTGTGCCAATCCACTGAGTCACCAGCCAGGGCTTGTGTTTGATTTTTATCTTCCTTTCAAATATGATCATCTTTCTTAAACTATCTATAATAGCTCTGTCTTTGTTCCCCGACCTTATACTGGTGTCGCACATGATAACATCCACTGAATTCCCTCTGGGTCCAGCAAGCGATTTACTGACTTCAGATCACCCCCAAGCAGAGTTAATTGTCCTCTGTTTCACTTCCTCAAATTCCACTGTCTTCACCCGCTACCCATCTGTTCTCAACCTAGAACAGAATTACTTAAATGGCACCTCTACGGTTACAGTCTTCATTGCTACACCTTTCCTCTCAATTCATATTAACTATGTTTCTTTCTGAGTTACGGTATGAAAGTATTTCATATAGAAAAATATTGGCTGCTAAGATGTATCTGTTTCTGCCACAATATTTTCACTTCACGTATTTTGCAAAGAATGTTTTCGTACAAGTTTAACTTTGGAATTTTAAATCCCATAGACTGTAGAATATCAGTGGTGGGGATGCAGGATTTTGCATAGCTGGACTCCAGTATTCACATTCCTCTGTTTACAAAGAGTGTGGAGCAGTGGCTTGGATGGAAGCATCATACTTGAAACTTTGGAGGAAGTCGTGGGAGTTTTCCTGAAGGATGACTTTCAGCTTTTGGTGATGGAGCCATTTTAGGTACTTGTGTGTCAGCAGAACAGCTTAGTCACAGGTCAGTTGCCTTCAGTGGTAAGGTGTTAAGATGGAATCTGAATAGAATTTCTTTCCCAGAGCCAAAGTTTGTGTTAAGGCAAAGTTCATGTTGGAAAGGGGTTTCCATAATAAGTTGAAATTGAAGAAAGGAAAGGGAATCGTTGAAGGAATTTCTGTAGGTAGAAAGCATGTTCGCCCTATACAAGAACCCCTAACACAGTATTGCCAACGTTGGTAACATACAGCTTCGGTTTTACTTCACTGCAATTACAAACTGACTGCTTCATTGGTGAACAACTTCCTGTCGAGCCGACTGGGACCTCCTTAAACTTCTCAGCCCATAGTCTACGTCTGTCACCCAAGTGACAGATAATTAGTTGAGTCCTTCCTTTACCACATTCTACTTACAGGAGCAAAGTGTTCATTCTCAGGCATTTAACACCACTCCCCTCACCCCATCGACTTTCTTCTCTGTGCAAAGCAGTTTAACTTTCTCTGGAGTAAAAGTGCTGTAAATGTCCTGAAAGCATCCAAGGAATTCAAGATAAGAACCCATTCTTTAAAATGAAGAAGAAATTTGAGGAAAAAGTAATGTGAATCTTGCTGGTAAGTGGCATAAACATGTGAGGAGCTAGGTTGGAGCAGAGTGGATTTTTATTGCTTCTTAAATCAATAGAGTGATAGCTGCCTTCTCAATCTGCTCACATCTCGTTACAAATGTTAGTTTTCCATGGCTTCTTTCAAACTGGGAATACCAGTAATGCTCCAGCAATTTTGGGGTCAAGGCTATTCCAATCAAGATAGTAGCGAGGGAATCTCTGAAAAGAGTTTCTTCTTTCTTTCCCCATTTAGCATTGTTGCCTTTAGCCACATAGAACACAAAAAGTACTGTCTTCAGAAGTATGCAAATCAGGCATAAGTAATGTTACTCGGTGGGAGGCCGAAAGGGGAGAGAGGAAGTGAAGGTGGAGACACTGAAACTTGACCTCTCTGAGTAATAATGAAGGACAACCTCTCTTCCATGGAGCCATGCCTTCCTGTCATGCCCCATTTCCTTGCAGCTCATAAAGCCTAATGAAATAGCAATACCTGTGCACCTCTGTGTGATGCAGCTGTCCTTGTTCACTTTGACTCCTCCAGTGGCTAATTTGTCACTCTCATTATTAATTACATTTACTCCCTCCTTTCCTTCCTACTCCCTTTTCTTTTGTCATTCATTTTCCTTCCTGGGATCCCAGTTTTCGCCCTCCCTCCCTCTTCTGTTCCTTCTTCTCTCCCTTCTAGAGATAGAATATTTTCACTCCTTATCATCACCTGAGAGAAGACTGCTGCTTGAGTGACAGAGAATAGATAAGAGGGTGTCATAATGCTACTTGCGGTTGAAATGTCAATCAAACAAGTTAATAGCACAAAATGATAAATATCTTTCTTATCTTTTTCCCACTCTCTCTTCCTCTCTCTCCCTTCCTCCCTACCTTTTCCTCTTCCTTCCTTCCTTCCACCCTTTCTTCATGTTCCTTTTCTCTTCCCTCCTTTACTTTCTCCCCACCCCAACATACAATTAGTTGAAAATAACTAATAATGTCTTCTTAGACATGTACACTTTGAACATCTATATTCAGATCCAATATACTGTACTCATCTTATTGCAATTTTTAGCAGCTTTTCTTTAGGGGGGGAAAAAAAACCCTGGCTGGTGGCACAGTGAATAAGACACCAGCCTGCAAACCCAAAGGTTACTGGTTCGATTCCCAGCCAGGGCACATAACCAGTGCAAGCCAGTTCTGTAGCTGGAGGCAGGTGAAAGGAAGCCATACATTGATGTCTTTTTCCCTCTCTGCCTCTCTCCCTTCCACCCTCTGTAAACATAATAAATAAAATCTTTAACAAAAAGGTAGTACAATTTAATTTCATCCAAAATCAGAAGAGTGACTTCACTTCTTTTCTTTGAGATGCTTATGAAAGGGCAGCAAGACCAGGAAGATACTTAAAATTAGCCTATCATTTGCAGTTACAATTTTCTTACTTTAAGATGCAAAACAGCAGGAAGTTGCAAATTGCTGTCTAAATTTTAAAACTCCTGAGTGCCTTATTGGACATTTATCTATTTATAATTCATTGGTTGTTCATCAAAACAGTGTTTGCTGAGGGTGAAAGTGGATGGAAGAAGGCTTCAAAGATGTTTTAATTTTTTTACTTGAGCTTAAGAGTTGCCAAGATTTAAAAAAACAAAACAAAACAAAACAAAACAAAATAAGAAAAATACCACATTACACAAATTTTTAGTACACTCCCAGCTAGAACTTTGGAAGGTGAAACTGCTCTAGGACAGCCAGACCAGATGTGGTTCCGCAGGCTTCTTTCCCTGTGTGGTTGAAGGAATCGTTTATGTGAACAGAAAACTTTCCAATTCCCTCCATAACTAGGACCCAAAAGAAGGAAAACACTATTTCGTTACTTGACCATTTTGAAGATGGAGGTAGGCCTGGCCTTTCTTAGTGGCCAGAATTTATTTTGTTCTCTTTTCAAAGAAAGCATTTGGCAGGAATGTGCAGGAGAGAGAGAGCAAGAGAGAGAGAGAGAGAGAGAGAGGGAGAGAGAAGACAGACATTAAACACTACAAGATGTGAATTGAATGGTTAGAGGGTAATTTGCAGATCTTGCTGACAAGAGATACACAGGAGGGTGGGAAGCAGCAGAACTTGAGATCAGCTCTGTGAGACAGGAGATGCCCGGGAGGGTGAAGTGCAGCCTTGGCAAACTTCTTTTCTTTTCAAAGATGCGTTTAGACTGGGGCCCATGCCTGGTCTTATATGTTAAAGCACTGATGTTATCCTCCTATTTCCTAATACAAAAATTCTTAATTCAAATAACCCAAAGGAAACAGTTGTTTTGAATGTGAAACAAATTAGGAATAAAAGGAGAAGTTCATATCATCTACACTTTGAGAATTTGCTTCCTAAGGTCAAAGCCCTGACTCAGTGGCAGTAGGGATTTCTGTCCCGTTGAAGGTATTTGGCCCAGGGGGACTAAAATATTTCAGAACTTTGCTTTGTGGAAGCCACCTAAGACAAATGAGATAGATTTCTTGCTCACTACCACCTGAAGCCGTAGTGATATATGCAGAACACTAAAAACTGAGATTAATTTTACCCACATTGCCATCTTCACTTGCCTGAGATATTTCACTAGCCACCTAAAATAAAGACATCCTGACATCAGCCCTTGCTATCATAAAACCAGATTTTACATAGTAATCATGGGGATCTCACCAGATAGATTATCTACAAATATTTTATCACATCCTGTGGGTTCTTCTCATTTTGTTGGTAATATATGCCTATGTCAATCCACAAGAGCTTCATAATTATCTAACATTTAGCAGGCATCTATTATGCAACTAATTGAAAAATACCATTTATTCAACCACTTTATTATATACAATTTTTATTAGAAACATAAAGATTAATGACAAGATGTTATGCACTAAATTTTTTCAAAGAAACTTCCAATAGTTTTTTTTTTTTTTTTATAATATGGATCTGAGTATGGTTAAGCTTGAAAGTTTTAAACTAGGTTTGATTTTGCCCTTGTTATGTGTGAAGCTAAAATGTACACACACATACACAGATTATATACATATATATACACATACACAAAGTATAAATCATGTATAAAAAGACCTGCATTATCTGCATTAAAAATTAATAATTATTATATGAAGTGAGGGGATCCAGTTGTCCATAAAATTGTATTTACAAATATTTTATTAAAGGATTAAATAATAAATATTAGACTGTTCCCCACTGCATTCAGGAATTTTATAACTTGAACTACCTCACGTGGGGATTTGGTCTAGGGTAACAGGAAACATCATTTTTACAGGGAAAGATGAAGATCATCTTAAAATTTGTTTTATGGTTATTGATACCTATGTTAAGTTAAATGCACATATGGTAGAGTTCTGCCCTCATGTTTCTGTGATCGTCAGCAAATAACCCAAATTTCTTAATTCAGGTTTTTTATTAAACACTAAATTCAGTTTTTAAAAATAAACTGGATTTTTAGCTTCCTTTCAACAACAGAAATTGTTCTTGTCCAATATATAATGATATCCAGTTATTAGTTATAATGGTAGAGCATTTCCGAATGATGGGGGCTACAGCTCGTGATCCTTAGCAAGTCTGTACTTTATGTCACATCTAGCTTAAACATGAAAATTCTCGAAAATTGCTTGTTAGGTGGTTAACTGTTGTGTTGATTTAATGATTGAGTAGTAGTTGTGGCTGAAAATGTTCTCAGTATTACTGTATTTAAATATTTTACAAAATCCTTTTCATGGCATTTATATTTACATTGAAATTCTTTCCCCATAGAGTTGTCAAAAACTTTTTAGTTATGGACAACAGGTGGGATTGACTTTGGGGGGAATGGGTGGGTGGGAAGGGGGACAGAAGGGAGCAAAAAAGGGGATGGATGTAATACAACAACAATAAAATTAAAAAAAAAAAACTTTTTAGTTAAAAGATCTTAATACATACACAATGACACGTATACATGGATAAATACATATGAATATAACCAATTCCCACCAGGCTGGTTCATTTCACATTAATATGCAATTGATTAAGTGGCTTCAAGTTTATTGGGCCATCAGTATGATATAATTATAAATAAAAGATGGGGAGATTAAAGGTGGAAGATACACAAAGACAGCTATATAGCCTCCAGCAAGGTCTATTACAATAGCAAAATGTTGTTCTGTGGAGTCTGGCAATTGATCCTTACTCTTTTCCCCAAAACAAAGCAAACAAAATCAAATATATTTTTCTCCACTCGAAGTATTTTTAAGACTGTGTTTCCCCTTATATTAAAGTATACATTTGCTACTACAAAACATGTCATTTTAGCGGCCACCCAGTGCCAGTGATACATTAACAAGAACCAGGCACAGTGTGGCACAGAGGACACTATGGTGACCGCAGCCATGCTCATGAAAAGACTCCCCACCTACCGTCACCATCAATTACCAGCTGGTCTGTATTACAACTCAAAAAAGTTTTCACCTCCAGGGCAGACAAGGACTTCTGTGGGCTCCTGGTTTAGGTTTTATAGGACTCTAAGGTTGTGCTTAGTATTCAAACTGTTTTAGAAGCTATTATTCAGCCACATCGCTAGATAGGAAAACTATAACTAGATGAGGTTAGTGTTTCCACCGACAGCTAACAGACTGGGCAGCTGGCTTTCAAAGTATTAAAGAATCACTTTCATTATGCTACCTTTCACCCAGTAAAATTATTTGAGAATGATTCCTCTACTTGCCTCTATCACTCTATTAAACCTTCCTCACTGAGATTCCACCAGATGGGGCCTGGTCAATATTACACCAGAGGGGTTCTTTGCAGAAGACCATTTTGCTTCCTTTAATGAGGCTGAACATATTGTGGAATAACTTGGCAAACTCACATATTTCATAGTGGCAATCTTACAATATCGTGGCCCCAAGAAATACTGCTTAATCCTCCATAGATCATATTCTTGGTTCCTGGTTTCAGAACTTTTCCTCATCTTCCCCAGGGTTGCAGGGCTTATAGTGATACATCAAATCATAGCAGAAGCAGTGTGTTTGGATGGAGAGATAGGACATCTTGCCACATGTTAAACCCAGGCAACTGATCCATGTGGCCCAAGTGCCATCCAGTATGGAGGCTCTGTTCCAGTTGAAGGACTCAGTGTCTCTTTCTGCAGGGTCTCCTGATCATGACATTTTTGAGATCTAGGTTTTCATATATTAGTGACTCATTTTGGCCCCAAATTAGAAAATAGACAATAATGCACTAAAAACACTTATTGAAAAGAACAAGAAAAATAATTCAGGAGAGAAGGGAGAAGCATTTTATGGCAGTGTTCACCCTTGATAGCTTACTCTTAATCTGATTCAGTATATTACTGTTTTAGAGATCATAAGTTGTTTCTAAGGGGAAAAAATGTCAGAATCCTTAGAGAACATCAATTTATGGAGAATGGAAATAAAAAGCAAGGGGTCTGGATGAGAACAAGAAAAAAGGAAATGGCTTTATGCTCTTCCTTGAATTTGAAGTGATTTTGAGACCAGATCAGCATTTGAAACTGAAGGGTAGATTCAGTCAAAGGATTTTTTTGGAAAGCCATGGAACTGGGCAAAACAAAGCTAGTATTCTTGAAATAAGACCAACTCCTTTATTTGTTATTTAGGCATTCTGGTTCATTTTATTATCTACAGTGTTCTCTTTGATGTTTTATTTAATGTTGCTGTTAACAAGTACCTGTGGAAGGAGAACAGACTTCTTAGGTGAAATTAATTCCTTCAGTTCCTTTGGACATTTAGGTTCTGTTGTAACCCCCTGAATTCAACAGGGTATATATACCTAGATTTCAAAATGTCTAGGTATATCATCCTAAGAGAAGTTTAGCCCCAAATAAGACTGGGTGCATACTGAGGTATGACAGTTTAATTACAGTAAAAAAAGGCATTTTGTTTACATCGAAATAATGATTTGCCTTGTCTTTTCTTTTCAGTTAATGTATTTGTTTAGACATGCATGGCTGTGATGTCAACTGTCACTAATCCATAGCAACACTTTACTCATTGTGGTGTGGCATTCTGAAATGGCCTTGAATTAGAAAATAGACACTGTCCAGGAGTCATGATGCTGATGTGGCTAGAATTTTAAAGACTTTTTGATTTCTGAAGAAATAATAGAAAGTTATAAATTCATGCTCATTTCTAATTTGTTGGAAAACATTTCTAAACAGAGTTTATTTGTTATAATCAAAATGGCATCCGCCTTGTGCTCTCCTTTTCATCATCTCCCCTTAGTTCTTCTATTTTTCTGTGATTGCATGCTTAACAAGTTTTGTGTTAGCTCCTTGTTCTTATGTTTACGTAATCCTTTCACTAACTTCACAACCCTCAAGACCCTGGAAGTTAATACATTATATAGAGATTTTTGTATATAGAGATTATACACTTGCTTGTTCTTCCCATTTTTTATTCGAATTACCAAGTGAGACTTGATGCCAAACCAGCTACCTGGGAAATTGCTGAGTAGAAGTAGCAAGATAAAATTGATTTTTAGACTTGCAATTTGCAGCCAAGTAGGGAGTTAAATGATACTCCCTTTAAGATTCAGAAAATCAGTATTTAATGCATGATGCCTCCTCTGTCCACTTTTAATAGCTCTAAACATTTAGAGAAAATGTTCCACTACTGCTATGGTGGCAATACTGTTAATAACACAAACAAATAAACATAATTGCTTTCCCTTGGTTGTTAAAAAAATAAAGTTTTGTTTACTTTGTGGCTGGTTTCAGTCTTGATCAATTTTTGTTTCTTTGAAGGACAGTGTCTCATAATATGCTTTCCAATATGTGCCAGGACCAGAAACATATTCACAGAAGGCAGAAAGTTTTTGCCAAGTTTCTTTCCAAGAGAGAAAAAAAGGGGTTGGGTTGTAAACAGTAGAAATAGTGCACAATTTCTGAAGGCTATTTGAAATTGTCATCTAAACATGTGACTGCACAGTACAAGAAGCATTTAGGAGGCTGAGCTGAGGCAAAAGTGGTCCAGGCAATAAATGTGCATTTGAGAACATAGCTCAACACACAGAGGCAAATGATTTCCAATATCAACAGAAATACGCTCAATGACTAGTATTGATTTTAAAAGAAACTATAAAATGAAACCTTCTTTATTGAGTAAACATGTTGTATTTTTAAAATTAAGATACTTAAAAAAATTAGAATTCTAGCTTATCATGTTACTGTGGGTGAATTACTTACATTCTCTGCAACACCATTTTCTTATTAGTAAAGCGAAGTGCACAATAACTACTTTTAGGATTACACTCCAGGCTAAGCCATGAATGAATTTTACCAGGCTAAGGAAAAGGTAATTCCATAATTCATCATTAGTAACTGTTCTGGAGTTAGTCTTTAGCCCTAATGTTGACTAATGAAGAGATCTTTTCAAGATATCTCTGCTGGAACTTTTGGGGAAGGTTGATTCTTTCTCTTTATTGTATAGCTCAAATACTTATCTTCACGGCTGCCTGAGTTCTGTACTTTCCTCAATTTTAGAAAACATCACAGTATGGTATCAGTTAGGACCCTTTGAACTACAAGATACAGAAATCCAGCCAAATTTACTTCAGATATAATTGACTGACTCAGGCGACTAAAAGTTAAATGGCAAAATGGACTTTAGGGCAAGTTTGATCTGTATGTTACTTGGGCTATAATTTTCTTTATTTGGAAAATTCTTCATCTTTCTCCTACAATATGAGTTTCATCCATAAGTTGTTTTTTTTTTTTTTTTTTTTTCATGGTGTCAAAATTGTTTCAACAATATGGAAGGATCTCCTTTTGGCTTCACATGCAAGCTTTCAGGTCATTTACCCTTAAAATAGGAAATTGAATTCCAGAATCTATGCTGTTCTGTTACCTCTTTGTTCAGTGGCATTGAAGTAACGAGCCAACCTCACTATATTCATTATTTTCAGAAATGTTCAAAAGTATCATAAACACAGTCACATAGCGTCTGCAGATAGTGTTTTTGGGAACTCTTGAAATGTGCACATGACCTACCTGGATACATGACACTAATAGCCCTGTTTCTGCAGATGCTGTGGATATCAGGATAGTTTTCTCTCCTGCGGTTGTTGCAAGTGCTATGTAGACTCTGTGATTCTGGAGATTGGGGGGCTTTTCTATAGAAACCTGGACCACATGCCTAAAGGTCTGGATGAGGTGCCTCAGTTGTTCCTCATCTCTCAAAAGGAATAAAAACAAACTATGAAGAGTAACAACTAAATGTGTTGAATACTTACCACATGACAGGCATCTTTAGTGTATTTACACAATAAGATCATTTTCTAGATATAATGAACAAGTGGGGTAAATTAGATAAATGGAATATCAACATGCTGGGAACAGAGTAAAGTTTAGGTATCACATTTATAACTATTTCAATGATGACATTAAAAGTTCAATAAAAATGTGTCATTTTCTCACAGCAAATATACACTCTGTAGACATTACTTACACTTGAATAATTTAAACAGTATATTGGCAAATGTTCTTGAATGATAAATTACACTATTGCGTATAATTATAAAGAACTAAGCTAATAGTATTTGTAGAGATTATAACAGCTTGGGACAATGAAGAAATGTAAGAGGGTAGATTTTCTTCAGACATTTCATAAAATTGATAATTTCTCTTTTAGAACATTCTTTTATAAAATCATTTATCTGAGTGTGCTAGTAGTACCAAAAGTAAATAAAACCAAAAATTAAAATATCCTTTGATATGAAAAAAATAAATTCAAGAACAAAGGAAACTTACAAATGACATTAAGTATGATAAAGAGAAAATAATGGCAAACAAAATTATGCTTGTTTTCAATTAGTGTTTAAAAAAGAAATTAAGTTTATTTCTCAAATATAATTATAATTCTATTGAAATCCTATTTGATGATTAAAAAGTGGCCTCTGTATGACTGAAACACAGAGAGCAAAAAGAAAAATTCCATTATATAGAGATTGAATGTAGGCATATATTAAGTAGGGCCACATAAATTAGACTATAGCCCTGGCTGGTGTGGCTCAGTGGATAGGTGCTAGCCTGCGAACCCAAAGGTTGCTGGTTCAATTCCCCAGTCAGGGCACATAACCAGGTTGCAAGTCAGGTCTCCAGCTACATTTATGTTTCTCTCTCTTTCTTCCTTCCTCCTTGCCCTTTTCTCTAAAAATAATGAATAAAATCTTAAAAAATAAAACTTCATTTTAAAAATGAATGCATAAATAAATAAATAAATAAATAAATTAGGCTTACATTTTTAGAATACATCTCAAAGGCAATGGGAAGCCATTGGAGTATTTGATATGATCAGATTTGCATTTTCAAAAGGGTTATCTTCAACTGTGTAAAGAATGGATTGGGATTAGTAAGGCTGAATTCATATATCAAAATCATTTGCTGTTGTCAACTGGATCTTTGCATGGCCTGAAATGGGTTGGAAATTTCACAGACATGTAACTCAGATGCAATTGGCTTTATTTGGTGACTCATGAATCCGGAAGCATCCACTCTAAAAAGCAAAAACAAGCTTCCAAAATTTGTATAAAATGAGTAGGAACAAGGGATTCCTGGGAAAACATGAATTTGTTATGCCAAGGTTATTTTTCTCATATGGGACAAAAAGTTTTGGAGCTAGGTTATAAAAACAATTAAACTCAGCAGGCATATTCTGATTGATTGGCTTTATGTTTTGATTTCTTAACATTGAGGTATTTATAAGCTTAAGTTTTAGATTACTTACGTAGGCTGTTAAGGCATGATAACTACTTAAGTCTATCAGACCCATTTATACATTAATTTAACAAAACATACCAAAATTTGGTCATTATTAGATAAGTAGGTGTGTGAGAAAGAGTGTCCTGAATCACTCTCAGTCTTCTGACCTGCTTACCTTAGTGTATTGATAATGGGATTTCTCAAGACAGAAAACAGGTGAAGTTTGATGTATATTAATGAAGAATTTAGCTTTACATGTGTCTCGTTTAAAGTTGTTAAAATAAAAGGGTTAATTAAGCAATTGAATATACAATTCTAGAACTCTGGAAATAGATCTGAAATAAATAGAGTTGGAAGACAAGAAATAACACCACAGCCATCTCCTGAAGAGAAATTACAACTAGATAAGAGATATAAACTTAAGATAGAAGACCAAGGATTACTACCATTTAATATTATTAAAACTGTACTTTCCTTTTGTGAAAAGATGATTATAAAACAGTTTTAAAAGTTCTAGATTAAAAACATCATTTCAGAATTATGATCCCTTTTTCATCACCCAACTTTTGTGAAAAGTTGTGTTAATCAGTTAACTTTTCTGGATCTTTGTTTCATTTACTGTAAAATAGAAGTTAAACTATATCAGTTCTTCTGATCAGACTCATTACCTTTTATTTTATTTTATTTTATTTTATTTTATTTTATTATTTTGTTTTAGAGTGAGGGGAAGGAAGTGAAAAAAGGAGAGACACATAGATTGGTTGCCTCTTGTAGGCATCTGAACCCTCAACCCAGACATGTGCCTTTAATAGGAATCCAATCACTTTGCAAGATGGCACCCAACAATGGAGCCACACTGGTGGTCAGGGCCAGCATCATTTTTTTTTTTAATGCAGATTATTGAGACCATTACATATCAATAGAATTTTGCAAAGAGACTCTGAATGGATATATGTGCACTGCATAATTTCTATAGATCCTCTCAAGTTAAAAGTTTTGTGATTCTATAACAATATGCATAAAGTCAAGGACAATATAAAGTAAAACACACTGTAAATATGGTAAATTTATTTCAAAAAACAGGTTTGAATTTGGAGCTAATTTAAACATCTTCATTCTTTTTTAATAAAAATTGAATGCCTCACTTTTAGATTTGCATCAAAACTTGAAACCATATGCCTCAAGGACCTAATATATATGATCCATGGAATGGACAGTAAGGTGGGGATTCACTGTTAGAGAGGGGGGCCAGTGGGCAGGACAGTGGAAAGCAATGGGTAAAAATGGGACAATCATAATAAAATAACAATTAAAAATAAATTTAAAAACTTAATAAGAGCCCATAAAAAAACTGAATGTCTGTAGGTTCTTAAATGGTGTGTGCCTTTGCAGTAACTGAATGCATAACTGGTAACTAACTGATAGACTGAAACATTTGATTTTAGAAATATTCTTTATAGCATATTTATTAATTGAGGTTCATGAATTTTCTTTGGCTTTCCTTAGAATAATTTTTAAAAATATCTTCTTAACAAGATATATTTATTTCTATTATCAATTTATCTAAAATAAAATTGATTTAGCTTCTTAACATGTTGCAGCCAAATGATCCTTAAAAGCAAGCAATGAGTAAAGATTCAAAAAGAACAGAACAAGCCCTCATAATGGTTTGGGAAAGTTTAAAATTAGAGTAAAAGTTAGTGATGGTGGTCAAATGTTGAATTGTTCCCAGAGGTCAAAGAAGCTGATACTCATGTGAGTTTGCCACGTTCCTTGGGGTTAAATTGTAAGACTTAGTAAAGTAGTATTAATATGCAGAATGGGACCAATCTACTAAATAAAAATGATAACGTCAGTGACATGCAAATTGAAACATAAGAACATGCCAATTTCATCTGGGACAACTCTGAACTAATAATAATTATGTTTGGAATATTGAAATGAGAGCATTTGAGTCATTTCTACTCACTTTAGATAAATTGGACAAGTTTAAATCTTTAATGATGGCTGGGGGAGTTAAAGACTTTCATTAAGACTCCAAGACTCACACACATTTAGATTAATAGCTTAAATGTCTTTGGATGGTTAATAACCCCTATCAAGAGCATTGATTTTAGTTTAAATACTTCTTGGAGTTTCTTCACATGTTAACACAGAAAGAAAAAATTTAAATGTTCTAGTCCAGTGTAAAAGCACATCTTTTATATCTGATTTGGGGCTGTTTATGTATTTGAAGATGTCATTTTTAGAAAAAATTCCATAAATAATAGACAAAATATTACACAAACTTCAATTGTAGAACTTTGTCTTAACTAATTCTTTGCAGCAATAGAGTTTTTTCTGGTAAAAATATAGTTTGGCTTTCTCCTTTGAATTGTCTATAATTTTTTATTAATTCAATCAGCAAACATATACTGAGGGCCAACTATATGTCAGACATAATATTAGCCAGTGAGAATAACAAGAAAAAAGCAGATACTTTTAACCTTTATGACATTTATGAAATTAAAGCCAAGTTATTCTTGCCATGACATGTTGAAATTAAATGCTGAGCTTTAATGTTCCAACCATGACAGAGTCACCATTATTAAACTAACCTATGTGCCATCGATAACTAGAAAACTAGACAAGAGGTTTAGGCATTGAACAAGAACAAAACAGGACTATGTTTCCTGAAAGAAGGAAAACAAAGATTGTGATCTCTACAGTCACTCTGGGTCTCCGCCTGGGAGCCCTTCTCAGACTACACTAGAGGGAAAGAAATCCCAAGTAGAGACATCTGTCATGTTTACAGAGCTTGAGGTCTGGGCAGTGGAGGGGACTGAATTTGCAGACAAAATTACTGTAAAATATGAAGATACACAGAGAAAGAGCTTCAGAAATCTGTGTAGGTCTCCAGTTAAGTGTCTACATACAGATATGTGTAATGGTTGAAAAAAGTTCAACTTTTCCAGAGCACACACTGACTGGAAAATATTTGATTTTCAATTAGCCAGAGTAGTGAGAACTCACTGATCAATTAGAACTATTAGTAGAGATCCCCAAAAGACTGCCTTTTGAAAGGCCTATTCAGCTCCAGATTAAATGTTACTTAATGCCAAACTGGGCTTAATAATAAATTTTGAAAGGATCATTTTGATCTACAAGAAATAAGGCCTTGGAAACACAGACTTCAGCTCTACAAAAAGTAGACATCAAAATCCAAACCCTCAATAATGTTTCATTTATTTGAATGCCCAACATTCAAAAGAATTTATGCAACATATGAGGAAGCTGCAAATTTTTACCATAACCAGGAGACAATTGCATTAACTGAAATCAACCAGACGTAATAGAGATGTTGGGATGAGCAGAAAAACATTTTATAAATATTATAAATATGCTTAGAGATATGAACATAATTGAATTATATTAAATAATATATTTATAAAAACAAATGAAACGTTTAGAGAAAATGTCTAAAATTTTTAAAAAATCTATTGAATGAGATTAACAGCATATTAGGTACAGCAGAAATAAATAATCAATAATCTTGAAGTAATAGAAACAGAAAATTATGCAAAGTGAACCAACAAGAGAAAATCACTGAAGCATAAATAACACCTCAGTAGATCTATGGAAACAAAATCAAGGACTTTAATATGGAGATAATTAGAGTCTCAGGAGAGAATCATGATAAAGGACTTAAAAAATTATTTGAAGATATAATTAGAATATTTAGGTCTTTCACTTCCTTGGTTAAATTTGTATGAAATTTTCCAATTCCATACAAACTGTAAACTGACTTAATTAAAATGTTTAGTAACCACAGAGCATAATAGATATACAGAAAACATTCTAAAATATCACATTCAAATTGTTCAAAACTGATGTTAGAAACAAAACCTTGAAAGTAACCTAAAGATACAGAAAGAAAATCAGTAATTTTCCCGAGAAACTGTGTCAGACAAAAAGAAAACATCTTAAAAGTGGTAATTTTTTTGTTGTTGTCATGATTTTGGTGTCAAATCCTAGGAGTCATCGCCAAAACCAATGTATTCAAGTTTTCCTCTTGTTTTCCTCTTAGCAGTTTTATAGTTTCACATCTTTGGTGTGGCTTTAAGTCCATTTTGAGTTGATTTTTGTGTAAATGTAAGGTTCAATTTCACTGTTTTGAATGTGATTATCCAGTTTTCCCAGTACATTTATTGGAGACACTATCATTTTCCCATTGTTTATTCTTGGCATTTTTGTTGAAGATCACTTGACTATACATCCATGGGTTTATTTCAGCGTTCTCTGTTCAGTTCTATTTGTCTTTAGGTATCTATCTATAACAGTGTCATACTATTTTGATTACTGTAGCTTTGCAATATGTTTTAAAGTCAGAAAGTGTGAGGTCTACTTCTTTGTTCTTTCTCAAGTTTTTTATTATTTTTTATTATATTTATTTATTTATTTTAGCTATTTTGGGTCCTTTGTGGTTCCATGTAAATTTTTGGGTTGTTTTTTTCTATGTTTTTAAAAATGCCATTGAGGGTAATGATGATTTCCAAGATCTGAACTTGGGTAATGATGAGCCCCAAGAGAAAAACAATTTAAAAATAATTAAATTAAATTTAAAAAATAAAAAAATAAAAATGCCATTGAGATATCTATAGGGATGATGTTGAATATATAGGTTGCTTTGAGTAAAATTAACATTTTAACACTATTAAATTTTTCAATCCATAAACACAGGATGTTTTTCCATTTATTTACATTATTTTCCATTTTTTTCAGCAATGTTTTATATTTTAGTGTGTAAGCAGCCAAAGAAACAATCAACAATTTTAAAAGGCTACGTTTAAAAAGCAAGAAAATATTTGCAGGTCATATATCTGATAATGAGTTAATATTCAAGATATATAAGGAACCCCTACAACTCAATTGCAACAAAACAAGATCCAAATAACCCTATTATAAATCAGCAGAAGATTTGAATAGACATATCCCCAAAGAAAACATGCAAATAGCCATGTATGTTTTAAAATTTTCAGAATCATTAATTATAAGAGGAATGCAAATCAAAATCACAGTAAGATATCACATCACATCTTCTCAGGATGATTATTATCAAAAACATGCTAACAAGGATGTTGAGAAGTTAGGACTCTTGTGCACTATTGGTGGTAATGGAAAATGTTGCATCCATGCTGCAAAAGAGTACAGAGGTACTAAAAATGTTGAAAAATTCATTAAGCCACATTAATTCTTAATATATTTGGGGTATAAACCCCTCATTAGAAAATTATTTGTAAATATTATTTCACACTTAATGGGCTGTTTATATTGCTGATTGTTTTATTTGCTGTGCAGAAGCTTTTTTTTTTTTTACTTATTTAAAATTAAAAAAAAAATATATATATATATATATTATTTATTACTTTTAGAAAGAGAGGAAGGGAGGAAGGTAGATGGGGAGAGAAACATGAATGTATGGTTGCCTTTTACCTGTCTCCAGCTACAGATCTGGCTGGAGACCTGGCTTGCAATCTGGTTATGTGCCCTGGCTGGGAATCAAACCAGTGACCTTTGGGTCTGTAAGCTAGAGCCTATCCACTGAGCCACATCAGCCAGGGCCTTCATTAGAATTTTAGTAAGAATTGTCATGGAATCTGTTTATTGATTTAGACAGTATAGTCATTTTATTTCTTCAAGTATATGAGCATAGAATATTTTTAAATTTATTCATGTCTTTTTCAATTTATTTAAAAATATCTCATAATTCCAATATTTAGGTCTTTCACTTCTTTGGTTAAATTTAATCATTGGTATTTTATTTTATTTTTTGATGTAACTGTAAGTGGGAATTTTTTCTTAAATTTTCCTTAATTTTTCCTTCTGATATTTTATGATCTGAAACACTAGTGAATTTTTTATCAACTCTACAGATATTTTTTGATGACATCTTTAGGATTTTTATACATGCAATGTTATGCCATTAAAAACAGTGACAGTTTTACTTATTCCATTCCAGTACAGATATCTTTTCATTCTTTTCTTTTGCTTAATTGCTCTGGCTAGGACTTCCAATATTATATTGAATAAATGTGATGAGAGTGGACATTCTTGTCTTGTTTCTACTCTTGCAGGAACAGCTTTCAGTTTTATGCCAAAAGGAATGATGTTAGCTGAGGGTATCTCATATATATTCTCATATATATTTTTTATCATGTTAACAAACATTTTCTCTCCATCCATGTTGTTGAGAACTTTTATCATAAGTAGATGTTGAATGCATTTCAATGCTATTTACTTTATACTCAGACCTATTCATATTAACCATATTTCACTTACCCAATTTCTAGGATTTATCCAGATAGTTTTATCATGCTAAAAGGAAGATTTCTCAAAATTCTTCAATACATTATATTTATATGACTTGTAGTAGACTGAAAATGCAGATACTAACTATTACTGGACTGAAATACAGCAAAAAACTTTCTCTGATCCTAATGTTAACATCAATTCCCTAAGGTACCAATAATCTGCAATAGCACCTGGAATCCCAGCATTTTTTTTTTCTTTCTATTGAATTTATTGGGGTAGATTGGTTAATAAAATTATATAGGTTTCAGGTGTACAATTCTGTAATACATCATCTTTATATTGTATTATGTGTTCACCACCCAAGCCATGTCTCCTTCTATCACCATTTATCTCACCCTTTACTCTTTTCAATCTCCCTCACCACCCTTTCCATCAGGTAATCACCATGCTGTTGTCTCAGTCAATAAGCATTTTTTAGCTTAATCATTTCATGTTTTTATTCACCCAGCCTTACAACACTCTTCCCCTCTAACAGCTATTAGTCTTTAAATAAAGACTCTTTAAATAAAGAACATTTACAGTAGTGGGTATTTAGCCAACTGTTCAGATAAGTAAATTTTCATATATACATACACATACACACATATACACACACATTCATAATCTAAGCAACCATTTCTTTTAACAACCTGTATCCAAATACTGGATAAAGAATTGTGAAAACTATATAATAAAACAATAATAAAATTAAATTAAAAATAAATTAAAAAAAAGAATTGTGAAAACTACATATGAAAGTCAATGATTAGCAGAACATGATTTAGATCAATGTTTGTGCATTGTGTCTTACTCGTACAACTCAAGCCATGGATAGCTAACATTTCCATAAATTTCATAGAATCTATTGCAATTTTTTAAATTCTTATTTTCTTACAAAAAGAGTTCATCACCAAGCTCAGTAAAGCCCTGAAAATCAGGATGGGGAAGAGCAAACAAGCTATTGGGAAACTAAGAAAGTATAAAAAGTCATAATCTGCCCTGGCTGGTGTGGCTTAGTGGATTGAATGCCAGCCTGTGAACCAACAGGTCACTGCTTTGGTTCCTGGACAGTCACATACCTGGGTTGTAGGCCATGTCCCCAGTTGTGGGCATGCTAGAGGCAACCATACTGTTTCTCTCTCTCTCTTTTTCCCCTCCTTCTCCTCTCTCTAAAAAATAAAAAAAAAAGTGATAATCCAACATCCATGCATCCATTCATAAAATATGGGATTAGAATACATCATAGAGAAAATAATTAAAAAGTGTTAACTTGAGAAAGGGAAAACTATGGAGTTTTTTAAAATCAAAGGCTACTAAACAAATAAGAGTCAATGTATGAGTGTTGTGTTATTTAACCACCAATTATTTGTTAAACTTGTGAGGGTACAAAAATGAATCTATTGTTATCTGACTTTAAGGTAGTTATTACCTATCTTAAGTAGAAAGATATAAAGAATTACATATAATAAAATAATAAAGATATTTTTGTGGTTAAGGTACAATGGAAGTGAGAGAAGAAAGAAAGGAAGAAAAGGGAGAAATTCAGTGTAATGAGAGCCTGAACTGATTCTGCCATCAGGGTTACAAGAATATTAAAAGGCAAAATACCTTGCCCTGGCTAGTACAGCTCCAGGGATTGAGTTCTGTCCTGCAATCAAAGAGTCACCAGTTCTATTCCCAGTCAGGACATATACCTGGGTTTCCAGCCAAGTCCTCAGTTGGAGATGTGTGAGAAGCAACTACACATTGATGTTTCTCTCCCTCTCTTTCTCCCCTCATTCCCCTCTTTCTAAAAATAAATAAATAAAGCATTTAAAATGAATTTATTAAAAAAAAAAAAGAAAGAAAACAAACAAATTTTAAAGGCAATGCAACCTAATTTGTAAACATTTGTAATAGAAGTTTGTGGTGCTTTTAAAAAAGATGCTCAGAGATGTAACAAATTATATTCCCTACAGCCCTCAAACTATGTAACTGCTTCATCAATTAAATGACTCTTGAAGTGAATAGGAAAATGAGTTATAATTTGTAAGACCATTGGGGAGATAGAGATATCTATCTAAAAATTGTTCACTCTACTCATGAAAAAACATGAATGGAGATGAGCAAATTTACACCAAAATAACAGTTAGTAAACTAAATGGGAGTTTAGCAATACTGGAATGGAGGCTAAGGGGACTAGAATAGATCAATGAATAAGATAAGTAACTAAGAATAAAGACCAGAGAGGATAAACCACGTCATTAGATGGCTCTGTTTATACATGTTCTTATACTTTATTTATTTAAAACATAATGTTACCAAAATGTGTTTTAGCAAGCCAATGACATGATTTGATGTGCATTTTAGAAAAACCTTCCTTTAGATGTTTTGAGCACTGTTTGCCAAATATGGTTTTTCAAATTTATTTTTGGGTACAAAATTGATCCCATGAATTGGCATCAATACTTTTAAAAAACAGTAAGAGAGGGGGAGGAAAGCCTGATTGCCAAATGATTTAAAAAATCTTCTAGATTAAAGAAAGATATGTGAGTATAACAAAGTCACAATTTCTGTTACAACTCTCAGAGGACCCTAAAATACACCTGCCCTAGATTAATTTGATAAAGGAATTTTTTTCTTCCTGAAAATCTGTGAGCACTAGTTTGGAAAATATTGTCATAGATGCTGAAATGGGCTGTATGAGTCTGAGGTTGGCATAACTCTTAGAAAACATTGAAATATTTCAAGCAAATGTTGTTGGGGGTTTAGAAGGAAATTTCTGAAATAGACACTAGGTGAGTAGAGTATACAAAATTCAATGTTGGATTTGATTGGTTGGGAAAACAGTTTTGTCAGATTATTCTTGGATTCCTGACCATATCATTTTTCTATATTATATATTGCCCCATAGAAATTTACTCTCAAGTGAATTGCTTTAAATAGCATACATTTATAATCTATAGTTTCTGTGGGCTAGGAATCCAGATACAACTTAGCTGGAGCCACTGCTTTCAGGTTTCTGAGGGTGAAAGTGACAGTTTTCCCTAGTGTCATGTGAAGAAGGCTCAACTGGTGAAGGATCTACTTCTAAGCTGGGTTACCTGTTCATTGGCAGAATTCAGTTCCCCTAGCTACTGGAATGAAGGTCTTTATATCTAGCTGACTATTATCCTGAGGTTACTCTCTTGCCACATGGACCACTCCATAAAAAAGCTTATTTTGTCAGAGTGAACATCCAAGAAAGTTCAAGCAAAGGAAAGATTGCTAACAAGGTAGAAGTCACTGTCTTTAATAGCATAAGTTTGGGAGTGATAGCTAATCCCATATGCCTTGATCATTTTTTTTTTAAAGCAAGGCAGTAGGTCCAGTTTGCACTTAAGAGGAGGAAACTAAACCAAGACAGGGGTAAGAGCACAAAAATCATTGTGAGCTATTTTAGAAGGCAGCTTCCCACATTATGTAATGGTGCAATAGATATGGGAAGGATTCTATCTTACAGGAGATTTTCTCTTAGAAAGAGGTAATTGTTGATTAAAGCAACAACAACAAATAAGAATAACAATAACAAAACAAACTACTTCCAACCTTTAAAGCAAATTACAGTTTATCTCTGTTAAAAGAACGAAAGATTATTGGACAACTACCCTGTTAAACCATGTGAGAAACAATGAATTTTTGTAACTTATGGAAGCCTTGAGCTGAATTCAAGTGATCTTTGCTCCCAACTGTTAATATTTTACAATGTGTTTAACACACACAAAACAAATGCATCAAGGAACAAACACAATTAGTAATTAGAGAGTTTATTCCAAGGACAGCTTTTATTTTTATTAAAAGCATTCTTGAAACAAAACACTCTTTTGCATTGTAACATAATACCCACCATCGTTCTCTTTTTCTTCCTTTCTCTTTTTAATATTTTACACATGGTGTGAGAAACCATGTGTTCCTGGTTAAGGACTTATTGTTTGCTAAGTTGTGTGGCCTTTAAAATTCTTCACACCCCTTTATCTTCTCACCCCTACCTCCGAATATTATAAATACATGCATTTTTCAACTAATGGAACACTTGGTCCCCTGGGAGATCACACTCAAGGCCATTTAAAAGAATATAAACATTAGTATGAAAATAGAGGTTTGTGTTTCAACTTTCTAATTCTAGCTCCAGTTAGATTGATTCACTGGGCTTAATGATTAAACCCAAGTATTTGAAAGTTACTTAGCTTAAATCTGAAAGACTGGTATCTGGAAATCATAATTATTGATCATATCCTGAACAAAGGCTGAGCCCTCCTCTTTTTTACAAATGGGTAGAGATACTTTGTCCTGATACTCTCTATATTAAGTAAGCTGGCCCAGAACTAGTTGAAATTAAGTAAGAAACAATTTGTGCATATGTATGTAACCTAATTTGGTGAATCATTATGGCAAATATTAAGGACAATGATTCTAGGGAACAAAAAGCATTGCTGCTTAAATATTGTTGAACTTAGATAAACAAATCCAAACTACAATTTCATCACCAATATAAACACAGTAACACTAATATTTATGTCAAAGAATTATTGAGAATTTTAAATAAGGTAATATTTAAAGGAGATAATGGTAATTATTCCAAGAACCAAAAATCAGAGGGATATGGTAGTCAAGGTTGAGGTGAAAGGCTGATTGATTCTAGGTGGTCAGCCAAGGTGTCCATGACACAACTAAATTACAGCTCAGACTTGAATGGGGAAAGGAGCCAGGCTGGCAAAATAGCTGAAAGAATCTTCCAGGCTAAAAACATCTGGAAAGTGCCAACAATTTAAGGCAGGAACAAATTTGGTGTGTTTGACTCAAAGAAAAGGACCCATGTGGCCACGGTGAACCAAGAGGACAATTAGGAAAATTGGAGGAAGACAAAAAGCCGGGCCAGATCCTTCACATAATGTCCTTATAGGTCATTCAGGAGCTTACATTTTAATCTATGTAATTGGAAGCAATTGAGAATTTTCAGGAGGGAAGTGATGTGGCTGAATTTATGTTCTGAAAAATGAAAAGGAGAGATTACCCTGGCCGCTCTGTGTGGAATAGATTATGCTGGAGTTAAAGATGAAATTAGAAGTTGTGAGGTGATTTAGTAGCCCAGGCTAGAGATGCTGATGTTTGGGAATGAGGAGAACAAAGGAGATGGAAAATATGTGGAAAAAATCAGAATGTATGTTTGAGATCAATCCAGTGCGGCTCTTTGAAAGACTGGATTCAAAGGTTAGAACAAATAGAACAAAACAGAAGGAATAGAGAGATAAATTTCAAACTTTATTTCTTGTTCTTTCTATTAACTATCTGGGTATATTGTAATGACATTTGCTGCTATAGTGGGGCAGAGTTTTGCCATTGTTAACTTTGAGAAAAATGATTATTCAATAGAGATGGTAAGCATATAGGAGGATGTATGACACTGGAGTTGAACTGACCATAGCTGGAGATAACATTTGGGAATCATTGAAATGTAGATGGAATAAATTAATACCTTTAAAGGACTTCGAAATGCCTGATACATCATACACATCATACACACTATCTAGTTAATTGCTGAAGTTTCCTGGCTATTATTTCATTGTCACTAATGTATAAAATTTAGGCAAAGAGGAAAAGTGAAGATCAATTACACTGTATAATTTTACAATTCCAATGTATTATTATTATATCCAAATAGTTAAATGTCACACAGAAGAGAAGGTATTAGGAAAGGAGGTTTAAAAACAAAGAGGAATTAAGAGGAAAACTAGAAGTATACTCTATCTCCAAATGCAAAAGTAAGTGGTTAAAGAAGTAGAATGTAATGTGGGTGCCTCAACCAAATGCTGCTGAGAGGACAAAGAACATAAAGATAAAGGCTTGGCTTTTAGATGTGGCAGCATGCAAGTTACAGAGAATCTCAGTCAGCATAGTTTTAGTATATTGGAAATAAAAATCTAGTTAGACCAACAATAGGAGAAAGGGGAAGGAGAAGAAATAGAGTTGAAATGATAATCAATGCTTTAGACCGTTTTACTGGAAAGAGAGTCAATGAGATGGGAATAAATAAAAAGAAATGGAAAAATATGTTTTGGATGAAAGAGGAAGTACTACTCAGACCCTGAGAATATGCAAAGGACCAGTTTTTTCAAGTGTCATCTCTTGTAATAGAAAGCAAGAGAGGATGAGATGCATGTGAGATCATAAAATGGGAACAAAGCAGAATAGAATCCTCCAATTTCTTCTAATCATTGGGTGAATGGAATGAGAAAGCCCATTTGGTGTTTGAGATGCTGTTTACATTGTGATTGTTCAGTTCAGTGTTCATGATCTCCAGCCATGTGTAGTTAGAGTACAGGCACAGAGAAGTCAGTTTTTCAGTACACTTAGTGCTTTTAGTTAAGTACAACACAGCAAGAAAAAGGTAGAGATTTAAGAATATTTGCCAGGAAATACTTATAATGCTATATCATAGATGCTAAGATGAGTAAAGAAGGAATTAATGACCTCAAGAGGATATTCCATAGAAAGAGTGGGCAGACAAATAGAGAAGACATCTTAACAAAGCAAAATAATTGTTGGATAAGATAGAAAAGTAGCCCCCTGAAGGAGAGGAGGTGGTGTGAGACAGTTTAATATTTAGACATGAGATTTCAGAAGGTAGTGACAATACTGGTATAACCAAAATAATGGTCAAATTAAGGTGAATAGAGCAGTATACACCAGGAGGTTAATTATATGTAAGCTTTAGGTAACATAAAGGTCATTGAGAGAATCGGACACCTTAAAGTCACAAAGAAACGTGATAGAAACAACAATGGAAAAAGTCAATCATGAGCCAAGTGGTGAAGGAGGTCATTGAAACATAGCAACAAAGATGAGTAAGGGTTGCTATTTACATGACATGAAATTCAAGGGAACTAGAGTTTTTGAGGGAGAAAAGGAGAATATGATATTAAAGTGTAGTCAGGAGAAAGAAAAATACCTAACCCCCTTCCAGGCCTGTGGGAAGTATGAGAAATAAATGGCTTTCAGTATAAAGGGCTGGAAGATGTGGCTATCAAGGGAAAAATAGATTTTCAGTAATCCATAAAGATGGAGAGAACATTTAAAGGGCAGGTTGTTGAAATAGGTATTTTCAGAGAACACCATACAAGGTAGAAAATAAATTCTGAGTTATATCTTTAAAATAAAAAAAATACCCTGTTTTTTGTTTAACCTCGGCTTTGGTGACCTAGTATAAGATGAAGATGAGTAGGAACTTACAACGTAATATAATAAATGAAATGGAATAAGCTAGTTGGAACATCTAGTTACCAAATGAAAGCAGGGCTCACTGGAGTGTGGAGAACAATTCTTCAGTAATAAATAGAAGGAGTTATTTTGTTTTTTAAGATTTTATTTCTTACTTTTAGAGAGAGGGGAAAGGAGAGAGAGGGAGACATCAATGTATGGGTGTCTTTCACCTGCCTCCAGCTACAGAGCTGGCTGGAGACCTGGCTTGCAACCTGGTTATGTGCCCTGGCTGGGGAATCGAACCAGTGACCTTTGGTTCACAGGCCAGCACCTTACCCACTGTGCCACCAGCCAGGGCTAGAAGGAGTTATTTTAACTGAAATTCTTGGTTGAAGACAACTCCTTAAAGTTCTTTTTTCTTTTTCTAATATTTGTTTTCCATTCCTAACATTTTCATTTAGTGTACCTGTAAATTTTTGAATAATTAAACAAGATGTTTGTTTAATTTTTCTACTTTTATAATCTTAGCAAAGATTTTTTGTCATTAAAAATATTTCTTGTGTATTTCTAGTTTATAGTCTAATGATTTTTTATTCTTTTTTTACAATTTCTGTTTGCTTTGGTAGTATTACTGATGGTTGTGTAATTACTCCTATATTACCAATTGCTCATTAATGAACAGACTTTCTTCTTGTTTTGTGCTGAATTGCAATCCCTTCAGCTTTATATGTTGAAGCTAACCCCTCATACCTCAAATTTATGTGTTTTTGAAGTTAAGGCCTTTAAAGTGGTGATTAATTTCCAATGAAGCCATTAGGTTGGGTCTTAGTCCTATCTGAAAGATACTTTTATAAGAAGAGGGAATTAAGGGCTTGATTTGGCAGCACATATACTAAAATTGGAACGATACAGATAAGATTAGCATGGCCCCTGCACAAGGATGACATGCAAATTGGTGAAGTGTTCCATATACAAAAAAAAAAAAAAGAAGAAGAAGAAGAAGAGGGAATTAAGATGCTTGGGAGACACTAGAAAAGCACTAGGTGAAAAGACCATGGGAGGATATAGGAGAAGGTTGGTGTCTGTGAGCCAAGGAAGGAGGATTTGGGAGAAACCAAGTTGGCTGACTTCTTGAACTTGGACTCCAGCCTCCATAATTGTAATAAAATACATTTTTTTATTTAAGCCACCCGGTAGGATGTGTTGTTACTTTTAATTCCAAGTATGTTCAATTTTGCAGTATAATTTTTTCCATTATATATGAATTATTCAGAACATAGATTATATCTTCTCCAAACATAGGCTTTTGGATGTATTTTTATTGTTGATCTAATTAATTGGCAGTATATCTTTCAAATATACTGGTGAAATATAATCTAAGATACCATTAAATTTTATAAATGTTGTATATATGCCCTGAAGAATATGGATACTCTATTTGTTGGTAACATGTTGTCCACATATCCATTAAATTGAGCTCCTAATTTTTTGCTCAAAGTTACTATATTTTTATGAATATTTTATCCTATAAATTATCAATAAAATCTCACTTAAATATCTCACAATAGTGGTAGATTTACTAAGTTCTACATTCTAAACTTTTGCTTGTACATTTAAGATATTTAATATGTTAATTTAAATATGTTTATTATAACTTCTTGCTGAATTCAAATGTTTTTATCTTCAATAATGCATTTATCTTAAACTTCATATTATTTGAAATTAGCATTAAAAAGCTTTACTTTTTATAGTATATGGCTGGTTTAGCATTTGTCAGTTTTTGCTGTTGCTAATGTTTGTTCACATTAGATTTTGCTGCTGTGAGGAAAATACATTTCCCATCTTATCTGCCAATCCCAAAGCTCAATGACATATTCTTGATTATGAAGGACAAGTTAGTAAAAATGGACAATGAAAGAGAAAAAAGCTATTAAATATAGCCTCCAGCTCTGCACCACTAAATTTATTCCCCATCCTCATTCCCACTGACAATTTGATTTCCTTTTCATGTAACTTCAGGCTCTTACATAACAGGATTCTCAGTGTTCATTTGATCAAATAATTTTCTTTCTGTCTAAGAAAAATATTTTTGCCTTAGCTTTGGCAAAGAGAGACAATACTAAAATGCTTGTTCTCTGTGCACCAGAGCTATCTATTGAATGTATAAGCACTTTTACAACATTAAAGGCCATCTGCTCAGTAAATTAAACTTTATATAAAGTTATCACATTAAATTGGTGAGCCATATGATGCCATACATTTCTGAGTTTTTGAGACTCTAGGATCATTTGTTTTCAAACTGCCATGATTCTGCAACTCAATACCAAGCAGATTATTTCTTTCTAAAATTAAGAAGCCAGAGTATATTTCAGCAGTATGTGTTGAAGAGAGTGACTCATCCAATACAAAGATAAACAATGCAAAATAACTCTGGAGTTATGTATATTTGGAAAAATTGAAAAAATCATTGGCTACTTTTCTGAAATGGCATGGATGGATTTGTCAATAGATAACTTCTGCAAACCAGCCTCAGATTAGGCAACATCATGGCAGGTTGTTCATGGTAGGCTACATATACTAGACTTCCTTATTAATTGGAAAATTAGTTGTATGTGATTTTGCAAAATCCAAACATAGATAATTTATATGACAACAATTTTCTGGAAAATGGTCTTTGCCAATAAATCAGTAAACAAGGACTCTGACAAAAACAAATAAAATTTCTTGTTCTATTGGGCTAGTACATTTTTTCTTCTATTTACAAAGGAGCCATGAATTGGGTAATATAAATACATTGTAGATCTACCACATTAAAATATTGAAAATAAACATGATTAAAAATTTAAAATCATTATCTGGCTGATGTGCCTATTGATGAGTATTTAAATCCTCTACTTGTACTAGAACATTGATTTAATATGACATTTCATATTGTGGTGGTGTGGTCTACTGTTTGTTTTATGTGCCAGAATGATAGTCAAGCTCTTAATTTAAATCCACAATTACTTTTGTTTCAATACGAATTGGCAAGTGGTAACTAATTTTCATTTACCATTAATAAATTACAAAGTAGAGTGTAGTAATAAATTAGACATTAATACATAATGTCTTACTAATTTTATTATAACAAGTACTTATTTCATAAAATTAAAATTTCATGAGTACAGACTAATTCCTATAACATTTTTTTTCAGGTAGGTAGATAATATTTTATATTTTTATAAATTGTGTGCTACAGTATCTAACTTTTATATCATGTTTTCACTGGTTAGAAAAATAAATGTTCAAAGAATTATGAGGAAAAATTGAAAGCCATTAGAGTTGAAAATAAAATACAGTTATCTGGATAAGTGAATATAGTTTTTGAGAAAATAGACAAAATGCTAGAAAATAGAGAATGAATTTAGGGATGCTAATTTGATCATTGAATTAAAAAAATACTTCACTGATGGAGCATGATATGAATATACTATCTACCTCCATGTCAGTCACAATGAGTGAATTTCAGGAAAAAAAGAGAAAAGGAACAATCACAAAGACCATGTTTGAACCAATAGGCTATTTTAGATTCAGATAAAATAACATGACAGTTGAAATTTGAATATTAAATTATTGTTCATTTTTGTTAATACTTATCCATTTTGATTGCAATTGCTTAATTGTCTCAAGATGCTATATGGAAAAAGTTTTCAGGAATATTTAACTGCTCTTTCTTGTATATGTTGAAACAATGATTAGAACCTCATTCTTTTATTCTGCTTCAAAATGTTTTTATTAAATTGAAATGTTGGGGGATGGAAAGTAATTGAGTAAAGAATTAGAATGGGTGTGAAAATTAGCAAGTTTTTCACATATTTATTGTAATATGAACAAAGAAATCGATTTAAGTATCTTAAATTAAAATATGATTTTTAAAAATGTTAATTACTACTTTTCTGCATATATGAAAATGAGAAAAATGCTGTTTTTGAATCATCACAATTCTGTTTTTGATTAGGTCATGTCTAGCACTGAAATGATAATTTTAGAAATAATGTGAACATAGGGATTTTCTTCATCTAGCTATAACCACAACTGATGTTTAATAACATTCTGGAAGAATTTTATGTTGAATACAAATGTTGATAACAGTAAATATTTCACATTATTTTGTGCATTCATATACAAAATCAAATGACCAAAATAAGAACAGATGCAATGAAATAAATTACTGTGTATTGAATTAAGAAAAGCTAGGTATTACTCAAGTATTACAATCCCCAATGTAACTCATACAGAAGAGAATTAAATTACATGTTCTACATATGAATATATTTAGGGGAATTTTGGTTCATTACTTGATTAGAGAGAACATATAAAATTGTTATTTTGCCATTAAGATAAACTAATATGATACAAACATAAATTCAAATAAAGGTATGCTTCCCAACTCACTTTATCGGGCTCTTAACACCTTCTTATTCTAAAAAATTAAAGTACCGTGAGAAAGGTAAGACAGACCAGCTACATTCATGAGATCACAATATCTTCAAATATTTGCAAAACAAATCCAGAAATACATACATGATATAATCTATTATGAACTAGTTTGTTTTGTAGTTTTTCTTCATTGTAATTATAACTGCTATATATTACTTATTTCATTTAAAATATTTATGTATAGTGATTTTCTCTGTTAAGGTAGGTCTGTTTTTTTGCTGCTAAACTCCCCCATACTTAGTCCAGGGCTTTATATTGTAAATAGTTAACAAGTGTATACTTAATTAATTTATCCCAAAAGTGACTATAAATTAACTTTAGAAAAGTGTATAAATATAATTCATCAAATTAAGTAATAAAAGAAGAAAAGCATACAAGTCTCAATAGATGCAAATAAATCAGTCATAACATTCTACACTTTTATATGTGTTATAAAATAGGATACTTTCTTAACCTGATTATCTACCAACCCAAATATCATATGTAGTGGTGACATAATAGATTTTTCTTTTAAAATCAGGAGTAACTAGACTCATCATTCATTCCTATTTAAAAATTATATTCCACATTCTAAATATGACACAGAGTATAACTGCTTACAAAAACCAATAATAATCTATACATAATTTTATTTAGAATTAATAACAAGAGTTTGTTAACTGCTTGTACCTTAGCAACAATCAGGAAAACTATATTCAGGAATTACTTATAGCAACATAAAAAAATGAATAGAATTATCTTTCATAAATTAATGCATAAAGTATTATTAGAAATTTTATAAGGATATATGTGCCTCTATTCATGACTATATATACTCATGTATATATCTGTATAAGAAACATATTGAAATAAATAGAAAAAGTCATGCTTATAAAAAGAATCAACATTCAAAAGACAACAATTGTCCAAATTGATTGCAAAAGCCTGAATTTTTCAATATATACCACAATGAGGTTCTTCACAGTATTTGACACAAGTAGATTACAACCAATGTACCTATAAGAGTAAGTACACTTATTAAAACAAACCAAGCAGACAACAGGACTTGGACAATAAGCTTTCAAGCCATCTTATGAAACTATGGTAATGGAATATTTTTTGGCACAGGCCAGAAACAGACCCTCACATGAATAGAAATTCATAATGATAGTAATACTTCTGTAAAATAATAGCAATAAGCATTTCAGTTCATAACAATTGCCTAACTGCTACTTGATGAAGGGAAATTATGTTATATGCTATTTTTTTAAATTACACAGTAAATGCTTACAGCTAAGCTGTGTAGAGCATTTGCCTTAAGCCAAGAGTTGTGTTAAGCCCCTCGTTTCCTTTCATTTCCCGTCTTACCCTTTGATTTAGCTACTATTTTAGATTCCATTGAAGAAATTAGAACACCCCCTTGACATTGGAAAACTCAGCAGTATTTGAGCCAAGGTCTAAGCATGGTTTTCTCTCCCAAAATCATGCACTCAGCTTCCTACCTGCCTTTACATTTTCCTCTCTGAAGAACATTAGTAATAATTAAAAAAAAGAAAAAACAAATAAACAATAAGTCACCACTTCAACATAAATACAAACTGCAATGGCAGCATGTTCAGACTTCTAATTAAAATGCAGACACTAAAAGATCATATAAGTGGAAATAATATGGAAAACTACTAAGATAAGAGATATTTCATTTAAAAAATACTCATTTTTAAGGGATCTTGTAAACATCCAAGCTGCATTAAAAGGAACTTTGGTAATATCTCATCAAATGCCCTCTTTTTATCAATGACTATTAAGTCCCTTTTAAATAGAAGCCTAACATCCAAAAATACATATTTTAATATTATGAAACTTGCAAAAAGAAACTAATATGAAAACAAGAGGAATCGTATTTTATTGCAATGGAAAGTTGGCTGAAATTTGACTTTTTATCTTATAAGCAAACTTTTCTTGGAGAAACTTTATAAAGTGTATTTGTCGTGAGAGGCCATTTAATAGCAAAACCTGGAAAATGTTACCTATTATTAACTTAAACTATTGTTTGTACCTGCTATCCTTATAAGACTGCCAGGGTAAAGACTCTGTCTGTGTTTCCATTTCATTTAGGCATCAGCTATGACACTTTGCTCTGGGCAAAAATCTGGCATGGGAGTCTAAAGTCAGTTTTATTTTTCCTTAAGTAAATTTTGAAATACTTTTGAACTAAGCCATTTTAGTGAGAATAGAACATAAATAAATGTAACTGACTCCAGATGTTTGGGGTGCCCACTGAGAGACAACAGAAAAGATGTGTTTTCTTAAAAAGTAAAAAATAAATCTGAAAGCAATGACCAAAGTGTGCCCTCATGCTATATGAACTGTGTATCTTAATTTAAATCTGTGGTTGCTTTGAAATTATTCTAAGACCACATGATGAAATTCATCTCTCCTAGTGCATTTATAGTAACTCACAAACTTGACTTTATGGTGCATTTATTTAATTCTAGATTTTAAACAAAGTGTGTATATCAAAAATTCTTGAATGAAAGTAAGACAGCATTATATATGCAGAAAATTGGAAGATCCTAAAGTCATCCTTGCCCAATAAATCTGGTAAAGCTCACCCTCATCCTCTATACTTTCAAATATATCATGTAACCACCACTGTGTGTGGATCTAGCCCTGGCGAAAGACACCCAGCAGGTGGGCAGGATAAAAGCTTTCCTGTTTATTCAACATTGTGCCTCTGGAGGGGGTGTTGTGGCAATCAGACAGGCAAGCAGTACTTGGTGTATCAGTATGTCATTTTCCAAATCCACCGAAAACATTTGGCAAAATGGAATAAAATGGAGACAGGCCACCAGCAGATATCAGCTCACCTTGAAAGCTGTACACATAATGGAGACAGTCTATTCAGATACCATCACCTAGCACTTTCGGTTGTACGTTTGGCCGACACTGTTGCAGCCATCATACGGCTCCTTCCTCTGTAAGCAACTGAGCTCATCACCACATTCAATTGTTGGACATACACCAATGAGCTCTCCTCCATTTCATCAGCTTGGGGTGTAGGGTTGGCAGGAGGTGTAAGCTTGCTAGAAACACCTACCTTAACCTTGTGTTCAGAATTCCGTAGGAGTTGTTGACTCCACCAACCTGACATGAGAGCCTCAGGGCTCACTTAGCTTCCTAAACAAATTATTTTCAGGTTCAGAGAGAGAGCCTCACTGGGGAAAGAGAGAAAATAAAATGTTCATTGCAGACTGAGGCCTATAAAAGCATCAAATGTGAGGATAGATGGGAAAGGCATGATCTGCCTTTGTCCTTTTTGTTTTTTGATTGGGTTTATACCTTCTAAACTCAACTTCTGAAGCTGTAAAAATATCAATAACAAATTTTTACTTTCAGTCTAATATAAATTTCAACTAAGATATTTTAACTCAACTATATTATAGAATTGTAAAACTTACACAAGGAAGCAACATTTTTTAATAGAAAATTGCATTAGTTAGTAGGTTCCAAGGAAACCACTGATACTGCTATTGAATTAACAAGGTGATATGCTGAAGTAGGAGAGAATATTGTCTTTACTATGAACTATCTGTATGATCCCAGGACAGACCAAACTCCATGAGCCATCTCAAATTCTCGATCAGGAAAAGTAGATATGGTCCCTTATTCCAAAAGGTTTGTTGTAAGAAATAAATAAGACAATGATCAGAGAATTTGAAGAATTTATTAGAATTGATGGCATGACTTATAATGTCAACTGTAATAACATATTTATCAATTAAGATTGAATTTAGCTGCCTGATATTTAAGCAAATAGAGTGTTTGCTTATTATATTTCCTTATATAATAATAAGTCCAAAAGTAGACAGGCACACCATAGCTGTGATGGTACCTTCATGATGTCTCTGGAGTGACAGATTTCTTCACTTTTCCCATTCTGCACTCTGGGCTTTTGTTCTCCTTGTCACAAGACAGCTGTTCCAGTCTCAGGCCTTGCATCCATTCTTCAAAAAGGGAAAAAGGTAAAATTAAATGGTAAAAAGCTGATGCCAACTGAATGAATTTATTTTCATTGTTGAAACAGTGACTTTCCTGGGTCCTTATATGGGAAGTTTCTGTTTGCATCCCAATGGCTAGAAATGTGCCAAATGGGAACTCCCAGGTTCCAGACAGCCTGGGAAAGTGAGTACTTCAACAGGACACATCACTGCACAAAATTAATTTTTTTTTTCATAGAGACACTAGGCAAGGTTGCTTATTGTTTGACCTCTGGTAGCCACATGCTCAAAAGTTAAGGAAATACTGCATCATTTTGAATTTTCGCTCTGAGTGTGGCAGGCTCCCTAGAAAAGTTGTAGACACTCTGAAAGCAGGCCCAGCTTTATTATAGCTCTTCCTAGCACTCCAGCATGCTACACAGTTTGGTGTGCAGGACACACACACAAAAATTTCCAACAACCTGGGTTAAAATAATAAAATAACGATAAATGCAACTCATGGTTAACCACCCAACTTCCAAGCTATTTCTTTTTCTATCTTCTCAACTCCATGAGAACCCTACCTAGGCTGAGAACCTATACTCAGGCAGGGTAAGCCACTAGTATTATATCAGGAACCTCTGTATGGAAAGATATTGTGAATGGCTAACTCTCCAAACAGCAAATGGTATTTTAGTGGTGCTACTATCACACACATCTTATATGCACCTAAGTGTTTCTTTACAGCTCCCCAAAGTGTAATTATTATGAATTTATTCCTGGCCTTTATGAATGTCTCAGAGAACATAGCCCTATTAAACTTCCCCCTCAGAGCATTAGCCCAACGGACTAGAAAAATACCTGACCTGGAGTATTTATTTGAAATGCCCTCGCCTCTACATTGCCCCTATGACTTGTGGCATTTATGTGATACACAGGTGAGAGGTTCATAAAGATGTTTATAATTGTCAAGAGACTAGGAAGCAGGAAGGCATCGGAGCAAGGCATTATTTGGACTGTTTACAAATGAGGTCATTAAGCAGGAATTTGTCTAGTGCATGTAGGACATGATCACATAACATGTCTAATGAATGGAGATTATTATGTCTAATAATTTCCCCTTCCTTTGTCAGGTGACACTCATGTAAACTCAGCTTTTTAGAACCAGTTAAAAGGTTAAGCGTCTTTTTGCTCTTGAACTTTTTAGACAAGAAACATTTTAGAACTTTGCATTTTCAGTCTTTTGCTATAGAAGCTTATATGCAGGGAAATAAGTAGAAATAAGATTTTTAGCATGCTTTTTGAACCTAACAGAGAACAGCTTCTTACTTATTGTTCACACACACATACACACACTAAGAGAGTCTGAGATTCTGTGATGCAGGTGCTAATGGTTTTACCTCAGTTGAGGTCAATTTTACTTCTTTGACATGATTCTTTTACTTTAAGGAGGAGCCATTCACCTGTCAGGTTTCAAACTCATTTAGTACTGATTTCACCCTCCATCAAATGTATTCACAAGGCCTATGTGACATCATGGTTTATTATACACCTACACTGATTAAATGTGTTTATAGAATGAACATTATAATTACAGATCATAATTACACTTTTCAATCCAACTTCAAGGTTACTTTGCAGACTAAATTGTTTCACTTCCTATCATCTCTCAAAATAGCATGGGACACTTTTTTCCCCAATAATTGAACAATGTAGTGTCATGTATGTCTTACAAAGTCACAATTTATGCAGGTTAAATGTGTATATCATATGAATCCACAATATACATATTTGCCTGGGGCATCACATTTGAATTACATTCATAAATGCCCTAAACCATGCTCTCATCCTCTCAAAATTGACTTCTTCTAATCAGATAAGACTTGGTTTGAACCCATCCATTCCTATCTCATAGCTACCCTATGGGTCACAGTTCTTTTACCTTCTCTTGTTCCCTACTTATTTTGACTACACTCTAGTCCATTCCATACTTGGGAACCAGACTAATCTTCTAAAAACAGCCATCACAAAGAGATCAGAAACTTCTCAATTGTTGTATTTTATTTTCTTTTTAGAAACCGACAAGTCAACTCCAAAATTAACATGAAATATTCAAAGTCATCTTCAAAAAGAGCTGGACTAATTACAAACTTGGGTTCAAGACATTATAAAATTAGATGAAGTAAAGTCAACAAGGAGGTTTAGGAAACAGAAAAATAGTCCAAAGATATTAACTCATATATAATCATTTGATTTTATGATATTTTAGAAGAGAATTCCCCCCACCTCTAGTTCTATTGAAAATCTTCACTTATTCTCTTAAAGTTTCACACTCTTGTGATGTATCTAGGTAAGGCTCTTTTTATTTATCTTGTTTGTAGTAGCGGCACTTTTTATAAATTCTGGGCTAGTCCTTTGATTACTTTTGGAAAGTTTTCTGCCTTTTTAGCTCCCAACATTCTTCTCTCCCATTCTTTTTATTTTGTCTGTTTGAAATCCCAAATACATGTATGTGCATTAAAGGGTTAACAGCAGGCTCTGTTAGATGCAGACCTGCTTGAGAATGGCCTCTTGACCCAGGCACTGCAGCTTTACAGACAAAAGAGTTAACACAGTGGTGAATAGTGTGATCCTGCACCTGGATTGTGGGAACCTGGCCATGCAAGTCAGGGCCTGTGTGACTAGAATGATAGAGAAGATTGATGGGAAATAAAGTCTGTGGCTGCTCTGTGGTCCCATTACCTTGGGTACTTGGACAGCTTTGGTGCCTTCTGATTCAGCAAAGATGGTATATTCTCTGAATCTTCTGCCATATATCCTTGTGGAAAGTTAACGTAATACTAGATTAAAGCCTATGGGCTTCACTTGGGTGTGATGTTGAATTCCAACCTAAAAATGCAATTATATCCTTTAAGGATATTTTAGTACTTCTCAGTCTCATCTCCCAAAGTCTTCCTCATACTTTCTTACTTTGAATCTCTCTTCTCCATTCTAAATAAACTTTTCAGATCTGTTTTCCTACCCACAAAGCCCCTCTTAAGTTGAATATAGTGTTAACCCATTCATTTAACTTTTTCATATTCATCATTTTCATTTCTAAAAAATGTAATCTTCTCCACATATGTTTGGCCAAGTTTGTAGTTACATCTTTATTATATTAAATATGTCATGTATAATTTTTATGGTCAGATATGGTCATGTCAAAATTTAAAAATTGACCTTGACATTTTTGGCCCTTACTCTGGTTAACTAATATCTTTACGAGTAGTGTGATCTTCAGAAGTGAGCTCAAATTTATTGGATCTTAATTGTCGATACCTGTGAGGGACTCAATTGTGGATCCCTCTGCATTTAATTTTAATTTCAGCCAAAGTTGTGAATTTTTTTTTACATAATAATTCTTCCTTTATTATGTTTTTATGTCTTCCTTTATTGTGTCAGGAGGGAAGAAAAAAGTGAGAGGAAGCATCAATGTATGGTTGCATTTCACCTGCCTCCAGCTACAGGCCTGGCTGGAGACCTGGCTTGCAACCTGGTTATGTGCCCTGGCTGGGAATGAAACCAGAGACCTTTGGGTTTGTAGGCCAGTGCCTACCCACTGAGCCACTAGTCAGGGCTTATTTTTACATAATAATTCTTAATTGACTGACTTTCTTACCTGACTCTACTCTAAAGTAGAGATGAAAAATACTGCTTGGATTAGAGGATATTACTCTCTTAGCAGACTAAATTTAAAGCACATTTGTAAGGTGTTCAGAACTTGGAATGTATTGAACATAGATTCACCATTATAAATAATGATGAAATGCCCAGGGTATATTGCATAACCTCATTTGAAACATTACACTATATAAAAATGTGTAATTTTGGTAATGTAACAAGTAGTAAACTAATTCTGATTTAACCATTAACTAAGTAGGAGGATTTAATTCAACAAATACTTATTTTATATCAGGTTTCATACTATGCTATAAGGATCCCAGTATTGAACAAGAATATTTATGCTATATAGGGCTAAAAGTATGTTATATTTGCTAAAATATATGTTATAATTTTATAAATATAAAATAGTCAAACAGTAGGAATTGCCACAATAAATAATTAGAAAAGATTTTTAGTCTCTAATTTCTATTCTGACTTGTGATCCTATCAATGTTAGCACCAGTTCTATAAATATATTTTCTAGACCTTTTAGGTGAGGTGAATTAATGCCCACCCTCTCCTACCAGTTATAACACCAAGAAAACATTTTTCTTTCAAATGTAAAATTATCTTTAAAAAATTTTATGTGTGCATTACATTTTCTCTAAGACTAAATGTAATTTGGCTAAGTTGAGAGTCTGAGGTGATTTAACTCTCTCTTAATTAAAAAATAAGTATTTCAGTTAATAAATATAAGAAGTATTCCAAATTTGAATTGTGTAAGTTAACTATGGTGTTCAAAGGTAATATTTGGCACTTATGAAATACTTAACCCTTCTGAAAAGAACTTGGAATATCAAATACAGAAGAGACAAATTTTCAAAGCTCTCAAATGACTTTTTTCACATTGAAATTATGTAGTTGTCATCACATGGAAATCAATGGAAACACATAAATTAGCTAACAGTCTGAAATTGAGCTTTATAAGTTGGTCTTTCTCAAAAAAGATGCAGCTTTGGCTTCAAAAAATTAGGAACTTAGTAAAAGAATTAAAAATAAAAGAGAATTATTAATTGATTCTATCTAGATTTACAGTAATCCTATATAAGTATATATTATTTCTATTCTTTGAAAATTCTTGTTCTCTATTCAGTTACAGAAAGGATTTTCCTTAACAAAGAAAGACATTTATAGATAAGAACAAAAACACAGTCTTAAGCTACTGAAAATGTTTCATTTGCTGACTTAAGTGATAAATTGAGATTTTTTTTTTACGAGTCTTAGAGCACCTATAGAAACAATACAACATGATTAATAAAAAGTTTTCCATTAAGGAAATCTTATATTTTAGTGAGATTTGTTTTTCTAAACAACTCAGTAGGTTTTAAAGTATAAATAAGTCAAGTTATAAAAAACATCTTGGAGATTTTGCCTTTCATCATAGGTATTATTAGCCCAATATTTTTATTTTGTGTTTAGAAAGTAAAATGTTTTATCCTTAATTAACTTCCATATTAAAATGACCAATGGGTCCTTATTATTGTGGCTAAATAGATCTTATTATTGGTTACTATAATTACTTTAAACTGCTCAGAAGTTTTTATGCAAAAGATAGAATAAACCTCATGCAACCTATCTGTAGATGATACTACACAGATTGTTCTATGATCATTTATGCAACACATGTAAGGTTTGGTTATCATAAAATTAACCTCATTGTCTACACCTCTGCCATATTCTTCAATGAATCCCAGTTTATGAGGATGTTTAAGATACATAAAGAACCCAGATTCAAATAAAGCAATAAAAGGAAAGCAAATGTAAATATTATTATGGAAGCAGTCAAGAAAGAAATAATTGTAACTCTGGGTGGTCTCTTAGAACCCATCAAATATTTTCAGTACATAAGACCACACAGAATGAGAAGACCTGAAGTATTTTATTATATTGTTAATAATCCTGTTCAATAAAAGTTTGCCATTTGTTTAAATTTAATTGCCTTTGTGTGTGTATCTCATGTGTCTGGTAGCTATTGAGATTCTTATTACCAAAATGTAAGAAAACACTCTCTTTGGAAACTTTGAAAATAGAGGTGATAATTTCATCTACAATAACTGTTCTTGCTAGTATTTTTTCTTTTTTTTTAATTTCTATTAGGTATCCTAGGCCAAAAGCTCATTCTTCCATTTTTGTCCTACCTCTGTCTTAAGATGCTGCAGTCTGGGATTGTCTTGTCTCCTGTATCTGTTTCGCCTATTCTGTCTCACTGCTGTGCATTCTTCCCTAAGTCAGTTCACAGCCACTTGAAAGTTAACATCATAAAGTCTATTTTGTCAGTCATTACTAGCTTAGTGTTTCCTTTTCACATAATTCAAAAACTAACCAAATTTTGCAATCACAGCTCTCAGTAAAAGGGCCCCAATGTACATTTCTACCTGTTCTTCCCTTATCCCCTTGGTTATCTCATGTCTGTGAATACAATCCTCTCCATTTTCCGCTCGTTTTTTTCTGCTGGGAAGTTTCTTCCTCTCAAATAACCAGTATGGCTTGATGCCTAGGGTATATGATTGAACATTTTACAGGTTAAAATTCATTTTTTTCACAAAACATAGCTAATTTAGTTCTCAAAGTCTATAAACAATAATAATATGGTTCTCAATATTTTTCATTGTGGACATAAGAAAAATGGGGCTCAATAAGATGAAAAAGCCTCACCCATTGACAGCAAAATATACATATATAATCTGCAGGAAACTGCAAATTTGGTAATCTACATCAGATGTGTGCTTATCCCACTACAGACCATTCATAAGAAATCCATCTTCTACTGGAAGGACTCAAAGATCATGATCTTCCTTTAGTTGGTTCTTTCTGTCAATGTTTAATGTAAATACTTATATTTTATAGACTGCTTAATAAATGATTATTCATTGACAGAAACATAAAATATCCTCTACCTAGAATGTTTCAACTGGTAAAACCTAAAAATAATCCAATCGAAAGTCAACACTTTAATATATCAAGTTATTATAGACTATATTGTATTCAAATGTTATTGTTTCACATAAACTACAGCAGTCAGAACTTTGAGGGGCTTTTCTTTTTCTTTCTGACCACCTGTTTTGGTCCTCATTGCATTATGTGACATACATGTTTTCTTTTAAGTATTATCCCATGATCAGAAAGGCTGCTAATGAAATATGACAGAAAGATCCTAGGGCCTGTTTCTCATCTGGAACATGCTGGATTGCAAACTCTTATTTATCCTGATGAATTGACAGTAAGGACTTGGTTCAATTTCCTGACCTAGACAGGCACTGTGAATATTAACCCCTCTGAAATTGCTTTCCCAAAAATACGGTATATACCACTGCTTTACAGGATAAACATACTCATTCTCCAGTTTCTCATGATATTTTGTTTTGTTGCATTTCCCAATGAAAAAGAATGATACTTTCATCATTTTTCCCTTTGCACTCATAAAGAGGCCATGCTTCACAAATGACTATGGACATCTGTTGTCGTATTCTTTATAAATTATGAACAGGAAAAGTTCCTTGATAGAATAGCTGTAATTACAATTTTAATATGCTGCTTTAGGGTCACCCAATGACCCCTAAGCTCATGATGACTTTGTGTTGATAGCAAATGAAGACACTAATTCAAACCAGGGGGGCGCCACATTCAGAGCCCCTAGATGGTGCACTCCAAACTCTCTGATGAAACGTGATTCCTAGCACATAGTTTGTGTGTGGAAACATTACACACTGCAGAGGGAGATTGTAACGAAGCAATAAATGCAGATTGCATTTTCTTTACAGCTCCCTAGGCCTTAATCCTATTGTGTTAGTAGGCCATCACAGAAAATGACACACGCCTAAAACGGCAGAGGATGCACTGACTGGTCATGCAAAGTTAATCCTGAGCCAGGGTTTTGCATTAATCCAGCACTGGGAAAACACTCATCGTTCTATCGTGTTCCTTAGTAGAAAAAGAAAACAACCGAAAACTCTTCACTCCGAAAGATTCCTGGTAATTTGGGCTATAAGGACACAGTGAGCAAGTTAATTTATGTTACACAAAAGCTAATAATGTGTCTAGGATTTAAAATTGTGTTCACTAATTGGTTAATATTTATTTAGATGAGCAACTGAGTGCTGCAAGGGGAAGCTTATTGGATTAACTGCAACAGAACTGACTGTATGTGGCAAGTTCAGCTCCAGCCCAAAATGATCCGCTCGCTCACCACATCTACCCTACAGTCTTGTCTGGCCTATAAACATTGGGGATCTTATTTCCCTTTCAAGCTATTTATTAGGATTTTCTTCTCAGGTGTGTAAAATTTTCCATATAGGAGTTTTGGTTAATGCAAATTTTGCATTTGTTTTCAATTTCTCTAATGATCCTTTTGAGCTGAAGTAATATTAATTCCCCTTATATAATGAATCCTGAGAAGTAGGTGATACCAACACCACCACCTCCTCCAGAACCACCGCTGTTACCAGTATTATTACCAGCATATGCCACCATCATTGCCATTACCATCCAAATCACTGCCACCATAGCGCCCCCCCCAACACATACACACACACACACACACACACACACACACACACACACACACAAGGTCTGTCAAGAAAGTATCAAGTCCTGACTGGTGGCTCAGTGGATAGGTGCCAGCCTGCAAACCCAAAGGTTGCTGGCTTAATTCCCATTCAGGGCACAGAACCAGGTTGAAAGCCAGGTCTCCAGCCAGGTCCATAGCTGGAGGCAGGTGAAAGGCAACCATACATTGATGTTTCTCTCCCTCTCTGCCTCTCTCCTTTCCTCTCTCTCTGGAAATAATAAATAAAATCTTTAAAAATAGTATCAAGCCAATGTCAATATGATTAAAACAGTTTGTGCTGCTGGATACTTTTGGGATATTATACACACACACACACACACACACACACACAAGTTACACAAAATTGTTTAGTCCAGTACTTTTCAAACTTCAATGAACAATCAATGGAAGGTCATATTAAAATACAAATTCTGATTTATCAGGGCTTGAATGTGACTTTGAGATTCTGCAGTTCTAACAAGCATCCAGGAAATGCTAACACTACTGCATTATGGACCAGTCACTGAGAAAACAAACAGGCTTGTGCTTGATGCTATATGAAGATAATTATGAGGACTGGATCCCTACTTATGTCTAACCTATAATCACATTAGAAATCTTTTTAAGCACATCTGGTAGTATAAATCTGAACTTATACACAATATAAGTTCAGGATAACTTATCGTACAAAAGAATATACTACAACATCCTGATAAAGAACAAACTAACATTTTAAATATGAGCTTCAAAGAAATGATTAACATAAACCAGTCATTGACAAAAGTTTTTAAGATGGTATACTTAAACAAAACAAGCAAATATCCCAGTAACAACAACCACATATAAGAAATATTAGCAGAGAAAAATATAGGCAGTAAAATTTTAGATATCCTATGCAGAAATATGTTTACTGGTGCTTCTCCAAGAGCAAAGGAAATAAAAGAACAAATAAGCCTATGGGACTATATCAAGCTGAAAAGTTTCTGTTCAGCTAAAGAAAACACCAGCAAAATTCAAAGGGAACCAACTGCATGGGAAAACATAATTGCCAATGATACTTCAGAAAAGGGTTCCATCTCCAAAATATATAAAGAACTAATGAGACTCAACACTATGGGGACAGACAGCCCAATTAAAAAATGGGCAAAGGACCTGAACAGATAACTTTCTGAGGGAGACAGACAAAGGGCCCAAAGGCATATGAAAGAATATTCAACATCACTAGTCATCAGAGAGATGCAAATCAAAACCACAATAAGATACCACCTCATACCTGTCAGAATGACAATCATCAACATATCAACAAACAACAAGTGTTTGCCAAGATGTGGGGAAAATGGAACCTCAGTACATTTTTGGTGGGAATGCAGGCTGATACAGCCACTATGGAAAACAGTATGGAGTTTCCTTAAAAAACTAAACATGGAACTGCCTTCTGATCCAGCAATCCACTACTAGGACTATACCCAAAGAACTCTGAAACATACAATTCAGAAGAACCTATGTACTCCTATGTCCATAGCAGTGCTATTTATAATAGCCAAGTGCTGAAAACAGACTAAGTGCCCATCAGTGGATGATTGGATCAAAAAACTTTGGTACATTTACACAATGGAATACTACACAGCAGAAAGAAAGAAGGAACTCTTACCCTTTGCAACAACATGGATGGAACTGGAAAGTATGCTTAGTGGAATAAGCCAGTCAGTGAAAGACAAATACCATACGATCTCACACATTACAAGACACTAATAAACAAAACAAACAAACAAGGAAAACAGAACCAAATACATGAATGTAATGAATAGGCCTTCAGTGGGCAGAGGAAAAGTGGGAGGTTGGAGGGTAGAAGAGGAGGCAAAGAAGGGGAGCAGTTCAGTTAAGGAAGTAGCATGGAAGAACCATGGACATGGACATGGACAACAAATGGGATTGACTTTGGTGAGGAGTGGCTGGGTAGGGAAGGAGACAGAGGGGAGGGAAAAGGGGAGAGATATAATACAACAATAAAATTAAATTAAAAAAGAAATATTAGCATAAGAATAATAGAAAAAAATATCAAATAGATGTAAAATAAATATATCGAAGAAATGAGTAGAAAGTAAGAACATGTACTTGAAAACTTATCAGGGAAACTGGCTTGATATTTCCACTGTAGTGGAAGTAGTTCTATTGCTTTTGAATTTCAAATTCTGAATCAATGCTTCTGATCTCTGTGTAACTGTTTTTTAACCAGACGATAGTCTAAGAGAAAGTCTAAAATAGATCTGTGGGTTTTGTTTCTGCATTTCTAAGATGTACCTTTTTCCCCTACTCCTCTGATATGCAAAACTCAGGAATAGTCTTCACTCAATTTAGGAGTTAAAATAGTCATTGAAATATTTGTGATGTAGTTGAAGACAGGCAAGCATGTGTAAGTTTCTCTACTCAGAGTAGGATGCCTGATTCTTATTTGTCCCCTAAGGTGCCTATTCATTTATATCCCAAGTCATTGTAATTTCCATTTATCTTATTCTTTCCTCTTCTGCACCCACTTTGAAAGCTCATTTATGCACATATGGAAATACATTATCTGTATTTCTTTACTAGCTTTTGTTCCTGATGGACATTTCTCAGATTTAGTAACTAAGCTTTAGATTTTTGTCTTTCACACATTCTTCTGTAGTTGAAGCATGAACCTGAATTACAATTTCTGAATGGTGTGGAGGCTTCACTTCCTAGCTGCAGACAGAACAAATTTGCCTGTTTCCCAAAGGGGCAATCAGAAGCTGTCCTCCTTCTTGGACAAAAGAAAATCAAGCAAGCTTATTTGTTCTTTTTCAAGTGCCAGTGTGCTAGTTTAGACAAGAGAAAAATGCAGCTAGGTCTCTATCTAACTCTTCTAGCAGATGTGTTCAATCGAGAACATTCCAGCATATTTAGATGTAAAAATAGAGACTGAAGTATTTTTTAAGTAAACAATGCCTTGTAGTCCACGAATAACCATTCAAATACAATTGTATATTTCAAGAGTATTATGTTTTTAATAAAGAACACAAAGATTAAATCATTCAAATGGAAATGCTTTTTTCATCTAATCTTATCTAATATGATGGTGGCAGTTCTACAGCAAAAGAATAATTGTTCAATCTAGGCAAGGTTGCAAGAATTATTGTGTGTTGACAGCTTTGTAAATGTAACAGCTGCCTCAATTATTAAATGAAAGGAGACCATGATATCAGTCATTATAGCTATGCTTCAGGTAGAAGGGTAATAAAAAGTGAGCGAATCATAATTGCCCAGCAATAATAGGTAGGCCTTTTATATTGGGATGATATACACTATTGTCTTATTATAAAAATTATGACCCTCATATCTAGTAGTATAAGTGAAAAACTTATTTTGATATTAGAGTGTTGTTTTATTAAATTGTTATTTTGTGTGTACAAGTTTATGGCAGACCTATTTTAGTCATGTTCTGTAGCTTGAACATGACAAAAATTCTCCATCCCCTTGGACACTACACGTAATTTTGACATAAAATTTTAATTTTATTTTTAAAGTACAGTTTACATTCAGTGTTATTTTGTATTAGTTTCAGATGTGTAGCATAGTGATCGGACAATCATATATTTTATAAAGTACCCACCCCTGATAATTCTAGTACCCACCTGGTACCACATATAATATTGCTATTACAATATTATTGAACATATTCCCTATGCTGTACTTTACATATCCTAACAATCTGTATTTCTCAATTCCTTCACTTCACCTTTTCCACCTAATCCCCCAGCTTCCTTCCTTTCTGCCAACCAACAGTCTGTTCTCTCTCTATGAATAACATAATGCTGATCACATTGTTCCTTAATAATAAAAATGACTGAGTTTTGAGTCCTCCTTTAGTTGTAAGATGAAAGATTTGGACTCATAGGCCCTATTTTAAAATAAAACAGGCAAAGAGTAAGACCATATTTCAGATCTGTTCTGAACTGTGTGTGTGACCACTACTGCCACCAGGTGCTCATGGGGTTTCTATGGTAGGCTTATGTCAGGACTTGGGAATGGAAAAGTCACACATGTAAGTCTCAAGCCCAGGTAAACAAAAATCATATTTTTAATTTATTAACTGAGTATTTTTGTTGTTTATTGTTGCTTCAGCAGATGGCAATCTTGTGGCTTTCCACTGGTTTGTTAATTTAGCTCTTCTCTCTCTGCTTAGACCTTACCACTCAGACATTCAAGGATTACTTATAAGTCATTACTCTTTTTCAGACTGTTGTTCTCAAGTTCTTCTATTTGTTATTCCTAGTCTTGCAGAGATTAGCAGAACTAGGTTGTCCAGCCCAGACTCAACATCCTGGACCTTCTACCTCTAACATTCTCCTTAATACCATTTAGATATTTCAAGAAGCTCAGTCTAATCTTCAATTGCAATTAATCTCTGAAGCCCTCACAATTTTGTTACCTCCAAAGTATGCCAAGTAGATATAAGAGGGGAAAAAAATGCTCTTTCAAATTCAACTGAACACCTATATGTGCTTTGAATGTGTAGACTGTAAAAACAGACAAATTACTACTCAAATTACCATTGGCATTTTCAACCTTTCCTTATTTTATGACACACATAAACTAATTACTAAAATTCTGCAGCACACAGAAAAATATATTTTTTGCCAGCCTAACAAAAAATAGGTATACTTTTGATTCATTCCCACTGGATGGCTATTGTTGTGTTGGCTGTTATTATTACTTTTTATATGACAATCTAAAAGGAAAAAGTCATGTCCCTGTTTAAATAATCAGATATTTCAGGATTTCAAAATTCTTGCAGTACATCAGTTGACAATCACTGGGATATACTCATACAAAAATAAATATTTAATTAGCATATGGAAGATTATTTAAATAACTAGTGTTTTCCCTGGAGCTAGATGAGTTTAACAGATGTTGAAGTGAGCAAGAGTTCTGCAAGCACCTATAAGATGATTAACCTATCATTTTCACTTGGGGATGGTGACCATTCCAAGTAGATTGCAAGATGTGGCAGTTAAGGTTAAAAATATACTTTACATTCTATAATAGGATCTTGACTATCCTTAAATGACTATTAAAAGCATTATATAATTTCAACATTTCCTTGAAAGTTTTTATTGATAGCTATATTATACACAGATAAAAATCTATATCAATGTTTATTATTTACTTCTTATTTCTTCTTGATGACAAATAGCTCCAAAGAAATATAAATAAAATACTAACTTTAGCAATTATATTTACAGAGAGAATTTAGCAATCTCAATAATTTTAATGAAAGTAAAATATTTGCAATGTGTTAATTGTAAATGTAAAATATAGATAGTTGAAAATAGAAAGGAGTACTGTGAAATTCATAATAGTAATTTTGTATTATGGTGTTCTGAATTCTACAATATAAAACATAGAAAATATTTTTGCTTAATCCTGTTAGTCTTAAATGTTCTTCACTGAGCAGCAGATTTCAATCTGCCAATGTTTTGAAGACCCAGGTTCTTTCTGTATTGTGCCTCTATGATCCCCTGCAATCTCCTTGTAGTGTGCACCATCCAGTCAGCAGAAACAGAAAACAAGGCTGGAAGGGACACATCCACAGTGTGTCCAGGAGGAAGAGAGAATATATTCTATTGATCAAGTAGTATGTTTTTATTTCCTTGAAATTAATCCACTTCAGTAAGCACCATAACCTATTTACTCTTTTTCAATATTACGGTCCCTTTATTCTTCTGAACAAATACATGGTTTCTCTTGATTTGAAATATATCTGTTTTAAAATTAAGTTTTGTTTTGTTTTTTCCTTAAAGATTGTATTTATTATTGTTTTAGAGAGAGGGTTAGGGAAAGAGGCAGAGAGGGAGAGAGACATCAATGTATGGTTGCTTTTCACCAGCCTCCAGCTACAGATCTGACTGTAGACCTGGCTTGCAACCTGGTTATGTGCCCTGGCTGGGAATCGAACCGGCGATCTTTGGGTTTGAAGGCCCACACATTATCCACAGTGCCACCAGCCAGGACCTAAGTTAATTATTTTATTTATATGTTTTCTGATCATATATTGTGCTTCTTTTCCAGGTTTATTTTCCATAGAACCATTCTGTATAAGGTAGAAACTGCCCACCTCTTGACTAATATTTTTTCCCCTTACAGAACAGAGCTACCACAATATGACATATTTATTTGAGACTATTTTTTTGTTTCCCCTTCTTGAAGGTAAGTTTTGTGAGTTCAGAAACTTTGCTTATCACATTTATTACTTTTTAATGAGTGCATATACAGGCATTCAATTGTTTATTAAAATAATATGTGTCCATATTTTTAATTTATTTTATTGTATTTTCCATTACCATTTATCCCCCTTATACCCACTTCTCTGGCAATCACTGCACTATTGCCCATATTCTTATTAAAAAAAATACTTTTGTATAGCTTTTATAAAGCAAGTATTAGACCCTACTGATAAAAAAGTTAAAGAGGGTGAGAGAGAGAAACAGAGAAAGAGCCAGGCAGTGTTAATCTTCTTTCAAGTCTAATGAGAGGAGCATATGAGTACACAGGCCATTTGGAATGCACTGTGATAAGTGGTGTAAGTAGCTTTCAAATTTATAAGGTGGCTCCTTACCTATTAAAGGCCAGTCAATATGGAGTCACTGGTGGATATGATCACTAAAGAAAACTGAAAGATAAAGAGGAAAGAGAATGCTGGGAATGAGGTATTTCAGATAGAGGAAACAGCATTTACAGAGATTTGGAGAGAAGATAAAAACTAGATTACCCAGGACATTTATAGAAATTTGATACAGCTGGAACATAGATAGTGAGTGGGGACTATGGAGAGATGAGTCTATGAGATAACTATGAATTTCCTCCTAAGCTCTTGTCAGAAAGGCTGAATTTTACTCAAGGGCAAAAAAGAAACAGCAGAAGGTGTAAATGAGAGAGCAGTTTGATAGTGATATAAGCAAGTGCCTAGTGTGTAAGGGGAGTGCAAGCATTTTCAGACTGACATGTCCAATGTCTGCAGCAGTGAAGGACTCTTGCTTGGACATTTAGGGTTCTTGTCAAGAGTTCAACAGCTGTAGTGAAAAGCCTTCAGTGGTTCCTATGCAGATGTTTTCCAGATCATGGGAACAGGATGACTTTAGATGAAATTAAAGGCCATGAAATGTGCAACAAACTGAGAAAAAGGTTGTTTCAGATGGAGTTGAGCTTCCCTCTTCAAATTTCCTGCATTAGAAGGTCACAGGATCCAATCTTGATGCCTGGAAAATTTAAAAGGCTGAGTAGTTTGTTTCATTAATCATTAATAATGTTTGTATATTTTTCTTATGATAAGGGTAATAATTTATCATATTCCAGTGGGATAAACTATTTGCAATTGAAACTAAGAAAGAATTCCCTCCTCCCAACTCATGATGTGATATCATTGTTATTAAAAGGTAGCAAATAGTTGAGGCAATAATCTAAGACATAGAAAATCTACTTCACCTTCAGCCCTGTTCTCAAAAATAATTGTCTGGTAAAGGTATGGTTCTGTTTTAAATATTATTTCCCAAAATAAGCTTCTCCTTTCCTTGTACCAGGTATTTTTAGCAAAAATAAAACACTTTCTGTATTTTATGCTTGTCTGAACGTCTGTTTTGCCTTTCATCCTGTCTGGATTTTATTAATCTGTTTAAGTAACATTGATTGAAGACCTACTAGACACCAGGCAAAATATGAAGCAGAGAGGGATAGCTAAATTAATTATGTGAGTTCAACCAGGAAAAAAAAAAAAAAGCTTAAAAACCATTGTATACTGTTCTCCCTTTCCAAAGATTTATAATGCATGTTATTTTATTAAAATCTTTGAGACAGGTTACATTAAAGAAATGTATGTAACTTTGTTTAAGCCAATGATCTCCATGCTTTACTACATCACAAAAGTATTCCTCATGTTTAACACCTGAGGAATTCTAGTATTTGCCAACACAGTATGGGAAAATATAGTCTGGTTTGATAGTGCACCAGTCTTCATCTGCTCTAAGATTTTATCAGTGTCTTGATCATGGAAATTAGAGACCTATATGCATTATTCTTTTCCAATTGAGGGGAGAGAAACTTTTGAAATGCTAATTTTTCACATTATTTTAGAGTATTCTCAATTGTGTATGGTTTGCCTGTGGTCATTTTGAAATGTTTGTTTATTTAAGTCCATGTAAATGAGGCCAGTGCTACTAAAATAATTATTTTTATTTTTAGAATGACAACCATATTATAATATTTTGGCTTGTGTAACCATTCACCTCTAATACAACCATGTTGTGCCATTTGTACACAAATCAAATGATGACTCTAACTAAACTTCTGTTACTTCTCCTGAAAAAGCAAGTTGCTTCAAGGCTTGGTAGTCACATGGATCCCCATCTACACTTTAGACCATTCATATTTCAATGCTTTTTTTTTGTTTGTTTGTTTCTCTGCCATCATGTTTTGAGTAATAAAATAAACTGAAAAACAAAAACCAAACAAGCTAATCAGAAAAGTGAGCAAATTATTTGAGTGGGATTTTCCTAAATAAATCATGCAAATGTTCAATAAGCATATTATTTTAAAATGCAATTAAAACCACAATCATCAAAAACAATTAATATAAAATTTTCATGCCATTAAAATGACTATTATAAAAAATACAGAAAATGACAAGTGCTAGAGAGGCTATGGAGAAACTGGAATTCCTGTGCATTGCAGGTAGAAATGCAAACTAGAGCAATATGTCAAAGGTATGGAATGGAAAATGGAAAACAATATGATAGTTCCTCAGAAAATATATCATAGAATTATCATACAATTCTGCAATTCTATTTCTGAGTATATGCTTAAAATACCTGAAAGCAGGAACTTAATTTTGTATATGCATGCTTATAGCAGCATTGTTTATAATAGCCCAAACAAGGAAGCAACCTAAGTATTAATCATTGAATGAATCAACAAATAAAATGTGTCCTATGCATACAACAGAATAATATTCAAACTTGAAAGAATTTCTGATACATGTTATAAACATAGATGAACCTTGAAGACATAATTGTAAGTGAAAATATGCCAGTCACAAGAAAACAAATACAGTATGATTTCATTTACATGTGTAAACAAAGTTTGGGACATGGATGTTGGTGAATATTACACAACAATGTTAATGCACTTAATGGTCCTAACTATACACTTAAAAATGGTTTAGGTGAGAAATTATGTGAATTATAGTTAAAATATTGAGGAAATGCCTCTATCACTTTGTGATCCAAAATTCTTGTATTAGTGTTCAGCATGCACCATGTAAACTCATCTCTCTTACGCCGGTATAAGTAGTCTGTATATTTAAAAAATCACCTTTTTCCAACTCTTCTCTTTTATAAATACTCATATAAATTAATGAATCAGGAAACTGGTGCCAAGAGACTGCGGTTACTAAATTAACATTGTCTCGTCAGAAAAAAGGCAAAACTTGAGATTTTAATCTTGTTTTTATGGTTCCTAATGTAGTTTTTCTTCTACATCAGGCTATGAAGGCCATTGTTTTTGGCTGTAGAAATGTCACATTGCATGATCACATAAATGCTTATCCTGCAGTTTCAAAATACATATTGAAGGAGTTTAAATATATTAACTAATATCACTTTAGGGAGGAAGCATGTGTCTCAACTGCTTGCTTTTAAAACATTTAATATAGTTAGATGACAGGTGAATTGGAACAGTTTTAGTGTTAAAAGCAAATAAGTTTTTATAAATTTCCATATTGCAAGACAAAGAACACTGCCAACACGTCGTCTCTTTGTTCCTATGAGGAGATTTCATAATGGGCCTATTTCTCTAACAACAATGAATCATTCAGTTCAGAGCAACTGCATGTAAGAAACCAAAAGACATTTAGCAGTGATTTATGAAATCTATTGAAAACATTGTCATTTTTTATGATGAAGTTGAAATCACAATATCTGAAGTACAAAACCACTCTTGGCCAAGTTGGAAATTTCAAGAGTCAGGAAAGCTGGAGCTGATGTCTCTCAGAAGGAGAGTTTACCATTGTCTCCTGCCAGTTCTGCAGAATTAGTCTTTTGGGATGCCCTCTCCCATTGGAGCTCCCCTTCTTCTTCAGCTTTTTTCTTCTTTTCAATTTGATTGTTTTTGTCTGAATTTTCTTTTTCTGTTTAGTTTTTCTGGGTATTTTTAATCTGATCAATATATTGTAAGCTGTTTAGCCTGTCAGTTTAGAATAGAGCATAATATTTGGGTTACCATGAGCATTGGTTTCATGTTTTTAAAAAAGATAAGTGGGCCCTGGTTGGTGGCACAGTGGACAGGTACCTGCCTGCAAACCCAAAGGTCACTGGTTTGATTCCCCAGCCAGGGCACATAACCAGGTTGCAAGCCAGGTCTCCAGCCAGGTCTGTAGCTGGAGGCAGGTGAAAGGCAACCATACATTGATGTCTCTCTCCCTCTCTGCCTCTCTCCCTAGCCCTCTCTCTAAAAATAATAAATAAAATATTAAAAAATAGATTAGTGATTTCCTTTCTTTCAAAGCAATATATGAGCTAACTTCTCAAGAGCAGTTGATAGTTTTCAAAGCAAAAACTAGTGGTATGCTGGTAAACAACAAAAATTTCATAACCCAAAATAGTTGAATCTAGATATTTGAACTTGGTATCATTTTATCTTGTTAGTGGTCTCATTGTAACTAAAATTCTAATGCAAACATTTCAAAATTTTAAGGGTGTTACTTTGGAAGTTCTGTATATAAGAATGGGAAAGTATATACATGGCGGAATATAGTGGGGCCAATCATTATTAATTTTTATTGACTGATCATACAATCAGTCACATTTATTTTGCTTATGTATCTTTTCACATTAAGCTTTTGATAGTAAAATGAAAGTATTTGGGATTATAAGATTAACCTTTGTGGGAACTTTTTATGAAGAACTGTAAAAACTATGTTTGCAAATTTTATTAGTATAAACATTGAAAAAGAAATAAATAACTATTTGGACAGCAAATTCATTGAACCAACAGAAAAAAATACTTCAAATTATCAATGGATTTAGAGACTCAAGTGTTTATGACTGATCAGTGGCCTCATGAATATCATTGGCTGCTGAAATTTATGATTTGACCAAGGTTCAGTCTGAATGGTTTATCAAAAAGTTACTCAGGCTTGAGGTTGTCCAGAGAGATACAACAGTTTATGGGAATTCAACTTTTTAATTGTTTTTAAAGTCAATTAGTTTTTTGTCAATTTGTTTGCATTCTCCTTTACTGCCTTATATTTGTGGGGAGGGTAACTTTTCCCAGAATGAAACACCAGGCCAAGTTATTTCCAAAGTACCAAGTCCCTTTTTTCTTGTGAAAAGGAGAACAGTAATGTATATTGCTAATGGCTCTTCCTGTTTACTCATAACAGTAAAATTTATCTCATCTATATGTATTGTTATGGGAAAGGAGGAGGAGGAGGAGAAGAAGAAGAAGAAGAAGGAGGAGGAGGAGGAGGAGGAGGAGGAGAAGGAGGAGAAGGAGAAGGAGAAGGAGAAGGAGGAGGGGGGGTGGAGGAGGGGCAAAGAGAAGGAAGAGCAAGAGAAGGATAGGGAGAAATACAGCAATGTGAGACATAACCTCTCCTTTGGGGAGGCCAAAAGAGAGTAGGGGTTTGAGCTGGGTATACTCTCCAGGTGTGCTAATGCCGGGGTGGTCCCTGGGACTGAGCTATTGAAGAACCACTGTACAGCAAAGGGGAAAATACTTGAATGCCCAGAGTACCTACCAGCTTTCTACAGGGTTTCCTAGAAAACCTGCTCATGCTGTCACCATTCAGTCTTCCTTTGAGTGAGGACACCACACCTGATCCATCTAGCAGGATACCAGCAATATGCCTGGTTACCCACCTGGCTACTCTGCAACATTCCCCCTTCAGTTTCTTCCATCTAACCCAGAACAACCATGCAACCAGAAGGAAAACCTGGGCACCCAGCAGTGACAGGGTAATTACTATGATTGGGGGTGAGGATGAGAGCTTCAGAGCATTCTCAGCTGGGACACCTCTGTGTCATAGATAAGCATGTTGATTTTCCTCTTCAAAATGTTATGAACTACTTTAGATCTCATCCTTGAAAAAGAAGAGGGATCTTTGGTTGAAAACAAAATAACACAGCTGTCTCAATTACATGTTCATCCTCCCTTTGATGTTTAGGAGGGTGGAAGACACTGAAGGCTATGGAGGGACACAACGGAGAAAACAGGATAAGTCAGAGTTTTGTTTTAAGGAGTTTCCCTTCATGGCTGGCAGCATTATTCCCTAAAAAGTTCCTAGAAAGCCCTGGTGTCCTCCTAGAGGAGAAAATGCTTGAGCCCCAGCTGACACACTGCCTTCTAAACTTGCAGATGGAGAAGACAAAGAAGGTTAGCCTTTAAAAATCGACTCACTGGCTGATTGCTGATTCCTAAAACTGATAAGTTCTTGAAAAACTCTCCTAATATTTTTAAAAATAAATTTTAATATAAATTCCATCTATTTTGATTTTTAAAATTCATTCTATTCTGAAGGTTGATGTTTTCTTTGGCTAATTATGTATGTTATCTTCCTTGAATTTATTTTGCTTTTATTTTTTAAATAAAGTCACATTTTAAAATAATTTTAATACAGTTTTTCCCCCCCTGAAACTATTCTGCAGATACATGAAAACTGATTTCCCTTCTATTTGGAATTTTGAAAGTTCAAGGTGTGGAACTGAAACATATAATTTGCCCAAAGAAGTGCATTATACAAGTTTCTTTATTAAGCAAAAATAATCATGTTGATACTTTATATTATTTTGTGATGCTCTTTGTAGAGAACTAAGGTATTATTGCAAGGGTGACTATATTTCAGTATTACAATACTGAGAATATGAAACATAGAGTATAGTCACAAACTGAAGAAAGAGAATGTGCTATATCAACTGCTGGGCACATCTTTTATACATGTCTTACTTTTGACATGATCAAAGGAAAATTGCTATCGTATGGCGGATACTGCTTTTTTTTCTTTTTTTCTTTCGCCTCCTCTTCTGCAAGCACAAACTGTAATCCTGAACTGCACATGGGACAACATATACATAACTTCAAAAGGCATATTGATCGAGTAATTAAATTAAATCTGATGTTTGACATCATGTACAAGAATCATTCCTTGACTGACAGAATATTCTGCTTTCAACTCATTGCTACAGAGCCCTGAGAGAAAGTGAAAAAGGATTCTTAAGCATTGACAACTCACAGTATTTTCAGAGCATTTTCAAAAAGATATAAAAGTTAGGTTTTTATCTTACTAATTGTGCCTAGTAACACTAATGATGATGATATGTTTCATTTATTAAGCATCTTTATTTATCTTATGTTATTCATTTACATTTAAATAAATTGGGCCTTGTAAGTAAACATCATGGGAATAAAGAATTATATAGGGAATAATGTTTTTGTAAAAATCCCTTATATAAGAATTTAAAAAGCTGTAGGCTAAATGTGGAAATTCTCAAATTTCCAAGTCTTTTATTCAAACTTTAGCAGAAGGAGAAAGAGGAAGAAAAAGCATAAGCAGACATTAGATTGGTAATTATCCCTGGATTTTTTTGTGACTAGACAGACTAGGGGGCAAGTATAGTTTTGAAGGGATGAAGAATATGTTATAAATTATTGATAAGATCAGGGACTCCTAGAACAGGAATGTATGTTAATAAGATTTCAGAGTGAAGGAATAGGGCAGTTAGCTGTCCAACCTATGCTAGGCTAGGTCAGTCCCTTGAAAAGGATAAATAAGGGAAAGCTGTGGTGGTGGTCCCAGCACGAGCTGTGAAAGACACCAGATAAACTAGACAGTGGTCTGGGCAGAAGAAATACTACAGTATCTTCACATGGTACCCTTGTCAGGAGGCCTGCAAGCGGCACCATGTGAACCTTCAACATGAGAAAACGGCCTGGCACATGGAAATAATGTGATGGACAACAATGTAACCTGAAACTGGAGACATGTAGAAAAGAGCTGTAGGTTTAATAGTTCTTTAAATGTGAACTAAGGTAGGGAAATACTGTCTTCATAGATTTTTGTGTGTCTCTCTTACGACATAGACCTAGGGATTCTTCTTATGTTAGAATTTGTAGCTTAATCGTTAACTGGGTGTTGTTATTTTTGCATTTAGTTCTTCCAACAGATAATTATTGATAAACCATTATATGTGAAACAATTTAGATCTTGGAGGTAGAAATAAATAAAACAGATAGGATTTCTCTGCTCTCTTGAAGCTTATGTTTTAGTAAGGGGTGATAAATACTATGTAAACTAATGTGTGAAGTATTGTACAAAGAATTGTAATTGGCTGTTGTGGTGCAAAGAGACCCTTCACTCCCTAAGATGAGGCTTTAAATGGTAATAATAGCTTACTGGTTGAATACAAAGAAAAAGCATTTTACTCAGAAAATGCAAAGTCTATTGTCAAGGCTCTATAGTAAATGTTAGCTTGGTTTATTAAAAAATCTAAAATAAAAACCGTGTGTTAGAGCATAATAAACAAAGCAGACAATAGTGAAGTCTGAGACATGGGCTTCATGAGATGAGTTAAGAATTTAGTTTTATTGGAAATACAATTGTTGCAGACTGAATGCTTGTGTTTTCTCAAAATTAAAAAGTTGAAATCTAATCCCTAATGGGATGGTATTTGGAGGTGAGGACTTTGGGAGGTAATTAAGCTGTGAGGGTGGAGCCCTCGTCAATGAAATTAGTGCCCTTATAAGAAGTCACAGAGCTAGCTAGCTCTCTTTCCACCACGTGAGGGCTTAACAAAAAACAAACAAACCAAAAAATCAAATAGACTTCTGTAACCAAGAAGCAGACCCTTATCAGACAATGAACAGGCTGACACCTTGATCTTGAACTTCCCAACCTACAGGACTATGACAAATATATTTCTGTTGATTAGCTACCAACTTTATAATATTTTGTTATAGCACACTAAGCTGACTAAGATAGCAGTGGTAAGACATTAGAGTATTTTACGGTAGGACACTAAATGATTTACTTTGGTAAATACTCTAGAAGATGAAAGCAAAATAAATGATAAGGAGTAGGGTGGGACAAGAATGGAAAACAAGGAAATCAGTTAAGAGACCACAGTAGCAGTAGCACTCATGGGTGTGGAAGCAGGTAATGATGGTGAGGAAGGGGAAAAATGAATAAATATAGGATTTGATTTTGAGACAGGTTGGATATTGAGGATGAGGATAGAAAAATATTTTTTGTTTGTGCAGTTTGGTTATTGATGGGTCAATTTAGAAAGAAGCAGAGCATAACTTCCAGAGAATATACAAAGAGTGAACATATCAAGAATTATGTTTCTGTCATTTTAAGTTTGAGACACTGTTTTAAAATAGCAGTAGAAAAGAACCACACAAATAAGGGCAAGAATCTATGAATGCGTGGTATAAGCAAAGGGACGAGAACTAAACATACTTTAATCCCTACTCCTAAGCAAGACTGTTCTTTGAATCTCAACCATTATTCAGCCTTGGGTTGATACAAACTAACTTAAAATAGAATATTTCTGAAAGTCCATAAACTTTTATTATCTTTGGGAAATGAGATGTGAGTACATGAAAAAAATACTAGTCAATATGTAATTATATAGTAATCTTTGAAATATTCAATAGGACTTCAGGGATAAAAAAGAATTACCAGGAAAGAGATTTATTTGGGAGGATGGGGTATGCATGGTGAATAATGAGTAGAATTTAAATATATAGAGAAGGTAGAATATGCAAGGTAATTTGAGCAGAAAGAAAGACATTAAAGAAGGATCAAGAGCTGTGTGAGAGCATGTGTGGTCAAGAACACAATTCCAGTCCTTTGAAGGACATCAAGATATGGGATTGTATAAATTAAGATATGTCCTACTATTATGGAAGGATGTCAGAAATCAGAGCATATATCTCATTGAAGCCTTTTTCAGATAGTATGGACCACATTGACATAAGCATTTCTGCCATACCTTTTGGACTGTATATTTATCATCATCTATAAATAAGCAACAATTGATACAGTGTAATATAGTGTTGGCATCCCATTAAATAGTGTAATACAGTGTTGGCATCTCATTAAACTGTGAACACCCTGGCGGTGGATGCATGACACATACTTTTTAGTTTTTTCCTTAATTCAGAGACAGGAGGTGTTGTTGAAACCATTACTGAGAAAGAAATTGATATGGAGATTGAGAGGAAGATAGAAATTGGGTTGCTTACTACTCTCTAACATTACACAGAAAGGCCACAGTGTATGAAATCTGGTAGGAGAGTCATTTAAATGATTGGTTTAGATCACTACCTGATCATCTTGTCAGTGGTGATCTTTATTTAGACTAGCAAGGAGCTGAGAGAGATAGACTGAGTAGGAGTTTGCATTAGTGAGGGCTGATTTTTGTGTGAGCACACACACGCGCACACACACACACACACACATTCCCTTGGCCTCTCTCCTCTGGAGCATAAATTTAATGTTTTCAGCCTGTCTACCTAAGTCAAGTTGATAAGGTAATATTTACAAATTACTCCGGAAGCATGGAAGTTGTTCTGTTAATATAGAATATTTTCCTAACATGGCATTTGATTTGAAAGGTTTGAAAAGTACCTATATACATCATGAGCTTATTGTAAGCAAGCGATACAATTTCAGTGCTCAGGAAATAAGAGGTAAGACTGCCTCTCTGTCTCCCTCCCTATATTCATTTTGTTGATTTTACAAATACTTCAGCATTGACTGCAAGACAAGCAATGTGCAGGGATATGGCATTTGATTTTGCTCTGCTTTTAATTATAGATGGATGAAGTTTAATATCCCTGTGTGTTCCTTCATTCATGTATTAAAATGTGCACACTTTTTCCTTCCTGATGTTCCAGGTACAATTTTTCAAGGGCATACTATGCTCTAGATACTATATTAGATGCCTGGGTATTCACATCTGAGATCATGATGTAATGTGAACTAGATGCAAAAATTCAGATATATTTCTGTACCATATGTTGTGAAACACACACACATAGAGAAATAAAGTAGTTAACAGCAGTTATTATTGGGAATTTCTAATCACTTAGGTTTTCACAGGGAGTTGAGATAGGCCTCACCAAGGAGATATGAGTAACTATTGATAAAAAAAGATATTCATTTAAAAGGAGAATGGAATGATAAGCAGATTTCAGATGAAAGAATGAATAAGATGAAAGGCTCATATTCATGGAGTGATAAGACATATTGGCAATTTCTATGTCTTTGATATGGTGAGTGGGTGGGTATGATTCAAGGTGAAAGGGTTATGAGATGAAGGGACTTGTGGGAAATTAAACCATGTGCATGTTGCTTAATGGGCGGCCACTGAAGCCCTTAAAGCTGTGGAGAGTGACATATTCAAATTTGCATTTAAAGGTAATTTGCTGAACAAAGCAAACAACATGTAACGAGATAAGATTCTCTGTAAATATTAATGATAATTTTGAGCTATTTCTGGAAAGCATAGATTGCAATGTGGTCATTGGAACTCATACATATTTGCCATTGTTTACTTCAATAGCCAAGTATCAAGAGTTGATAGAAAGGTGATGGGTTGGAGATTCTTCCTCCTATTCTCTTCTCCAGTTTTGAAGGTTTGCTCCTTCTAGGTCTCTGTTATTCACTATATTTTGTGTGTGTAACTGCTATGCCTCTTGTTACGGCAACTAATGAATCTGCACTATTGGGAGGGCAGGTTGGGACCCATTGGAGCCAGAGAATAGTACTTAAAAGAAGAGAAACTGATTGAAAATAATTACTATAATATAACATGTCTGGAGAGGGAGCTTGACCTTTAAGAATCTCATAAGCTACAGTGAATGACCCATTTGCTACCTGGAAAAGTGAAGAGATGCATCTCCCCTACCATGCTCATTCAATATCCTTTTGGAGAGAACCCCACCCAAAAAGAAAGTGAGATATTTGTATTTATTGAGTTAATAATGCAGGGCACATAGCTGTTTGGGAGTCCAGGGTAGGGTGTTAAGGAGAAGAAAGAAAATCTATAACCCTAAGGGGATCAAATATGTATTCATACGTACAAGATTAGTTAGTTTACAAGAGGTTTAGACTGAAGTTCTCTGAGAAAGGAGAAATGGCAGGGTATCTCTACAGGAGCTAACAACACACTTGAAGAATAATCATAGAGCTCCTATGACATCCTGCCCAAGTAAGTTTCCTTCTGATCATAAGGCCTCCTTCAACACCATTAAGGGAATCATCTAAATCTGCAATTAGGCCTTTCAGGTATGAAATTCAAGCCCTGTTTCTTCTACTATGAGAATAAAACCATTTTTGTTTGTTTGTTTGTTAATTTTTTTTTTTTTTTCTGGTTTCTGTGATTATCCATTGAGCCTATGACTCTATCAGGGAGACAGTAGATACCCAATAATAGTTACCGTTTGTGGAGGCCCTATTATATAATGGTCTGGTGATTATCAAATATTTAACTTACACACAGAATCACCTGGAAATATTTCTATCAGGTGAGTTTTGATGCAGTGGATTCGGGATATTGGTGGTGCCTGCCACACTTTGAGAAACCAAGAGTTAGACATATATGGTTCAACATCTGAAGTCTAGAAAGCTTAGCAACTTGCTGAGTCCATCCAGCTGACTGGGTAGAAACCCTGGATTCAGACCCAGACCAGCTCGACCCCTACTTTTCAGGCATGCTAACTGCTTTCCTAAACTCCAGCCATCCCTAAATGTGGCCACACAACTCCCTTGTCTCCCTAGTAAAATTGTACCTGTCTTTCTGGGCTCCTGAAAATACTGCAACAGAACATGCATTGTCTGCAGGGCATTGTGAACAAGCAGTTGCTGCCTTCAGAGACAGCATGCTTTAGGAAGACATTCATTTCTCTAAATTTAAACTTAACAGACTAAGAAGCTCTGAAAGTCATGACTTATAGTTGGCCTCTCTGAACACAAAATGGGTCCATGCACTGTGACACAAGGTGAAGCCTCTTTTTCTGCCTTCCTCAAACAAAGTTATCTCAACTACAGCACTCAGAAGTGGGATGCTCTGGAAAAATGGTGAGATAGAAGGTAAGAATTCAGAAAGGGGATTGAAACAATGGTCTGGGCTGATTACCTTCAGATATCTAGATTTTCCTGGGCACAGATTATGCTTTGATCTCTAAAGAATTAGTAAGGAACACTGGAAGAAAACAGAGCCAATTAACTTCATTAAAGAATAAAGAAGTCTCTTTATTCTTCCTGAAGCAGTGTGTGTGAAACTGGTATGCAGAATGCCTCATCCAAGAACAGGGCTGTGATCAAATATCCTACAGCTTTTAGCTTCGACTGGCTAAAAAAAAAAGCTAGGTTTCATGGACCCCAGCTTGTAAAGATGCAAAAATCTTAAATAAAATAATATTTTAGCTGATTCCTTGCAAAATTGCTATCTTGTTGTGCTAAGACTGTGGCTGAATTATGACTTGCTGGATGGAGCCTTGGAGACTTGCAGGTAGGTTTATCCTCTGAATTTGCATTGACGTGGTTTTCAGTCAAGTAGGTAACTAAATCCTGTGGCCAGGAGCTAGCCAGGCTGGCAGTATTTGCATTGAAAATCAGTAGGAGATTAGGGCAATAATAATTCTGTGCAGGCTCCCTGAAAAGATCCAATGATGAAAAACATGGGTCTCTAAAAATGCTCTTCATTTCCCCTAAGTGTCTGCAGCTGCTGAGACCTTGCTTGAACTTCCTTTAGAAGAAGGAAGCAACAGCAGGATGCTTGGGGAAAATATACAGACAGCTACCAATATAACCCAAGGTTGTGAAAGGACCATTCACCCCCACCTTTTTATATAGATTTTTGGAGAGGAAATTTGGGGACATTCTTGCTGAATATAAACTTTCTGATGCAAAATAAAACAGAACACCAACACTTAATTTTGTTTTCTGGTCAGTGGTGAATATATAACGGTCAGGGTTGAGCTGACAGTCCCTGAAGTTGTCAAACTGGCTTATAAAATGTTTTAAGGGCAGTCAGTGAATGAGGCATTCTCTACATGGAAGGCTGGGCTTTTCTCATTTTATGCATTGCTTATCCATTGAGATTTGCATCTTCTGTGATTAGGTATCTAGTGATAATAAAGAAGAAAGAACTTGGCCCCCAAACCCAGTTATTTTTCAGACTCTGCTTGTGACTGTAACTGCTTTTTCTGCAGCACCACAGACTTCCTGTTTTAAAGCAGAAGGGCATTTGGGGGAGCATTCAGACCCTCCCATTGAAGGATGCATAGTCTCTGAGAGGCTAGGGAACAGCCCCAAAGCTTTATACGAACCACTAGTGAGTGGATGCAAATCAACCTCCTGGCAAAAGGAAGGGAAGTAGACATAGAAAAGAGATGTTTATTTTTTAAAAAGGAATGATATAAAATGGTGCCATGCTATTGATGACTTTCACATTTGCTTCTTGAGTGTAGGTTTCCTGGTGAGTATGGATGTTGTTGTAAGAACTGGGCTAGGAGCCCAGGTTCTAGAAAATTGCCCTATTACTGTGATGGGCCTTAAATTCGGAGGCTATTTCAAAGCAAACACAATGAAAAAGATAATTCTTGCTTTCATTTGAAGAGAAAAGTTTACACAAGTTGAGGGACCAGGTATGAAAGCCCAATCTTGTTATCCAAACACGGTGCATAATTTTGCTGTTCTGGGTCATGAAACAGCAATAATGACTAGGTCAACAAGGTGAAAAAACCTACTGTGGGCTGCCCGAGGAGATTCTATCTGTGAAGAGAAAAAGCCACAACCCTTAAGGTTTGTATACATTTGGAATGAAACAATTTAGAGAGCTAGAAATGTCCCAACAAGTCAAGACAAATAGGGTTTGCATGAGTGAAGGAAGGTTTAGTAAGAAGTTCATTATGATAATATAAAATGTGTTCTGTTAAGGAGTAAAGACACACAAAATAAAAATCATAAAGGAGAGACTAAGATAACTATATAAATTATAGCACCTTTGAAAATTATAAGAAAAAAAAAGAAGGATTCCTTATGACTTAGGAAGGCTGAGTAAGATTTGGAAAACTCTTCAACAGCAAAGTCAGACTGCTATAAATATAGGTAAATTTCCTATTTGCATTTCCTCTTCCAATTTCCTGGTTCCTATTTGGGTTTCTGAGGAAGCAAAATGAAGATTTTTTTTTTTTTAATGCTATTTCTTCAAACAAATGGAAGGAGATCCTCTTTCTTTATGATTCACTCACTTCATTATTTCATGTTTTTGGTCTCCCTGTGGCAGCAGGTAGGTTCACATTCCAAGACAAAATTGATCATATAACACTGTGAGTCGCAGACTGCAGTACTTGGATGAGCAGCATAAGCATTACCAGGGACTTGTAAAAATGGCATGTGATTGGCCCCATCTCACCAACTGAATCAGAAATTCTAGGCGAGGAGCCCAGCAGTCTGTTTTATAAAGCCCTCCGGGTGCTTTTGGTGCATTCCTAAAGTGTAAGAACCTTTGTTATAAACATGAAGGTCCTTGAAGTTTTTATAACTTCTTCCTATTCAACCTCTTTTAGCATGGAAATGCTCAATTTCATTATTTGTTTATAAATAGTTTTTTTTGGTAAGCATTAAAACAGATGAAAGTCCATGTTCTAAAACTGATGTTATGAACTGTTTCTTTATAAAGAATAAGCATACTATTTAGCAGTTACAAAGAATGTCCTTTTCTGTGAACTGAGTGATCCTTAGGCTAATTTCCCATTTACTCTTCAAAAAGATTTAAAATTGTTGCCTTGATTTTGAAAGAACTAGACATTTTTCACTAAACACTTTCATTACGTATATGAAAAAATATTTTCAATAAAAATAAACAAAATAAAAATTGTTTTAAGTGTTGGTCCCCCAAATTTTAATTAATTTACAATATATCAGCATATATCTTTATCTTTACTAATAAAATTATATTTAACTATTTAAAAAGTCATAACTTATCAAAACTCTAACGTTTGATATGAGAATATTCAATAAAATAAATATTTTTGCTTTCTTTATTTTGCCACTATTTCTTTGCATGTTTTATTCTTTTTTAGGATATAGATATGCATATTATATATTGTACATATTTGTTTGTATTTTGCAATATACTAAATACTGGACATTTATGAAAATAAAGTTAACTGGATTTATGAAAATAAGGTAAACCTGATTCAAAGAAAAATATTTTGGATGAAATAAAAGTACATATAAGCTAGTATGGATAGAATAAAATCTCCCACATCATCTATATTTTAAGTACATAGGTTGAAATAATGATTTGGCCCTATCGTTTTTACCTTTTAGCTGCTTCTAGGAGATGCAAATCAGTCGTGACAGAATTGTGAGAAAGATAGCATTAGGTATAATTTTAGTCCCTCAAGGAGTCTGGACATTAAGGTAAACCTCAATAAATTATCTTTTGCTGTAAAAATTTATTTGCTGTTTAGCCAAACTAACAGCTCAAACTGGTTTGAATGTACACTGATTAAATTTCTTTCATGTTCAATCAACACAACTATCTATTGATGTCAAAACTACATAGCATCCAGAACCTATATTGAATGTGGTGTTAGCACTATATCCATTCATCTGGGAACCTGGGATTGCAGGCAAGGGAAGTGTTACTTGGAATAAACAAATAGATATTTTTCTATGTGGGCATATGCGTGTGCAAAATATATATTATATATTATTTTTAAATTAAATTACTTTGCTTCCCAAAAACTTCTGAAGGACTTTTCTCTGAACAGCCAAAGCAGATGGGTTTCATTAGACAGCCCAGGCCATTCTCCTGCTAATCGTCTGCCTGGCCCAATCTGAGGGGAAAAGGGCAGACATATGAGGAATCTATTCTTTTCTAACCCTCTCTGCAAAGCATCTTCTAAGACCTCATCCATCACTGCAAAAGGTGTGAATGGATAGCTACGTAATACCCTGCGGTCCCGTTGGAAGCCTGGTGCAGCGCCTAAACTCTCTCCTGGTAAAGCAAACAGAGCATGGACTTCAGTCAAACTGTCAGCAAACACTTCCCTCTTGATACAGTTTGCTCAACCCAACCTTTTGCGATGTCAACTGGCCGCAAATGTTTCATTTTGAAGAAACCCCCCCAACCTTTGCCTTGATGTGGTTCTCATACACCAGTACTTTTACCTCTGTGGGGGCTGAAAGTGTGTGGGATTCGCTGGCCTTCCCAGGGATCCGAACTGTTTAGGAAGCAAAATGACTCTGATTGTCAAATAAAACTATTAGGCTGTATATGGGCTGCACAGCTATTTAACGGAATTAGCACAGAATATCTTTTTTATCAACTATGTCCAAACTGATAGGAGATTATTCAATCATCCACAATACAGAACTCCTATTTTCCTGACCTGAAGAACGGATGATTGCAGTAAAAGCACCCACCTCACATCTTGACTGGGCATTGACTACTTATGTAGTGTTGAGTATGTGGCCAACACTGACTTTAAATCATGAATACCCTATATTTTCATCAAATAAAAATAAGTTTGAAATCATCATCCACTGGTTAATGACGGTGTGAAGTACCTCGATCACTTTGTTTTTAGAAGTGGCATGAAGATTATAAATGACAGATCAGGACATCCATTTTGCAGGATGTAAATGGTCCATTAAGCCATGGACATGTCTTTCAGAGTAACAAGATTTATCTTGACTCTTCTTAGAATTCCAGTTTCTAGTTGTCCAAAGGCTAAGACTTGAGAAATGAAATTACTTGTTAAAAATCAACTTTTCCTTAGTTTTTATGGGGTGTCTTGAATGACATAGTAGCTTTTTTATTTTATTTTAATCTATTTTTTTGTAAACTACCCCTCAATCTCTAAATTATTGCATAATTGCTAAGTATAATGAAAGGCATTTTTATTTATGGTGAATTCAGTTCACCTACCAAATGACAATGTGGGCTTTGATGTCCTCAAGGATGTTTTTGTTCATAAATATTTTGACTTACACATTCAATATACATTTATTGACAGTACATGTCCTAAGACTTTGGGTTTTGTTGTTGTTGCTGTTGTTGTTATTCTGTTTTGTTTTCCATTTCTATAAGTATAGAAAAGGATGAGTTATTTTTAAAACCCTAATATTTTTTCCATTTACAAACTTATTAAAATAAACCACTCAAATGCTTAAAATTATATTTATAGAATGATTATATTTTCTTTAAAATACTTATTCAGTTGAGAATAAACTGCCCCAATTATTCAACTGAATCTTATAAATTAAACAAATAAAATATATATTACGGTTTTCTCTTAAATAATTCAGCTGTGTGTGTAGATTTTATTAAAGGTTAATATTAAAGTGCAAGCCTGGGTTTATTACTCAACACATTTTAAAATGGAGTTACAAAAAAATAAAATAAAAATGTAGAGTTACAATTTTGATACTGTTTGACTCAATTTTCAATCTGGTAAATAATATGCGGCATATTCTGAAATCATGATATTAATATTCCAGGTTAAATTCTTTTCAGAATTATTTTACTTTATTTAATTTTCTTAAGTTTAATGATGTAACTCAATTAGATATTATAATCCATCCTAAAATCCTTGGCTTTTCCTGTTCTTTTGTCTGCGATTGAGTAATAACCAAAATCACAAATCAGGACTTAAATGGCACATCCTGACCTCTTTATAAATGGAGTCTATAATGGAGACTTTGTAACTTAGGGAAGTAGTCAGTATACAAATACCCACACCACATCATTACAATTTAACATAAGCCACAAGTCTGCAGATATCACCAGCATGTCATATCACTTAGTGAGAGTCTACATTATTTTCTCTTTTTATGCGTTAAGATTCTTACCTGGATAGCCTAAGTAATTGAATTGGCCTCTACAATTCTCTGATAATAAAATGAAATCTGAGTGTTAATCTTTCCAATAGTTTAAGGGTCCCATCAATATAATTTATCCCAAAATTACAGAAAAAGAAACTTGAAGTGTGGTGGTCATCTACATCCCAGTGGGAGCAAAATTTCACATGAGCCTGTTTTGAGAGCCAATTGACCTCTTCCCTTTGACTTAACTGGTTTTCTGTCTGCTTCACTCTTACAAGCTATCCATGAGGTACAATGTCACACCCAAGACTTTGATAATCTCACACCACCTTGTTTACCATTATTTCTCTACGCAGGCACCCGGATTTTGTGAAATGGCTTTTCTTGTTGACCATCCCTACACAATCAAGTGACTTTTCTATGTAGAATCAGTGAAATTCTACTTACACTGTAATGCTGAAATCATATGCTACCACATCTGTGAGATATTTCCTCCATTCCTTTACTCAGATGTAACCACAGGTTTAATGCCCGGACTTCATAGAGTGGTCTCTCTAACCCAAGCTGATCAGAATTCCATGTCATCTCTCCTCCAGGTAATGAAGAGGGAGAAGACATCACAGAGCTGGAGTTCTAAATTTTCTTATGTGGCTGGAGAAGGTAAGAAAGTTTAGAACTCCAGCTCTGTGAATTCACCAAAACTAAACTGGAAACTTTATTTTTCCTTGTTCAAATGAAGCTTACATCTATATAAGAGTACCACAGACTTTAAACAATAATAAAGAAATCCAAAAGAAAAAAAAAACTTCTTTCTAGATTATAAATGTCAAGAAAGTGATCATTTTCTGAGTTCATTTGATTTTCCTCAACACTACTTTGTACTTTGGTGAATGAATAAATAAAATGTATGGGCTGACATTATTCTAGGTGTGAGAAAAATAAAGTGTTTCTTTTGAGATATTTTGATATAATGGAAAGAAAACCAGACTGAATGTTAGGAAAGCTAGTTCAAGATTATAGCTTGCTATGCTAGTACAGGATTGAGATAACCTTCTTAATTGTTAGGTTCCAATTAAATAGCAATGACTAAAAACCCAAGGTCAAGCGCTGTTGCAGGGAGGCAGGTAACAATTATTGTTAGGAACTTGGACTTTGAAGCTAGACACCTCAAATTCAAATCCTGATTATAATTTATACTTTTTAACCCAAACAAATTACTTAACCTTCCTAAGCCTCAGTATTTTAATCTATAACATAGGAATACTGTATGCAGTTGTTAGATGAATTAATTCATGTGTAGTGTGCAATAGTATCAGCAGGATTATTATACTCTGAAAGACATAAAACCCTGAGGAGTGACATTTTATTAGATGGGCAAAATATTATCAATATTATCAAAAAGTGCTATAGTAGCACCTTTTTTGGACACCAACCCAGAAATAATATTTACCTAAAATTTGTACTGCTAGGCAATCTCTTAAAAGGTCCTATTATGGCATACTTTTATATTCATTGTCTTTTCCCCCTTGAGGTAAATAAGCTTCCTAAGAGCAAGGCTTCTGTAGGGGACTGAACCTGCCATTGTTTCCCTGGGGTGTACACAGTTTTAGCATTAAAAGTCCACATTCAAACACTTCCCTGTCCTAGGAACATCTCAACACTTGATGACCCTAGGGCTTCCCTCTAAAATGTTAACAATATTTTCTTACATGTGAACAACGTTAAATTATCATCTACTAAGATACAATAAATTCAGTTGGTCACTCTCAAAATCCATCCATCAGTTCCATATCCACCAGGCATATATTTTGACTACACAGCCCAGAAAAACTCATAGCTTATGTGATTTAAAACAAAACCAAGTAAGTTGATGTAGGTCCAGGAAAGTCAAAGACGATGAAAAGAGAAAGTATATGCAATTATGCAATAAAAGTAAACTACCCAGAAAATTTTGATATACAGTGATTAAAATTTTTATTCATCTAATGAAAAGTATGGGAGAGGTTGATATTAACTAACCAAAGTAGTAATATATTAAATTAAGTGTCTTCCATTGACATTAACTTTTATTTTAATAAGATAGTAATTATCTGTATAATAAATACTAACAGCTTATTAAATGTAGTGAAGGGTCATTATGGTGAGGGTTTATGAACTATCTTTTGTTTTAAAGATTCAAATGTTTTTGTAAATGATACTTGTTGAAAATTATATTCAATCCAATGAAAACTTTAAATATCCATGCTTTAAGAAAATCATGGATAATGCCCTCTACTAATTATCAGCGTTAATGGAAGGAGGCTGCTTGGTTATTCTTCTTCTGAAATCTCCATGAACAACTCCTTGATCTTGGCAGTCCCTTGAGAACTATCGTAAGCCTGTGACTTTCATGCTCCATGCTCTCAGCTCTAGTGATAGTGCATCAAAGGAGTAGAGGTTCATAAGTCATGCTTTCTGCTCCAGTCCCTGTTAGAACTATCTTTCTGTGGAGTTTTAAGTACTTCCAACCCCTGTTGGAAACAGGAAGGGCAAAAGTAAAAACATAAAAAAAAATAATAAAAATAATAAAGTAAAGGAAACAAAATTGAACCTTCAAACAAGAAAGAGTGAAGGAAAAAATGCTTGCTTTTGCATTTGGATTAAGGTTCAGATTTTTTTCCCCTTTTTCTTTCATTTTTTATTAATTCATCTACCCCCATGCTCCCTGGAAGGCAGAGAGTCCAACAGCCTTGTCCCTGTGCACCTCTGGACTCTGGGTGACTTTTCTAAGTTCAGAGCTCCTACTGACTTCAAAGAGGGGAAAGGCCATGGAAGAAATCCACAGGGTGCTGTGGGGAGAGGGCGAAGGACAAAGCAGCAGTGAAGTCATCTGAAGGGTAGCATTGTTTCTTTATTATCATCTGATGGGTTCAATTAACTTCTATCTTCGATATTACAGAGCAGATTTTTTTTTTTTCCTGTAGGTGAAATGGAAACATCTGTACATTCTTGTAACCCTAACCTCCCACAAAACATAACTCTGAATGGTTTTATGTGCATAAATGCCAAACCAGGCAGATGTCAGGAACATGGTCCATTTTCTGCCTTACGTGTCCATGTTATACAGAAGCTGTCCTGGCAACATTTGTAATGTTGGTGGTGACCAATTTAGTCGAAGGAGAAGTCAGTGAGGTGATCAAAACCACTTGATCAATATTCTTAGCATAGGGGTCTGATTAGGTGAAAAAATGAGGAGGGGGCACCAGAAATGGAGAAGCAAGATGAGGTGAAGTGAAGCAAGAGGTTGCTATTAGGTAAAAGTTTGTTCATATGAACTTTTCAAGAGTAAATGTCATGTACCAGTAATCCCATCGGGCTTCCTCTCCTGAATCTCCAAGTACTTCATTCTTGACCAACCTATATTTTGAAAAGACTAAACGCACTCATTTTTCTAAAGTGCTTCATTTGAATAAAAAATTATACCATATGTATATTTTATTTATATTAAACTTTTATATTCAAACTCTTTTTTTAAAGTGTTACTATTCCTAACTTACTGTTTGATATTTCAGGTCTTACATCAACTGTGTTTTCTTTCTGGCTACATTGGGGTCATTTCAAAGCCTTGCTGTCAAACACCATTTCACAGCCTAATTTCTAATATTTCCACTCAACTTTCTTCAACTTCCTGTGGAATGCTTTCCTTAAACATCACATTCATGTTACCCTCCTTCTAAAAATCTAATAATGAGCTTTGCAACCATGTGACTAATTTCTTCCAGAACTCGTCAGGACTGAGTGCTCACACCAAATGTGATGGTAAGTACTTAAGAAGCTTTACTTTTAGCAAAGTTCTCCATTCCCTTTATCCCCCAAATAGCCAATAACAGGACACCTGTTTCCATCACCAAAGTAGAAACCCTGTTGCCATGGCTTGTTCTCTGCTGATAGTAGCAGAGCTCTCATGAGAAGCCTTTATTCTTGATAAAGCATAGAAATGAATAATGATTGAGCAACTTACCAGAGTAGAATCAGCTTAAAATCATGACTTTCCTCCTGTGCCTCCTCCTTTTTCCTGGCTACAAAGCCCAGGCTCCCACAAAACACGGTAGGTTGTCAGTTTTAGCCTGGAGCTCAGCAGTGGGAAGCACTGCTCACCCCATTGGGCCGCACCCATCTGTTTACTCCTCCATGGCTGCTTTTGCCTGTAGCTGTGTACTTGAATAGTTGTACAAAGACCGTAGCAGGGCCAGCAAACTCCAAAATATTTATCACCTGGCTTGGGAAGAAGTTATCCAGCTTGTTATTCAGCCAAGAACAATGATAATTCCTAAAATAGAGTTTCTGTCCTGGTTTCTAGTTTCCCATTAAAATGTGGTCAATCCAGAAGAAATTTCAAGATCTTTTTCAACTTTCTCTTTAATTTGGAACAGGGGTTCTTTATCTGTGGTTCATGAGTGAGATTTATTTTTGAGTAATTTGTCCCATGTGTGTGTGCATGTGTTTGTGTGTTTTCTAGATTAGCATGTATTTAGCCATTAAGAATATAGTTCAGCCAGCCTGTAAACTGAAGGGTGGCTGGTTCGATTCCCAGTTAGGGCATATACCTGGTTGCAGGTCAGGTCTCCAGCCAGGTCCCCAGCTGGAGGCAGGTGAAAGGTAACTGTACATTGATGTTTCTATCCCTTTTTTCCTTCCTCCTTCCACCTCTCTCTAAAAATAATGAATAAAAGCCTTTACAATTATATATATATGTATATATACATATATATATTTCAGATTCAATAATTCTTATCTGCAAATGCAAACTTGAATAGTTTAGCTGAGACTCAAATGAAGATTACTATGACATATAACTCTTAATTTTCTCACCTGAGAAAAACAGAACCATTAACACCTGCCTGGAAAGAATTTGTGAGGATAAAAATAAAGTTAAAACTGTTTACAAAGTTCATAGGGTGCATATCAAGTGCTCACTAATCACTCCTTGCTGTAGATGGGAAACCTGTTGAATACTCAGTGCCAGAAAAAGCTCAATTTCACTTCTGTTTCTGAATCAAACTCAAGCTAAGAACACTCAGCCATCATAATGATACCAAATAAAGCCTCACTAAAAGCTTGCTAACTTATTAAAAATTAAATGAACTGCACCTATGCTGTTATAGACAGTGGAATAATGAGATGCTGTGGAATGTGCTTAATGAAATTCACCTTGGAAGAATGTATATTAACACCAATCTCGAGCTTATTTCTCATGGTAGCCACAAGTAAAACCTGGATATTTTTATAAATATATAAACCTGTATCAAAGCTTTAATATTTTTTTTTATTTTATGTGCATACACCTCTTACAATTTTGCTTTGACAAAAAAAATCAGAACAGAGTAATCTATTGGCTTAAAGGTAAATTTTAAAAAATCAGTTAATTAAAGTTTCTAGGAACTTGATTAATTTTCTTAAGGATGATGAAGTATAATCATATGATTAATAGTTTCAGATTTAAAAATAAGTTGACTAGAGAGTGATGCTTTTAGAACCCAGGGAATAAAACAGAAATGATACATTTAGTTTTAGAAAATGTATCTGCCTATCTAACATCCTTTCCAATCTGAAGTGGTACCAGCAGTGTTGAGAATGGCAGTACATATGTTATGACTGTTTGAATTTCAGAAAGCCTTTGGTTAAATTCTGCATAATTGGTTCCTGCTTAAGACAGGGCTTGCAAGAATCCAGGAGGAGACGTGGGAGTAGATAAAGAATGAGTGAAAGAAACAAAAAACAGACACTCCTGGTAAGAGGAACCATGTCCACTCAGGGGGAAAGTATCAAGAGGGTCCCACATGGAGCGGGGCTTAGATCTCCGCTGCCTTTTATCTGAGTAACTGATTCAGACAATGGGATCAGATTTAAGTGGTTGCATTTGCAGATGCTGATTGGAGGACAGTGAACATGGAGATAGCTGCCAGGAAAATTCGGAAGGCATGGATGTACTTTATTACAGCACAGAGGACCAACACATGGCACTCAATTGCTATAAACACATTAGGATCCCAATGCATTTCCATAAAAATGCAGGGGAAAGGGGCAAGAGGTAGAGTATTAAAACACAGACATATATGACAGAGGGTAAAATAAAATTCCGTAGAAGCCCGGTTTTAAAGTTTTCATGCTTAATTCTTCAGGGTATTAAATATAAGAACTAATTGGGTTTAAAGCTATTTATGTTAAAATGACACTGTTTTGAGGAAAACATGTTTGCCTGGGGAATTATGATAGATGTAGGGATCGTTTATAATTTGTATGCAAGTTGAAATTTCAGGTCATTGAATAGCAAGCAAAGAAGACATTACAGACTCTGAACAAATTAGCAATGCAGTCTCAACTTTGGGAATAGCTGTCTACAAGTCATTTTGCAAAGAGCAAACACAAAAGAAGAAGAGCAAAAGTTGATGCAGAGACATAATCTCTTCCACAAGCATGGTAAATTTCACTAGGCTGGTACAACATGGGCCCGAAAAAACTTGAAAAGAAGACCCACTGACTGAATGCATGAAATCTGTCATGGGACTCCACTTCAACAACTTAGAAGTAAATTAACAAAAATGACTCTTCACAATCAGTTGCACATGCAAGTGTCATCATTCTAACTTCAATTTCAAGAAAGCAAGTTAATCATTACCATTACCAGCTTTCGAAAATGAATGGGGAAACACAAGTGAAAGGAAATGGATTATTTCCTTAAAGTACGCAGTCATATTACATGAACAATCAGATGATTTGCATTAACTTAAAAAAGAAAAACAGAATGGTGCAATACACCATGCTGTTCATGTTATTGTTTAATTGCTAACACAGAATACTCCAGAGTAATGACACAATCTCTGCTTGTCACTGTGATTGATCATCTAAGGGTAAAGAACAGAATGCAAAGTCAGCAAACAAACATTTTCCAATCAAAAACTCAAGACAGGGAATTTAATGTTTCAGCTGGTCAGCTGATGCTCATAAAAATAAACCAGAACTGATAAGAGAAAAGGAAACTTGACATCAGAATAAATGTATGGAATTATTTTCAGAAACATTAGTTCTTTTCAATAAACATCCCATACATCCTGGCTGGGAGTTGACAATCTAGTCCACTTAATTAGGAGCAAACAAAATTACAGGAAGCAACCATATCCCCTAGATTCTCTAACTGGAGAAATAAGGCTAAGATATTGATAGCAAATAAGTTGTTTCCTTGTGATGGTCTGCCAGGAATGTGCTAGAAAGCTTCTAAGGGCCATTTCTAGACTCCTGAACAAATGTCATTGAGCAATTACCTGCGTTTCTTGGAGGAAATACAAATAAGGTGTTTGTCATCTTGGAGTTAGATGCAAAGCTTTGAAATTTCCAGAATCTTCTTCTAATATATCTCATTAAAAATGATGGGGGCATATTTCTCTATAAAAATATTGATTTGCATTCACTCAAAAGCAAAAAAAAAAAAAGGAAAAAAGAAAGAAAGAAAAGGCCTATACCAACATTTTGAAAAGTCGACTATATTTTCAGCCTCATTTTCACTGGGAGGCTAAAAGTATTTTAGAAAGATTTCAGGTTAAAGATAAATTTATTTTCTTATTTTTTTATTTCCAGAAGTTTACCTGTATTTGATATTCTTTCTAATACATAGTTGTAAGTGGTACAACATTAAAAAGGCAAAATAGTAATAGTCATCACTTACATTTATTTCTGTACTCTTTCCCATGTACCATGGGAATGTTATATACCCTTTAACTAATCTATAAAGGAATCCTAGGAGACTAAGGTTATTATTACTGTTTTACTGATAGAACAATAAAATCTTAGTGAGGTTCTAAGTAGCTTGCCCAAGGTAACGCCACATCTAGGAACTGAACACAACTCTGCATGCTTTTAAAGTCTTCATTATGAAGGGCTATAAAACTTAAGCATGTATGAATTTGAAAATACTCCTGAATGCTTACTCTGATCTTGGCATTACTATACAGATAGTGGGACATATCAGTGAACAGAATAATATTATTATATGCAACATATTTTTTTTTTTTAGCTTAAATAAAACATTGTCTGCAAGTCTGAGTACATAAACTACAACATAGTCAAAATTGCTTACTAGAGAGAATGGGAATAGGTACCAGATGGCTTATGTTGTGTTTGTTATACATATTTTTGTGAAATGAAGCAAAATATACTCAATAATCATGCACTAAGTAGAGTTTTTCCCCATTTTTCTTGCACCTCAAATATTACAATGAGTAGATTATATAGAAAAACTAGTATGCTACCATGTGTTGGACATACATTACCCATACTGCCTATAACAACCTCCCAGAGTGGGTTACATGATTTCCACTTTGAACTTCAAAATGTTTATGTTCTCTGGAGATGCCCTGCTTGATATGGCAGTTTATGGAAGCTCTGATTTTCAAACCCAACTCTCTCTGGCTACAAACAATATCTTCATTTTACAGTGATGAAACTAAATCACAAATCTTTGAATCAAACCTGCTATAGGATTGGGGAATTCTCAAATAAACTGCTATGGATAAGAGACCCCACAACCCCAGAGTGCATTCTACAATGGACAGCCTAAATAAGTGAGAAACCCAGATTCAAAGCATCTGTTCATATACCTTTCAGTAAAATAAGGGTGAGCCCTGAATAACAAAACAGTATTTATTTTTATTTTTTAAAAATTATTGCATAATGACATGAAATGATAAAATAATGATGCATATGTGTTTAAAAACTCTAAACAATAGGGCAGGATATTTTATCCTATATTGTCTTAAAAGTCCTGTTAGTTTGTACCTGTTCCTCTTCCACTTAGCCATTTGCACTCAGAAATCTCCTTCTCATGTGCTACAGATTTGGCCAATACTGTCCTGGAGCAGTTGCAGGGTTCAATTGCCCACCCCCAAGAAGCATGACTCCCCATGCACGACTTCGGTGAAAAAGGAAAGTGGTTGTTTATTTAAATGTTATACATATTTAGAATAATGGCAGATTTCTGCTGTTAAGTCCCATTCTCTTTTAAAACACCCAAGAACACATAGTCCTGCCTCCTTTGCCAAACCTGTCCAATTTCAGAATACGCCACTCAGAGGCCCCATCTTTCAGAAAAGCAGAAGTCTGCAGATCAACATTCTGGTCAGGTTTCAGCTCTCTCAGGAACCCAGGTGACCAGGCAGGTCCTGTGTGGCCCCTTCAGCCCTGCCACCATCTTCTCTGGGTGGATTTGGATCTGGGCGTCTGGGCAGGTCTCCTGCCCCAAAGCCAGCTCTGGTGACTTACTAGACTCTTGGCTTTCAGACCTCCCCCCTTACTGCAGATGTGTGGTTACTCCCTCTTCCCTTCCAGCACTCTCTCATTCAAATGCTTCATAGGGAACTTCCTGCAGGACCTCAAATCCCCCCTCCTCTGGTGTGTGTCATTCCCAGTGATGCATGGACATCTGGGGTGGACATCCACCCCCTGCTTCTTGCGTAGGCACTCTGTCTTGTCTGTCACCTGTCCCCCAATGCAGAATGCTCTCAGTCACATACACAATCCGAACTGGGTGGGAGCTTCCTTTCTTGCAGGGAAGCATGGCTGTTAACTTTCTGTTGTTAAGCAATGTATCTTAAATGCTGAATCATCCACTCCTTCTCCCCCCAATCAAGGATTGTGGGGCATATTCTCTGCACCCTGTTACAATTCGGCTAAACTGTTCATATAAAATAGCAGTTGGTGGGCGACTGAGTGATCTAAGAGTGTCTGCAGGTTCACTCTAAACTTGTTCCCTTCCTTAGAATTCCTGTTGTGGTTTCTACAATGATACAATAAAGAACATTTGCAAAAACTTCCACAGAGGCCATCAATTTGCCGAAAGCCTCATATATTTGTTTTAGACAGAAATACATTTTCTTAGTTATATTTTTTCTATGAAGAAAATTGAATCATTCATATTAATAGGATCCAGAGTGGAAGTGTTTTTTCCTCCTGCAGCTCTTCTCCTGCTATTACACCTTTCCAATTTGCCTAATAGAATGTGCACTTGGCTGAAAATAAAAAGGAGGAGCGGAAATAAGGCTGGATATTTATTTATTTACTTACTAATTTATTTAGGTTTCTTGGGTCCTTCCTGGTTCAGTTCAATAAATTGTGTCCTTGTGTTGCAACCTACACAGAGCATGCCGATAAAGAAACAATGCACATAAATGATTTCATGGAATCCTAATAACAAGCCTAAGAGAAAACTTGAGCAAAATCCCACAACTAGTGAGTGACAGAGAAACATTCACCCCTCAATCCCTCTGACTGCCCAGCTTCTACCTGACTGTACCACCCCTTACATTTCCCTGGACAATGGAATCTCATCAACACATCTTGACCTTTCTTAGCCATGTGCCGATCCAGAGAAGGGAGGGAGGCGTATAAAGGTACTCACATTAAAATGGTTAGTCCGCAGTTTCTCTGACCCCTGAATAGTGCACCAGTATTGTTTACAAATGACAGGGGGTAGGATAGAGACAGATCAGTGGACAAGAAGGGCTGTTACACTGGTCTCATGATCTGGTTCAAGTTGCACACTTATTCATTCATTGATATGTTGGGAGTTTTTAATTGGTCAAGTAGTTCAAAGCACTGTTGACACAAAATAGTGTTTGCTATCTGTGTGTTTGAATCATAGGATTTCAGAATTAAAACCTGTATTAGATTTGTTCTCTTCCCATTTCTTTATGTTAACACTGGAGGGCCTGCGACTTTGCAATATGCCTAACTAATCAATGGTAAAAACATCCTGGCCTACAACTGGTGAGAAGGCTTCTTCCTTCTGAATGGGGTGTGCTTTCATATACCAGACTTTTCTTTGTTCCTGCCTCAGTCATGTGCACAAGTGTGTGTCCACACGTATGTGGGTACACAAAAAGACATCACACTCCTCTTCATGCTCACATATTATTAAAGCACTGACATGACAAATATGAAGATGTAAGTAACATTTTTAAGTGGTTTAGAAAGATCAAGGAACTTGTGTATGATCAGTGACAGAAAGAAACCACAGTACAGAGCTGAAAGTTCTGCCAGAGAAAGGAAACTTATTCCTAGGAGAATTTCCAGAGGCCTTTTCCACCCACTTTCCTTTTTGACTCAACTTTGATAAATGCGTAGTATCTCTTTCAGTCTGCAGCTTTGAATATTGCAGGTGTGGCTGTCTGGTGCCTACTCAAAGCAGTCCAATGACCTACTGCTCACATACAGGTTATTTATCAGTGGGGAAGCTGAGGTGGCCTTCATCTGCAGTGAAGACAATGACTTTGTGACAATAGGAAGAGGACCAGAAGATAAACACCAGGAATCAGAAAATGTGTTTGCATCATCTCACTGACAAAATCTCCCACTTTCCTCAGTATATCCCTTCTAGGTTTGGTGCTACATTTTTGTCACAATCCATGGTGTCTTATAGATGTCTTCTCTTTTAATTCAAAATAAATTGTTACTAAAATCGTAAGATACTAATAAACTATTTGGTTTATATTTATTTACAATTTTTACTTTCTGGAGAAAGATTAATGTTCCCAGAGAATAAGTATAATTTTCAAAATTTGAGAAGTTACAGGGTGTTAGAGTATTGTCATATAATAAAAATTAAATCCTAGGCTTACATGTCAGTATTTGTATAAAGAAGTGGAACCTACATTTTAGAATCATGTAAATTTATTATTGTTGGAAATCTCAAGTTTTTAACCTTTGTTTAAAAAATTGTTAGATTCAAGCAGAAATATATGTATATAAGTGATCATGCATATATAAAAATTAGTCAAGACCTGGCTGGTAGCACAGTGAATAAGGTGCCGGCCTGCGGACCCAAAGGTCACTGGTTCAATTCCCCAGCCAGGGCACATAACCAGGTTACAAGCCAGGTCTCCAGCCAGGTTTGTAGCTAGAGGCAGGTGAAAGGCAACCATACATTGATGTTTCTCTTCCTCTCTGCCTCTTTCCCTTCCTCTCTCTCTGGAAATAATAATAATAATAAAATAGTAACAGCCCTGGCTGGTTGTGCAGTGGATAAGGCACCAACCTGCAAACCCAAAGGTTGCTGGTTTGATTCCCAGCCAGGGCATATAACCAAGTTGTAAATCAGGTCGCCAGCCAGGTCTGTAGCTGGAGACAGGTGAAAGGCAAACATACATTGATATTTCCCTCCCTTGTTTCCTCCCTCCCTGCCCTTCACTCTAAAAATAATGAATAAAGTATTTAAAATAAACCAAAAAATAAATTTTAAAAGTTAAAAAATTAACAAAGTTTGAAACAACGAGAGATCTAAGAAAGATATTATTGACCCAATATAATACAGTCAACAAGAAATGTAAGATTTTATTGCAAGATATTTAAACCCTATCCTGGAGTCACTTTGTTTAACTTTTTATTTAGGTACTCTCTACTGAAACCATAGCTATAGATTTGGAACTGTGTTTGTTATTGAGAACTTTATCATCTATCTGACTATCAACCTGCCTATGCTACTTACCTTTGTCTCTCTTTTTTCATCCAATTGTGGTATAAGGTTATGTCTTTAATTTCCACCACTCAGCTACAGGGAAAACAGTTCTTTGTTTTGAATCAAGTTTTGATTATCTTGTTTGCATTGAAAGTATCATGTTTACCACAAAGGATTCATATCATTTAAATATATGCTTTGCATATTATTTGGAAAATGAAACTCTTAATAAGGCTCCAAAGCATAGACCATATCTCTGCCCAATGAGTTAGTTCTACATATTGTAGTGGCTTTGCATAGCATATAAGTAATCAGGAAAGGAACTCTAGAATAAAAACAGGAAACTGAGCAGTGTGTGTCTGCATGTGTATGCATTTCTGTTTCATGAAAACCAACATTATCTCTTACCTACTAGGTAGATTGTTAGGTATATAATAAATATTTCAAATAATCCCTACTGTGAGATAACTGTAAGAAGAACCTTTAGCTTAAACAGTAAGTTTCTGGATTTCTCTTCCATCATCCAATTTGTAAGTGAAATAGTCAGAATTTGAATCTAAGTTTGTATCATTGTACTCTCTTGTTGTAAAAGCCCGTTGATCTCTTAGAAAACCTAAGAAAAAATATTACCAAATGCAATGGACCACTCATAAATTTTAACTATTGAGAAGAAAAAAAGGGCAGTGATTTTCCAAATATATGTATATTATATACACACACACACACACAGAAAGAGTATCATAAAATAGAAAGGAAAATTATACAACCTATATGTATCTATACAAAACTACATAATATTATACTATATGTATATAGTACACAGATTGTTGTATAACTTTCTTTTCTATTATGTGGTATTCTTTTCTTTTAATTTATCTCTTCAGGTCTGTAACAGAGTTAGTGAAAGTTTTTCTATTTCTCCCCACCTTAACACGTTGACACACATTCAATTCTTACCCATGTTCATTAACTTGAAATGAAATGGAGAAGATTGTTCAAGCAGGTCCCAGCAAATTAAGATAAACAAGTTTATATTATTCACTCATTTGTGCACAAATGCCTCTCTCTGGTCTTAAATTAGCCAAGAAGAAAGGGGAATTGGACGTGTTGATCAGTGCCTGTCAGAGCTGAAGAGTGGAGGGCACACCTGTTTGTGAGGAAGCTTGACATGTGTTTACTGCACAGCATGAGTGAAATCTCTTTCTGAATCAAACAGCAGGACCTGGATTTTAAATATTCCTGAATCTCTTTTGTGCCACAAAGTAAGCGTACCCAAAAGTACCATAAATCCCTAGATATTTTCCAGTCAAGAGTTTCAAAAACTCATTTTCATCTCACTTTGGTGATGATGCAAACATTAACCCATAATGAAAGTAGATCCACTTCTCACCAAATAATTAAGAAGACTAGTAATGGAAGATGTCAAGACCACAGAGGCAACACGAGCTAAACCACCCCCTCTCTCAGGGGATAATGTCACATTCTGAATGCATTTTCCTTGCTCTATATGCCTATCATGACTATCACCAATGTTCCTGTTGCCAATTCACCATTTATAACATAACATTGCAGCTAGTTCTATTATTTTCCACTAGTAAAATATGAACTCACTGGGAATTATGACCCAGTATTGGTTGCTATTATTTAATTTTTCTTTTTCTACATATCTGTATGCCTTAGAATGAATAAATTGAGTAGCATACCTTACCAGATGATGACATCTGTGTGTATTTCCAAATATGTGTGTGAATCACAGATTAAGTCAATGAATTTGATATCTTGTTTTGTATAATGTTATTTTTTTCTTCTCCTTCTTTTAACATTTGGATAGCTATGCTCCAAAACATGTATTAGTTCCAAAATACATTTTAGTCCTGGTATTGTGTTAATAAAACTAACATTAAGATAAGGAAATTTAAAACTGCATTGACATACTTAAGTAATAAAATTGACACTAGAATAATTATTACCACAATGTGTATTCAAGAGATAATTTTCTAGAATATAGATAAAAGAAACTTAAAATGATAGCTATGGTGTAAATGAAAGGTGCTTTGAGATTAGTAATTATACATGCACAGAAAGGAGAATCTTGAACACAAGTCATAGGAGTAATAATCAAGTTTATAGGTATAGGTAACAAAAATAAAACATCTGAAAACCAAAATTTAAAACTGTGCTTTATATTAGCCTACTATACTAAAAAAGATTCACCTATGACCTGCTTTGGAAAACCTATATAATTTATAAGCCAAGAATTACATACAATTATAAAACTTACGTAACATGACCAGACTTGTCATAGTCTTGACTCTAATACTGGATGCCAGAAGATGTTTGGGGAGGGGGGGGAAAGTGACCCATTTATATAGTCAACTATTTGAACTGTAAAATTCTACTCAAAAATCTCATGGAACAGTAATAAAGCTGTACCTTTCCAAACTTGAAGTGTATCTCAAAATAAGGGAGCCTTTTTTCTTCTTTTTCTATACCAGTTTCTATTTCATAGTCCTAGCTTTTGTTTTCAACAAGATCAGAGTGAAAGTCACTTGGGCCTGCCATTGTTTTGAACTTTCATGTCAGGTAACCCCAATAGTTTCCAACAGCTTTGGTCTCTTCAAGTCTTAGAGAGAAAATGTATTGGACACTGGCCATCTGGTAGCTAATATCCTCCTCAGTTCAATCATTTCAGACTCTCAGGCAAGGTGAAAATATTTAATGATACCTCAGGTTCCTCCTACACAGAGTTGGGAGGTAGAATAGTTAAAAAGATAGATACTTAATATTTAAATTTTGTACTTAAGTATTATGCTGAGTTTAATTTACATTCCATGCAACTATAATAGAAATATTTGTTCAATAATAAAAGGCTTCAGAAAATATCTCCAAAATCTGTTTAAAAATGTTGAATTCCTACTCCAGGTTGGTTAATGACAAGTACACATACTAACACAAAGTGATAAAACTATTACATAAAAATATTGGTGGGCATTTAAAGCAGTAATACACTGAGATAAGTAATAAAAATGAGAATATAAGCCACCTTGAAAATGCTCATGATAATTCTTTATATGAAGGAACATAAAGCAATAATTAATATTAACAATATAAAAGGTTCAAACTATAGGTTTTAATAATCAAGACAAGAACATAGTGAGAAGAAAGCATACCATGCTGCTTGCAATTTAAAATATTTTGTCCCATTTAAAAAATTTTGACAACACTAAACATACATGTGCAAAAAATTATGAATATCCATGTTTTTGCCTATCTCTTCTTCTAGTTAGAGCTAAATGATTTTTCCTAAAAAAATTTCTTCCTCCAATGTCACTTTATTCTCTCCCAGAACTTGTCTTTTGGGAAGGACAGTGAACCCAGGTTAATCCTTAATCTTTTTTAATCCATCAGGTTTGTTCGTTAATAAGTTCTTTTTCTTTTGGACATGAAGCTAATAAGCTGAATAGCGGGAGTTGGGAAAGATCAACATGTAGTTGTACTACCTGGAGATTAAGTTATTTGAAGTGAGAGATTAAAAGATATTGACTCCAGCTAATGCAATTTAGCACCTGGATTTGGCCATACTTATCAATATGTTGTAATTTTTAACACATTTTATTTGTATTTCACTTGTAGCAATATCAGTTCTACATATTATAAACACATTTCTCAAAACCATAAACACACTTTTATGAATATAATGTTGTCCTTTTCTTTTTTCTTTCCCACTAACTCTGCCTCAATAGGATATCAGGCTTAGTTTTAATTATTTTAAATCCCTTTCTATGGATTGTAAGATCCTTTCATGATGGGATTGCATTTGATATGATAACTTTAAAAGGTTAATACTGTTTTTTTTACCTTTTTAAATTTGTATTTATTTTTAAAAAGATTTTATTCACTATTTTTATTATTTTAAAAATTACCTTTTTTTTTTTTTTTTTTTTTTTAAGATTTTATGTATTATTTTTAGAGAGAGGGAGGGAGACATTGTTGTATGGTTGGTTGCCTTTCACCTGCCTCCAGCTATAGACCTGGCTGGAGACCTGGCTTGGAACCTGGTTATGTGCCCTGGCTGAGAATCAAACCAGCAACCTTTGGATTCACAGGCCACTGCCTATCCACTGAGCAACACCAGCCAGAGCTGTAAAGGCTACTACTGTTTTGAGAAACTTCATGGATCATGTGGCTGGAACACTGGTGGCAATGCAGGTGTGGTGGCTTGTAAGGGAGTGATGGCACTGGAGGCTAACAGGAAACAGGCTATAAGAACTAGAATTCCACAGAGGAAGTATGTGAGGTTTGTCACCCAATAATAGAGTATATCCCTTCTTTCCAAATGTGTTAGGGACAGTTTGCCTACCGGTGCTGCCCTCTCCCAGGAGCTCTTGCATTAGAAATTTGGAACACTCACTTGAGGGGTTCACAGCAAATAGGAAGTGTTCTGTCCCTCATTAATCTGGTAGACTCTTAGATAAATGCCACCTTTGTTCTAGTCTCCCCAGAGGAAAAATCTGCCACCAATACATAACAAAGGCTCAATTTCTTTGGACACCTCACAGCCTCAGGTACACATGAAATCCCACCCCCCACATCCAAACCTGTAAACTCAAGTGTGGTGAATGGTTTTTCAACACAGGGAGACTGGAGGGGAAAGGAGAGTCAGAAACTAACTAGGAGCTTGATCTTTCCTATTCTTATTTATGACATTGAATTTGGATTAGATTCTTTCTGAGTTAACTGAGAATTTAGCTTCAAGGAGAACAGAGTCCATAGATTAGGCTGTAGAAACCAAGAGAACAAAACTCTGAATGGCACAATTCATAAAACAAGGGGATGGAGGGAAGGGCAAACATATCTGCTATGACACAAAAGAACAAGGGCTGTTAATAAACATCTTCTGCCTGAATTGAAAATAATAAGTCATATATAAACTCTGTATAAAAATAAGTCAAGTATTTTTTTTTTTTTTACAAAGAAAGAAATATGAAAGAAAATAAAAAAGATGGTTAAGATATATTAGGCAAAGGTATACTTGGCTGGGGGAGGTGTGACAAAGTAATAATTTCATACAAAGTAGAAATCAAGGCAGAAAGCATTAAATAAACAAACAAAAAGCTTATTTTGTATTCTTATGAGGTACAACCCACAGTGAAAATATAACTTCAGGAAGCATTTATGAGTCAAATGTAGTATCAACATGCTATGGTTTAAAGTAAAGAATTAAATAAAATGAAGAATATAAATTAAATAGTAATAGTAAGATACACAAGTATATAACTTACTTATGACACATTGTGCATTTGTGGAAAGTGTATATAGTAAGTTCTTTTTCAGTCGAAAGTGATATATGAATTATTTAAAGGAAAAACTGCAGATGTACAGTATCTGCTCACATTGTTTGTACTATATTATTTAAATTTGTAAAGGTACAAAACTAAATATAAATTGCTTATGTTCTCACCAAAGTATGAAACAAAAATGCAAATTAAATATGAATAAAATTATAAAAGTCAATAAAATTCTAATTCCAACTGCTTTTGGATTTAATAGTAGAAACACGCTGTTGTATGTTTTGCATTTCATTTGTTATTAGTGCCTTTGATTCTGAGTTTAATGGCCCTTCATTTTTGATATTATTTTTTATCACTGGAGAGTAAGAAGAGCACAGTGATTAAGGGCATGAACTGTAAAATCAGCCAGTTGTAAAGTGCTTCTTTACAACATTCTAGGAGATCTTAGAAGGTTGCTACCTAACTTCCTTGTGCCTCCGGGGTTTTTGTTTGTTTGTTTGTTTAGTTTTTCTGTGAAATAGGCAAAATGACAAGAGCTACCTCAGAGACTGTGCTAAGTGTTGTACTTCTAATAGTATCTGGTCCATAGTAAATAGTGTGTATGCTCATTTTTGACAAAATCTTACTTTTATTTATTGTGTTGGATTTTCATGAGCCAATCATTTGATTTAACCTTGGCCAAATATAGCTATTCTCTATAAAATAATACATTGTTTTTCTGTGAGACCTATATTTACTTACTAGTATACTTTCTGCTAAAGAACTTTTACAAATTTGAGTACAGTTTAATAATAAATCATCAGATTTCAAAGAAATGTTTTTTCTTACTGTAAAATGTAGAGTGTATTACTAAACCATGGGGTGTATATATTTTAATTTCCTTCTCTATTAAGGGCACCTCTGTGAAAATTTTTGAAAAACAGAAGTTTAATAGTGATGTTAGGGAACTACAGCAAAAAAATATTTTTTCTACACTTGTTCAATAGCCTTAATAAAAATAAAAAATATATTAAGGTTTATTTACTTATACTATACTTACACATTTTTGTCAATTTTGTTTAGGTATCATAGTATGAGCTATTGAGAAAAAGAAAGACAAGACAAATCCTAAAGTAAGTTCTCAAGGGTTAAATTTCTTAAAGAAAATATATCTCTTAGGGAACAAAACAAGCCCTGGCTGGTAGCTCAATGGATTGGTGCCACCTGCAAACCCAAAGATCGCTAGCTCGATTCCCAGCCAGGGCATATAACCAGGTTGCAAGCCTGGTCTCCAGCCAGGTTCTTAGCTGGAGGCAGGTGAAAGGCAACCATGCATTGATGTGTCTCTCCCTTTCTTCCTCTCTCTCTGCCCTTCTCTCTGAAAATAATAAATACAATCTTAGAAAAAGAAAGAAAGAAAGAAAGAAAGAAAGAAAGAAAGAAAGAAAGAAAGAAAGAAAGAAAGAAAGAAAAAACAAAACAAAAAAGGTAAGAATAAAGTGTATCTGGAATAGTTTAGAGTATAAAAATCTGGCTAACATAGTAGAGGTAAACTTTATAAATGGTTGAATGTGAGAATTAAAACTATGATAGTCTAATACAAAAGGACCAATATCTTTTATTAATTTAAAATGGGGTGTTCCGCTGATTTTTAATATAGTACTACATCAAGCATAAATAATTTTATTCAAAGGAAATAAAGAGGTTATCAAGTCAAACAGCCTGAATTGATTTTGTAAAAAGCTGGCAGTAATAACACTGATTAGCGCTTATGAAAATCAGATCTTATCTATCACAGCATCATCTGATGGCCTTTGTGGGCCATGGAAAGATTTTCCCTGGATGCATATCATAAGCCAATTTGTGGTGGTGTGTTTCTTTTTCCTCTAACCTGCGTCAGAAGCATCCTGGGTAGCCCACTGGTGGTAAGGCCACTAAGATTTCTGATTGAGTCTTACTGAACGCAAGTGTCACACTGTCTTCTAATGGGCTACAGAAAAGCACATTTAGTCTATCTAAGAAGCACTGATGAAGGCTGTGAAAGAAGATGCAGAGGGGACAAGTGGCCCACAGAAGTAACACTCCACCCTGGTTAAAATCCATCATTTACCGCCACTGGTAAATGGAAATGAAGCCCAACGTGGTTTTCTTGTGGCCACTAGTGCTCAAACACTGGCACTGGATGGGGCCAGAACTCGTTTTGCACAATGTAAATCATGCCCCACTGTGGTTTCTCTGCCTTTTCATTTTGCCACTTTATTTGCAACCACACTTTGGAACGACATTTCTGCATCCTTGGTTTGAGGACTTTCTTCACCATATAAGGCAATCGGGGTAAAGAACTATGTCTCTGTTTATTTTTGTAAACGTCAAAGGGAAACACATCTTTTCCCAAATGTGTTCTTAAAATATTTACTTTGTGAAGATAAAACTATCCTTTGGGGAAGTAGATTCAGATCTTGTGCCAACTGTAAACTCAGCTCTGTGTTCTGTCACAATTAGATTTTTTTGCTTTCTATATTCTAAGAATGTTTCAAATGAAATGGTTATTTTGATTAAAGTTAAAGTACTATTTTAATATTGTCTTGCTTTATGCACTGAATTGAACTGGTGGGGGGCAAATATGAGTAAAAGTATGATTGTACAAATTTTGACAGGGATTCTAGGATCAAGATCAGAAATGAAGGAATGATTTAACTACCAATAGTTTTCTAAGAAACAAATTTTAGAAGCATGATGCATAGCAACTTATATACTATCTAAATAATGAAGGGAGAACGATTGGTAAGTTCTTAGTATATATGCTCTAAAAACATTAAAACTTTTATTTACTACCATTTATAATTATAAGATGCTTTAATTTATATTTACTATTAAAATCAATACCATGAGACGGTGATTGTGCCTGTCTTCACAATTCACAGATGATAAAAAAAGAAATTCCTAGCATTTCACTGATAATCTTATGTGCACACAGTTCATAAATCATAGACCTGAAACTTGGAAACTTTGTCTTGTACCTTCTAAACCAGAGTTTTTTAAACTACATAACAGACATCTCACTTTTATTCTTAATTTTTATCATACACACATTTACATAAGGAAAATTCATCTCTGCTTAGGAAGAAAAAATTGGTGCTTCCAACTTTAATTCAAGTATGTTTTTCCATCAAAACAAACTTTTGACTTAGGTAATTGGCTACTGCACTTTTTAAAAAACATTTTTAAAGTTCTACCTTTTACAACTTCCTTCTGTTTTGGGTCAGACTGTGTTCTGCTTATAGATATCTTCAAGTCTCAATCCCAGTGAATGTAATTTTAGAAGATCAACTCTTTGTAGATGTAAGTAAAATGACAGCATGCTAGAATAGGGTGGGCCTGTAATCCAATATGACAGGTGTCATTATAAGAAGAGGAGAAGAGACAAAGAGATAGACACAGAGGGCAGACAGGCATATGACAATAGAGGAAGAGGTTGGAACTAAGACGCTGCAAGTCAAGGAATGCCAAGGGTTACCTGAAACCACCTGAAGCTAGGAGCTCACGTATGGAACCAATTTTATTTTGCAGTCTTTAAGAAGGAACCAATCCTGCTGATACTTTGATTTTGGACTTCTGGTTTCCTGAACATTAAGAAAATAAAAAAATTTATCTTGGTTGAAGGAATCAAATTTGTGGGAATTTATTATACACCACTGGGAAACTAATATAGCTACCTACTTTGTTTTTGGATTTAAGTCACTGCTCCCTTTCCCACTTCTTCAGATAAATCCTTAGATCATTAATGTATAGGTTGTTTTCTTTTAAAATAGGCCTTTAAGGTTATGCATTTCTTGGTAAACACAGAGTTAGTTGTATAACGTAAGAGTTGTTATCTTGCATTTTCAAAGCTATTCAGTTTAATATTTGCTAATCCCCCGCCCCCCAATGATGTATTCATTGCACTTGTAATGAGAATATTTTTCTATTTTTCTATTATTAAATTTTAGCCTCATTCTTTTGTGGTCATAATAAATATTCTGTTATTTTTAATTCTTTGAGATTTTGTGAGATCTGTTTAATAGCTCACATAATGGATATTAGTATAGTTTTAGGAACAATTAAAAGAATGTGTAGTCAGTTAATTCAGGTCACAGTAATCAAGTAAAGCATGTTAATCCAATTGTTAATATTTTCTTTGTTTTTACTGGTTTCTTTTAGTTCTGTCAACACATACACTGTGTTTTGAAGCTATGTTATTTGATGCATGCACATATATAGATAAATCTTTAATCAAAATGAAATGTCTTTTTTTTTCTTTAGAAAGTATTTTGCTTTAAAGCTTACTTTCTCTCATATTAGTATAGCCATATTGCTTCATTTTAGTTAATATCTAAATGGTAATGTGTAGAGCTTTCATCTTTTCACTTCTACAATTTTTATAAAATTATATTTAATGTTTGTTAGTATATGGTATAGTGTAGTTGGGTTTTTTTTTTTAATCCACTGTAACAATCTTTGTTCTTTATTTTATGTATCTGAATAATGATCATTTTATATCTATGCACTTCTTAAGTAATCATTAATGAAAGCATAAAACCAATTCAGGTGTCCTTTAGGTATTATTAGTAATTTTCTGGGCTATGAATATTATGGCAGAAATTTTGATTTACCAAACATTTGCAGGACTAAAATGAATTTTTATTTGCCATTTCACAGCTAAGAGTAAAACATGTTCTAGATCTTAGAATCAACTGTAGAAGAATTGGACATGCACACACTTACCTCCATTTGTAAAGTAAAAGACAAAGAATGGTAAGTTCTGTCTTGTTTGCTTCTTGAAGTGTGTTGTTGGATTTTGTTTGCTTGACACTGGATACATTGTGCTCCCAGCAGCCTCCATGCAACAGAATAGAATTTTATTCTTCAACTCTTTTTAACTTCTAGTAAGAAAAATTTTTCTTTTAGCTCTTTCTCTTATGCTTTAATAGGCTGAAATTAGAAGGAGAAATTAAGCAAGTAATGGATGTAATGTTTAAAAAGTTTAACTGCAGTGGATTGGCACTGGCCTGTGAACTCAAAGGTCACTGGTTCGATTCCCAACCAGGGCACATAAACAGGTTGCAAGCCAGGTCTCCAGCTATGTGGCTGTAGGCAACCATACATTGAGGTTTCTCTTCTTTTCTTCCTCCCTACCTGCCCTTCTCTCTGAAAATAATGAATAAAATTAAAAGAAAAAAAGTTTAACTGGGAGTAGAGGATATTTTGTGATTAAGGAAAATAAGGATAAGTGTATATGTCAACATATATGGGTTTATTCTAGGGTTCTTAAAAGCCCCATTTGACTAACCATATTTGCCTTGGTCATCTATGCATACACTTAATTTTGAGAAAATATGGCCATACTTTGTTAAAACAAATGTACAGGTGATACTGATTTAATATTCTCTTTTAGATGATATTGTTAATACTAGTGAAATTTTTCATTTAAGGTCACCTACTAAATATACATGAATCTGTCTAGAGACTTTACACACATAAACATTTAATATTCACATCAATTTTGCAGATTTTTGTAATTAACAGTTTTGCAGATAATTACAAAATATATGCTAAACAAATGGTCAATGGCCCAATGTTGGGAACTAAGGAAGACACCATTTGAAATTAGTTTTGTTGTTGTTGCTCTTTTTGTTGTTTGCCTTTTACTCAATGCCTGGCAGACACCTAATAGACCTTCTATAAGGAATTTAATGTCTACTGAGACCTTCATAGATTCAGAAATCACAGCACATTTTTATTAAGGAAATGAGTGGGAATGAGGCAGAGTAGAGTGGGACACAGTGGTTCTAGGAAGTAGTAAAAATATGACACTAGTAAAAAGACTACAAAAAAATGTTGCTTTATTTTTAATTCTGTGTATGGGTGAATCTAGCTAAGACTTAGGAGTAGGGATGGTGGAGGACTCTACTTTCATAAAAAAAGTTGTTTAAAAATCAACTTACAGATAGTATAGTTAGCATTTCAAATTATATGAAAATTAGGTATTTATTTCTTTATATTTTATCGACTACTCCTTGAACACTGACTACATGAAGACTCTCAGCTAAGTGGTAGTAATATAGGTAATATCCATAAACAGGCAGAATGACTTCTCAAAACTTATTGTTCTATCTGTGAATAACCACAGGAAAATAGCTTTTTTAATTGGCAAAGCGAGTGCTTTGATGGAGAATTTCAAGATATATCAATCCTAGTAGTCAGTGAAGATCTTATGAACCAAGTGATATTGTGTGTAGGGGGTGTGTAAAAGATAAGTGAGAGCCTGATACAGGATAGGGGAGAGAGAGTGACTAGTGCATGTTCTGAGTGAAGGGCAGGGACTTTGCTAAGGACAAAAATGGAGAGAGTATGTAGCTTGTTCACAGATATAAAAAGTCATCCTTGGTAGTCAACAAGATACATGTTCAACAAAGCCACAGAACTTAATAAGAGATATTCAAGTTAAATTTAAATATTTTTCATGAATATCTGCAATATATTGTATATGCAATCTTACCCTCCATTTCAAAAAAGAAAAAGTTTTGATTCTTTTCAAATGGCAACTGTGTTTAAAAAGCTTTTATTTGTAACTTGAGATGTTTCAGAACGTCACACAGATATAGATTTTGCTAATGGGGGTGAGGAAATTGGTTATAATAAAAAGATAAAAGACATCTTGTGACTAGAGCAAAAACAGGATGGTTTGGGGGGTCAAATAAGAAAATCAATGAGAAGTGCTAGCAAAACTAATCCTTTTCATCTGATTCATCCATGGTGAATCAATTAGAAATGACCAAGTAACAACTATGAACAAAATAAAAAAGGATGTTTCATTAGCTCTTTTTTCCCAACCTACATGAGAACATTGTGAAATAAAACTATATTAAGTTGTCATATACTCTTTAAATACAACTGTCCTTGCATTGTCCATTTAATTAAAGAAGCAAATTATAAGAGATTTATTTTTATTTTGTTTCTGTATATGAGGTCTGTCTATAAAATGTCCAGCCATTGTTAATATAATGATAATGGTTTGTGCGACATCAGTATAACCTGGCAGACAAGAAGAATGGACTGAAATGTGCATGCCTGAACAATGACAACCTCACTGTAGTGGTCATTGGTGGACCTCGAGTGAGCATGTGTACCGTGTGGCTATCATATTTTAAATGACTTAGTAGAGCAAGGAATCTGCATCAAATTTTGCATTAAGCCTGGACATTCCTCTGCAAAAGCTATTCAGATGACTCAGCAGATCATAGCTATGGGCAACTGATGATTGGCAGATTCATCATGACAACATGCCTGCTCATGCATCATGCCTGGTGCAAACTATTTTGGCAAAACATCAAGTCACCCAACTGACTCAACCCCTCTACAGCTCAGATATTTTGGTACCCTACAACTTCTGTTTTTTCCCCAAACTAAAATCACCTTTGAAAGGTAATAAAGTTCTGAATATCAAGGAGATTCAGGAAAATATGATAGGGCAGTTGATATTGATTAGGAGAACAGTGTGAGGTCCCAAAGTGCCTACTTTGAAGGGAACTAAGACATTACTGTTCTATGTGTGATGTTTCTTATATTTTGTCTTTTCTTCAATAAATGTCTCTAGTTTTCATAGTATGTGACTGAATAGTTTCTGGACAGACTTCTGATGTGTGTATACATCTAAATGATCATTTTATTTTGTGACTTTAGAAAGTCAATTTATGTTTCATATAAATGTATTAAAATATGAGAGGTCTTCCAAAATTTCGTTTCTATAATCAAAGTTCAAATGACATAAATTTATGTTTAGAAAAGAAGATACCAATCCATTGGGATTTAATTTTAAATCATATGAGCTTAAGTTATCATATAGGGCTACTATGTATGTTATTTAACTTCTAACTTAGAAATTTTTCACTTTTACCTTTTTAGCTCAAGTAGAATTACATGGTAGTCAGTGAATGGGTAAACAATATTGCCAATTAACAGCAAGAATAATGTCTTAGTCACCCACTGCATAACTTAAAGTTTTTAGCAGAATAGACATTCTAGAAATATGTGAATGCATATGCTGAATCATTTTTTAAGCATCTTTGTAAAAAAAAAAAAAAAAAGGAGATAGAGTCAGTAAGGTAAGACTGGTTCCTGACAAATTGCAATGACACATGGAAAAGAAGTAAAGCTAGAAAACATCATGTTTCAGTTCCTACATCTCTGTCTCAAGCCCCACCCACCTCGATTACACACCAGGGAGAAAGGGAGAAGTACAATGTCTCTACTGGGAAAGTTAGTGGCCAGGTAACTGATATAACACATTCATAGAGCAGCAGCAGAGGCCACTGGCTTCTCTTAAAATAAATATTCAACCAAGTCATACCTATTCACCACTGAGCTCAACTAGTAGGGACTACTCAATAAGTTCTTAAGAAGTATGCCAGAGGAAAGTTAAAGAAAAGGGGGTGGGGGTGGACAAAAATAGTCAAACCAAGCCAAACAACAGCAAACTACAAAGTAGGTAAAAAGAGAAAACAATGGCTATAGAAATGTATGATCTCTAATTACCAGAAGAGAGGAGAAAAAAAGCAAAACCAAACAATTTGAGTCATGAGCATTACTAGTAGAATTCAAACACAACACCTGCTCTGGTTTATGGGAAGCTGTCAGTCAAGATTCTCAGGGAAGGGTCATCAGCTAGATAAACAGAGTTCTATAAGAGCATCAAGGAATTGGATGACATTGAATGCTAATTCAGAGAAGTTTCCTGAGGGGGGGGGGGCAATATAGAAATGAAGCTGAAAGGCTGGAAAGATGTAGCCAGGTGGAGAAACAAGGGGTGCATTTCCAGAAAAGGGAATGTCAGCAAAGACACGTAAACATGAGATTTCATGGAAGCCAGTAATGCAATGTTGAAGAATAAGTGAAAAGGAATGATAATAAAGATAGGAGTGGCAAGGTTTTCTATGATCTTTGGCAAAGTGCTAATGAATAATAGTCCTCTCCCTCTCTTTCACAGACTCCTACAGTCCTCACAGACGTGTTTTGATTTACACTCTAAACATTTATGGGACGCATTTCTTCTCAATGCTCTAGACTCTGGCTGGAGCATGCTAGACTCAGGCTATGCCAGCATGTAACTTCATGGCATCTTTCTTGTCCTTGAGCCACATCCTTCATGTTTTATTAGGCTCACTGGTCAGTTTAACAAGCCCTGTCATGGCCTAGACTATGATGAGTAGTTTATCTGTTGAATGACATAAACACTTACCTAACCCATTGCAGTTATCTCTATTTGATCTCCTTGACTTTAGTTTCTCCTCATTTCTTCCACTCACCATTCTGCAAGACCAGTGCCTTGAAGAAAGATCCTTGCCTTGTGAATACATGTGTTGTTTCCATACAAAATTTGAGAGTTTATTTATAAATATTTATGAATAAAGATTTCCAAGAAGACTCCCACTAGCAAGACATTCTGCGATGGATGCTAAAATTTTAAATGCATTTCACAGATTTACATTTCTTATTTTTACATTTCTTTTTGCTAAGAAACTTTTGATATAGGCTCCCCTTTTTCTGAGCTGAGTCAAGTGCATTTTTCTGTTGTCCCTGAAGCACACCTCACATGTCCCATTACACTATTCAATTAGCTATGCTCAAATTGCAGCACATTTCCTGTTTTGAACTACCTTTTCACCCTTTGGCCATCTCCCTATTAGGTGAATGCTCACTCCTGGACTTGACCCAGGAGAACAGAAACGCCCATGCTGAAATACCTACAGCAATAGCAAACTCGGCTTACTTGGGTGAATATGATCTCCTTCTTAGTTGCCTTTTATCTTTAGCACATAGGATCCAAGGCTATGTTTATACCAAATGCTTTACAATTTTCTCAGGAATAATTCAATCAAATATGATCCTAACCACCCTTCACTGTATGATTTCAGAACTAGGACCCAGGAAGGGTGGGATGGGTCACCATTCTGCAGTTTTCCCTTTCTGGCCTGAAAATATTCAATCCACCTACACCAGTTATAAAACAAAAATTCTCATGTGTATGAGTGTCATGGGATGGGACCCTGAGCTGGTAAAAGGAGAAAAAGTGGGATTTTTACTGTATTTATGATCATCAACCCCAAAGACCCTGCAACATCAAATGGCTAGAAGATGAGTAGACCACTTTCTAGTCAGTGAGAACAGTGTGTCTAAAGCTATTTTGATAAGAAGAGGTACCATTTTTGGTGTTTGAGTATGACCAAAATATAAGGCATACAGAATAAATCAAAAGAATGAAAGATATAAAGGGAGTTCAGAATCCTATCATGGAGATATGTAAGGGTTTCAGATTCTTCCTATAGGTAATAAACGATGGTAAGCAAGAGAGTTGAACACATTACATATTTTAAAAATGCTGCTTCTACAACATGTCAGGTGGAAGAAACAGTGGAAAACTTCAAGTCAAAAGAAGCTGATGGGAGACTATTGTAGTGTTTTAGGTTAGTGCTCCATTCAGTTGTCTCTTATTCTGTGTGAGCAGCTGTACTTTCCAGCATGGATGCATGGTGAAGAAAACAGAACCAGTGTGTCCCCTTAAAGGGTTTGACGAAACCACCAATGATTTCAATAAGATAGGTCAGCTATGACTCAAGGAACAGAAAGGAGCTCTGAGGACATATGGTGGCACAATGTAACAAAGTCTAAGAATAGCTTGATCACAAACAATTTGGGAATTGAGAGGAAATAACTGAGAATGAACAATTTCAAAAGATTTTAGAATGTAAAATAAACACAACTTCTAAAGGAGAGAGAGAAATAATGGAAATAGTTAACTAGTTTGGCTGCATTTCTATTTGATTACAGAATGATCCTATTCTCACTTTTTTGATGCTTTAGAACATACAAACAACAAAAAAAATCTACTAAAATTAGAAAGCTCTGGTCTAGGATTTCTGATACAAAAAACACATGTTCAGACTTCTTTTCCAATGCTTTCCTCACTAAAACCAAATTCTGCACAGAACCCTAAGACTTGGGATTAGTTTATGTAAGCAAAAAAGTGTAGTTTAAACACTTAGTGTTGTAAGAATGGGTACACTGCACACCAAGTGGATATAAATCTGTCTTCTCATGGACATTATGTTCTAGGAGGCAAAGATAGACAATAACAATACAAATTGATCTGTACATTCTTATGATTATAAATATTTTTGGAAAAACAGAGGGGGGAATGGAAATTCTGGGACCTGAGGGGTTGCATTGTAAGTAGAGTAGTTGTGTCATTGAGAAATTGGCATTAAAGCAAACCTTGAAAGTAGTAAAGGGTTCACCTGGATGTCTGAGGAGTGCTGTCAGGCTGATGGAGGAGTTCTTACATTCACAACTCCTAGGTCCAGCGAACGGTGAGGAGTCCAGGGAGCTTGGATCTCCATGACTGAAAGAAAACCCATAGGAAAGGCTGAATGAAGGTGATGGAGGCGGCTGGTCATGTAAGATCCTACGTGAGCTTAAGGCAGTCTTTGGGTTTTTAATTTTGAAATAGAGGATTATTTCCAAATTTTTAGAAAAGGAATAACATGATGGGATTCAGCTTACATAGTAGTGTTAAGGTTGCTCTGTTGAATGTAGACTACAGGGACAAAAGTAGAACGGATTAATTAGGGAGAACTGAAGTTATCTAAGGACATTTTTATTTAGATTTTCACATACCCAGATTCAAAAGCCTGAGCATTATGGACTTTCCAAGTAAATTCCACTTCATTATTAACATCAACACATGAAGCCTGGGGTAAACGCTGTAATAGAGATGGAGAAACCAATACTTCTTAAGGGGCTAAGCATCCAGGAAAACAAGACAGACTACATGAGTTAAGTAAAGATCACCAAAACTGTACAAAAACAAGTTATTTATTTCCAAGCTGCTTAGATGCTTCTATGTTAACTTTCAAATCTAATTGTTTTTAAAATATTTTATTTATTATTTTTAGAGAGAGGGGGAGGGAGAGAGGCAGAGAGAGAGACATTAATGTATGGTTGCCTTTTATCTGCCTCCAGCTATGGTTATGGCTGGAGACCTGGCTTGCAATCTGGTTATGTGCCCTGGCTGGGAATCGAACCAGCAACCTTTGGGTTCCCAGGCCAGCTCCTTATCCACTGTGCTACCAGCCAGGGCTTTAACTCTAATATTTTATATAATAATAAGGGGAACTGTAAAGTTAAGGGATATTAATTTTTTTATCTAGTGTTTAATAATCATTTAGAGGTTATTTAAACTATTTTTTATTCTAAAAACAACAACTTTGAAGACTTTGATTCTGGAATAAAAGGCAAATTCTAGAGACAACCTATAAAACAGAGTAATAGAGATTCTTAACTTGGGAAGCTGCATTGGCCACTCAAAGAGAGAGCATAGAGAGTATGTCCACAAATCCAACACATAGTGGGAAACCAATAATTACTTGTTCTCTTTATTTCCTCTATGTAGAACCTTAAAAGTACATTATTAAAATAAAAATGGCAATGTGATAACTGAACACAAAGAATGACAGGCTTCCCCTTATTTCTAAATTTCTATTTTCATTTTTCTTGAAATATTTTCTTTATTTTTAGAGAGAAAGGAAGGGGAAAGGAAAGAGAAAGTGAGGAGGAGAAGCATCAATGCGTGGTTGCTTCTCACATACCCCCAACTGGGGACCAGGCCCACAACCCAGGCGTGTGTCCTGCCTGGGAAATAAACTACAGATCCTGTGGTTTGCAGGCTAGCACTCAATCCACTGAGCCACACCAACAAAGGATAAACTTCTATTTTCTTCTATTCATCTGTGCCGTTTTTAATATTTGTTTTTGAAAAAGATTCCCTGAATTTGTATGTTTAGGATTTCATTCGTGCAATATATAAAGCAACTTCAAAGAAAAATGAATTTCAAGCTCCTTGTTGGGGGGAGAAGCAATAGGTAAATTGACAATTAAAATTCCTCTAGTGCTTAGTGCTGTGAGGTGGGTCAGGGTGCCGTATAACAGGGAGGTGAGGAAGGCATGTCCACCTGCTGGTGGATTGGGAGAGATTTGGAGAGGATATCCCTGAGAAAGTACTCTCCAGCTCACTCCTAAAGGCTGAGCATCAAGTAGCCAGGCAGAGGACCAAGAAAACCATCGGGGAATGGATGCAAATCTGCAGGAGACTGAGTGCACAGGACATTTCTGGCAGCAGGTTTAGTGGGGCTGTCCCAGATCAGAGGCAAAGATGTGAGACCATGAAGGACTTTGCTTTTCATGTTCAGGCATCTGGACTTTGTCTTGATTGTTATGAAAGATTTGAAGCGCAGATTCTGATTGCAGAGAGCTCAATCTGAAAGAGCTGGGAAGCTTGGAATGAGACTGAGACCTGGGAAGTGTAGGCTGGACCAGTATTCAGAGAAGGTCAAGGATCATAGTTGAGAGATCTCAGCTCTGAATTAAACCAAGTAAAGGAAAACGAAGAGTTGATAAGTGGTGGAGATCCAGCTCATAAGAAAATAGACTCAACGAGGTTCCCCAAAAATATTTCAGAGAAATATTTCCTTGATAAAGTTATTCTGTATTTTAATTCTTTAAACAAAAACCTGAAATTAAGAAGTATGTTTAATTTGCTTAATGTGGTGTTTCCCAAATGCAATTACCCCAAAACACTTATTTTCTTTTTCTCCTGTTTCTCTCTCTCCCCCTACCCTCTTTTTTTTGTATCTAACACCTATTAACATCCAGAAATTTTATGTTCCTTGAAAAACAGTTAAATGAAAACCTAGCTATGAGGAATATTTAACAACAATCAATATCTTCAGGCTTTGATGACTTTCTATGCATTGAAGAGAGTGTGGTAAAAAGAGATGGCACCATATATGGAGGCTTAGAAGAGGACAAGTCAATTTGAATACGATGAGGAAATGGGAAGACTCGATTTTTAACGTACTGAATTTAAGAGACTTAAAGGACATGCAACGGGGTACACATGTGTGTATGAAGTATTCAAAATATTTTATTTCCATTGAAATAACTAGTTTAATGAAATCCATATTTCAACACATAAGTACATATGCATTTGTACATACAGCATGTAAGAATGAGAGATTCTTCATGTTCAGCTTGCATATATAAAACATACCTCCATCAATAAATTGCTTTCCTGATGTTGTCTATATATTCAAACACAGAGCATATACACAAGCACACAGAATCTTGACAAAAGTAATGTTTAAAAATTTTTTAAACTTGAACAAATTAAAACATTTCATATCTTCAACAAGTTAAGTTTTGAACTTACATCTCCAAAATAAATCATGGAGGGAGCATTTTTCAGTTGTGAAAATAGAAAACACTATTTACCCTCATTCATATCACTCAGAAGGAGTACAGTTGCTTGGCAAAGTGATGTCAATTATAAGAAATTCCAATTTAAAACGGGGATCCTTTGAGAAAGATAAAGGTAATGAAAATATTGGCTCAAAATGGAAAGGCCCCTAAATTTTGTAACATTAAAGAAATATATAGTATAGAAAAAATGGTTTCACCTGAGCAATCCCAAGTGAGCAGGTCAAATTGCTTACATAGAGTAAATGTAACTTTAGAGGTTTCCTGGAACAAAAATTATATATTTGTTTAGAAACCTTTCTAACTCAGAAACATAAATCAGTCTAGAATCACATACATTTTAAAGTAAGGAAGATAAAGAAGAGTAAGAAAACATAGTGATCATGCATTTCGAATAAACTTCCTTGGCAAGAAGGATGAAGGAATGCAAGGATCTTAGGTTTAGTAATTGAAGCGCCATATATTTGATTTTTTAAAATACTCCCCTGCTTCCTCCTTCCTGTCACTCCCTCTTTTCTCCAGAGTTGGCATATGTGCTCAGATTAGAGAAAGAGTTGAATAAATATGAAAGAAAATCTTTAAAGCCATTAGCATAAAAAGGAGGCTTTCTCACTTATATACACAGAAGAATTAAAGGACATATTTTAAGTCAGAGCTAATTAGAGAGTGAAGTAGGCAGTTAAGTGCATCACTTTATATTTAGAGAAAGTTCTGAATTATTTGTCTTTATTCTAGTTATTAATTTTACTTACACTACCTAAGAGCATTAGGTTAAGTGCTATTTTATTGGCTATTAAAGTAATATTAGCTACTTTATTGAACTTTGTATTTCTATATAATTCAATTTATATAAGAAATTAGGGGGGTAAATGCATAGATCTAATCACAGATGCAGTGAAATAGAAGCATGCGGTAGCCACAGACAGCAATATGGCTCCTATCACAGCTTTGTCACTAACTGCCATGGGCCATTGAGTCAAACAGTGAACCCACCTGCGCTCATTTTCTCATCCACAAACACAGGAGCCTGGGCCGAAGCAGAGGTTTTCCAGCCTCACACATCTAAGGAGCACAAGACACATCTAAGGAGGCTGAGAAAAAAGCAGATTTCCAGACACCTGCTTCAAGGATTTACATGAGCTTCGAAACCTGTTCTGTTTTGTGTTTTTTAAGTAATTGCCTTGTATGGCTTGCTGAATAACTAAATTTAGAGTATTAGATTAGAGGAGTTGCCAATGTTCCACTTTCAAAAAGAGCATATCTGGCCAATATTTGGATTATTAACATTTTGAAAAAGGAAGAGGTAAACAAGGAATTTTTTTCTAACTTAACATTTTGATTTCCAACAAAATGGAAATCCAACAAAATGGACCTGCTTTAGGAGTCAACTCAAAATGTTCCTCCTAGTTACAGAGCTTAAAACTTAAAACTGATTTAAAGATCAAAGTCCCATTCTTGACCTGCTCTGGAAACATAATGCCACCAAAGGGAGGCATACCTAATATCCCATACAAATTACCTTTGATTCTGACAACCAGTGTTTAGCTATCGAAATATAAGTTATCATAGCCCAATTAAGAATAGTTTGGCAATTAATGCTAAGAAATTTAAAATGTACAGAATCTGTAAGCAAGTAATTCCACTTCAATGACTTTAAACTAAGAAAATAATCAAGCTGGAATATATGAGTAAATATAATAAAATATTAGAGAGTTATTTTAAAAGAGAAATTAAATGAAACATACAAGACATGATTTAAATCAGTGTTTTCCCAAATAACCCAGAGAACTTTTTAGAAATACAGATTCTTAATGCTGTGCATCCAGGATAAGCTATAACTGTATTTTAAAGCAATCCTCCAGATGATTTTTATGATATTGAAAAATTAAGGATCATTACAGTTAGTAAATGAAATAACAAATAAAATGCCATGTGACAATTGTGGCAATGGACGAAACTCATGAAACTCATAAAAATATTTAAAGGAACAAACTGACAGTGATTTCAGGGGAGAGGGAAAGTGTCTTGTCAAAAACCAACTATAAAGGACCCATGCACCCTGGCTGGTGGCACAGTGGGGAAGGTGCCCACCAGCGACCCAAAGGTCGCTAGTTCGATTCCCCAGCCAGGGCACATAACCAGGTTGCATGCCAAGTCTTCAGCCAGGTCTGTAGCTAGAGGCAGGTGAAAGGCAACGGTACTCTGATGCTTCTCTCCCTCTCTTCCTCTCTCCCTTCCCCTCTCTCTAAAAAATCATAAATTAAAAAAAAAAAATGTAGAAAAAGGACCCATGCACATGGACAATAAAGTGGGGATTGACTGTGGGAACTTCAGTAGGAGGGTGGGGCATGGAAGAGGAATGGGGGGAAAAGAAAAACAATAAAATGTGTTTAAAAAGTTAAATTTTACAAGTGAGACCCTGCTTTTGTAAAGTAAAACATATTTATTGAAAAGGCTTGGAAGAATTTATCTCTTGGAAAAGGCAAAGAAGATGCTTTCACCTTTCTATCCTTCTTATTTAACTACATTTAATTTTATTCTTCAACAGTTAACATGCCTTGCTTATATAATTTTAAAAAGGAAGAAAAGAAAAGGAATGTCAGGCTGACATCTCAGGTCCCCACAGTTAGCTGGAGAGATGCTAAGCCTGCACCTCATTCAATGCAAGGGAGTGAGACAAGGAGCAGAGGTTCAAGGTTCTTCGCTTTTGCCAGGTTTGCTGCAGACAGTCTGTTCTCTAATTCTTCCACTTAACACTTGTCTCTTCTGGATATTTATCTGAAAATGCTTTTCCATAGCGATTGGAGAAAAGGATTCATCTGCATCAAAATAAAGTTGAGCTCAGTTCCACTAAATTAACACTTTTAGTATAGATATTTATATTAAATGAATTTAATTCCTGTACAACAGTATCTAAAACTGTATTTACTAAGCCCTTTGCCATGTAAGCCTATTTCCATTTGTTTGGACTTGAGTAAAGATGGAGAACAGCTAAACCCCAATCCTACACATAATGACCCTTATTATTTAGATTCAACGGAATTGGGTTTACAGTCATTTTCAACTGAACATTTCTTTCCTCTAGAAAGAATAGAAAGAAGCTTATTTGCATGAAAAAGAAAGGCTTTGATGGATTTTATTTTCTACAGCCTGTTTTATTTTAAACTCATGGAGTTATACCCTCAAAAATGTAAAGATGAGTGAAACCCTTCTAAAATGTGTCTGTTGTTAAACAAAATATTTTGGCAAGTTGTTTTTAGTGTGCCGAGATTAACTGCTGGCACATTTGTGAAATGCTTTGAAGATAAAAAGCATTTTCTAAAATCTTAGTAGTGTTATTCCAATTATTATTCCTTTTAAGCATTCATTAAAAAAAAAACCCTTTATACGTATTAACCAGCTTAGTAGCAAGCATTTATTTCCTTCTTTTTTAGCACAAAATAGCAGGTGACTCAGTTTTGAAGCATGTCCTTGCTCTACATGGAATTCTGTAATTGCTTAGAATTTTAGATAATGTGTAGGTAGGTATTACAACAGGGCTTGAGAACAAAGCTCAGTTTGGCTTCTGTTATAAATTTATGGTTTATGACTCATCAAATTTGTTGAAATACCTCAACTCATTTTCTTTGGAAGTTTAATACTTTTTAACATGATTGTTGAGTTAGAGCAGTAGCCACTGTTCACCTGATCTACTTTTGATCTGTTTTAATTACACGGATCAAGCCAATTTTTTTTTTTTTTTTTAACCTATGACAGATGAATCAAAGGCCAAGGGACACTAGTTTTGATGGACATGAGTAGAATCAATATGAATCAAATATTTTCTTCCTCTCTTGTAATCAAGAAAGGAAGCACATAGTTTTCTTCAAACACATTTCTTCTTCTCTTTTCAATTGAGATTCTCCCTAAATAATGAATTTTAGGGGACAAGATGAAGAAAAATGAAAACTGTCAACAAAAATTAATATGGCTGATATGATCATTGGTCCTAAAATCACCAAAATACAGTAACCATTATAGGGATCAGTCATGACCATGAATTATGGGTGAGGGGAGTTAAACCCATACTAAGACTTTTCCACAGAAAGTTACAGTAGCACCAACTACAGTAATGAATCCCATCAAAAAATTAGGAGTGACTTCTTTAAGTCATAATAATTTCATCTACCAGGTTAGATTAAATATAACAAATTTCTTAGCTCAAGGGTCACACCTGAAACAAATTCATTTTTTTTATTTTAAAAACAAAACGAGTATATTTCTAGTGATCACAGATACTTTTACTTTTTCTTTTTTTTTAATTTAATTTTATTGTTGTGTTACGTCCATCCCCTTTTTCCTCCCCTCTGTCCCCTTCCCCATACCCTCTCCCCCACAAAGTCAATCCCTCTTGTTGTCCATGTCCATGGTTCTTCCATACTAGTTCCTCTACTAAACTGCTCCCCTTCTTTGCTTCCTTTTACCCCCTGTCCCCTGCCCACTGAAGGTCTATTCATTGTGTTCATGTATCTGGTTCTGTTTTGCTTTTTGTTTGTTTTGTTCATTATTGTCCTGTAATGGGTGAGATCATATGATATTTGTCTTTCAATGACTGGCTTATTTCATTAAGCATAATACTTTCCAGCTCCATCCATGTTGTTGCAAAGGGTAGGAATCCTTTCTTTCTTTCTGCTGTGTAGTATTTCATTGTATAAATATATCAAACTTTTTTGATCCAATCATCCACTGATGGGCACTTAGGCTGTTTCAAGCACTTGGCTATTGTAAATAGCTCTGCTATGGACATAGGGGTACATAGGTTCTTATAAATTGGTGTTTAAGAGTTCTTCAGGTATGGTAACAAGATCACTTTAAAGCATTCATAAATTAAAGTTGGTTCTTAATCCATTCAGCTGCCCTATGTCTTTTTATTGATGCATTTAATCAATTTACCTTTGTACCTGTGTTCCTATTTGTTTCTCTGTTTCTTCATCTTCTTAAAGCAGGCCTTTTAGCATTTCTTGCAATGCTGGTTTGGTGGAGATGTATTCTTTTGACTTCTTTTGTCTGGGAAACTCCTTATTTCACCTTCCATTTTGAATGAGATCCTTGCTGGGGAGAGTATGCTTGGTAGCAGGCCTTTGTCTTTCATTGCTTGAAATATTTTTTACCATTCCCTTCTGGCTTGTTGTGTTTCTGTTGAAAAATCAGCTAATAACCTTATGGGAACCCCCTTGTATGTTATTAGCTGTTTCTCTCCTGCTGCTTTTAAGATTCTCTCCTTGTCTTTGAAATTTGCCATTTTCTGATGATATGCCTTGGAATGGGCCTGTTTGGGTTCATCTTCCTTGGGACCCTCTGTGCTTCCTGAGTTTACATGACATTTTCTCTCCTCAAGTTAGGGAAGTTTGCTGTCATTACCTTTTTCAAAGAGGTTTTCTATCCCTTGCTCTTCCTCTTCTCCTTCTGGTATCCCTATGATATGAATGTTATCACATTTCATGTTGTCCTGCAGCTCTCTTAAAACCTCTTCATTCTTTTTCAGTCTTTTCTCATTTTGTTGCACTGCCTGGGAATTTTTTCTACATTGACCTCCAGCTCGCTGATCCGATCCTCTGCTTTCTCTAGCCTGCTTTTGGTTCCTTCTACTGTGTTCTTCAATTCAGAAATTGTATTATTCATTTTATTCATTTCTTCCTGGCTCTTATTAATGGTTTCTATGTCCTTTTTAATGCTGGTGTAGTTCTCGGTAAGTTCCTTGTAGCTTTCCTGGAGTTCTTTGTAGTTCCCCTAGAGTTCTTCATAGTTCCCCTGGAGCTGTTTGTAGTTTTCTTTGAACTCACTGAGCTCATTGAGTTTCTATATCATCATTATTTTAAATTTCATATTTGCCTCTGTTTTATTTTGCATTATTTCTGGGGATTCTTCCTTTCCATTTCTGAGGGTTTATTTCTTTGTCTCCATATTTTAGGTGGCTGTTGTTTATTTCTGCTTCTTAGATTTGTCTGCTTTGACTTTCTGTCTTATTGGTGTGGTCTTCTGTGGTGTAGAGATGCACTTTTTTTTTACTTCCTGGATCTGTGCTTGGTGAAGTCAGCTTGTGACTCAGTCTGGGCCTAGTCAACCAGTTGGAGGCTACCAGAGATCCACTGTCATTGTCTCCTTTAGTTGTTAATCCAATCAGTTTGTGATCAGCAGTCAATTTTAGTCACCTCTGGGTGGGGCAGATGAATGCAGTTGTTAATCCTATCAACCTGTGATCTGAGGTCAAGTTTAGGGTCGCTGGGTGGGGCGGATTAATTCCTATGGGTGGGACTGTGGCTTCCCCTCAGGCTCCCGCCCTTTGGAAAAGAGTGATCTGCTGGCTATATGGGGGATGGGTTAGCCCTGGACTGAAGGGTTGCTCCCTCAGCTCTCCCTATAAAGTCACTGACCCAAACCCTCCTTAAGTGTCTCTAGTCCACTGTGCCCTCCCTCTGCTGAAGCCCATGGTAGGTGGGTGCCACTGTATTGTCGTGTGTGGTCCCTTTAAAAACTCAGTCTCTCTGTCAAGCCAGCTAAACCTGGAAGCCTTTTGCTTTTCCCAGGGTGCTGTTTTACTCTCAGCTGTGTTGCTGTAGGCTGGGGAGCCCAGGTGGGGGTTTAGGTCCCACCCTTCTCAGGTGGAGCCCCGGCTGCTGAGATATTTCTCTGTCCCTTCAGCTTCCGCCCGTGGGAGCTCCACCTGCCGGGCCTGTCTCCTCACTTTCTACCGGTCACATTGTGATGAAGCAGCTCTTCTGTTCTGTCCCTGATAATAAGGCTTCTCTCCAATTGGTGTTCTGTTGGTTATTCCGGATGATTTCTCCCCAATTAAGTTGTAATTCCAGTTTGGTGTTGGGAGGAGTTTGGTGTCACTCCACTTACTCCTCTGCCATCTTGGTTCTCTCCAGATACCTTTTCGTTCAACCTTCAAGTATATTTTAAGGAACTCATGAGCAGAATAGCCTGTTAGACTTACCCAGATATTTGCCATTTCTGTTGTTTTTAGTTCATTTCTGAGGTCTCCAGGTTAATGCAGGAGCCACTACCCCTCTGAAGAACTTCCTTTAACAATTCTTTTAGAGCAGGTCCATTGGCAAGGAATTCTCTTAGCTTTCTTAATTTCACCTTTATTTTGCAAGGATATTTTTGCAGATATGGAATAGTAGGTCAGCAATTCCTTGATTTCATTTCCGCTCTTTATAAATGCCTTACCATTTCCTTCTGACTCATGATTTCTGATGACAAATCCACAGGCATTCAGATCTTTGTTCCCTTTAGATGATGTCTTTTTTTTTTTTTCCCTCTTGTTCAGGTTTTTCTTTTTCCTTTGTTTTTAACTTTTAGCAGTTTAACTTTGATGTAATGAAAAGTTTTCCTTATGAAGTTTGTTAAACGTTCCACACATTTTACATCTTTATTACTTACTTTGATTGTTCTTCAGTTGTTTCATGAATATGATTATACTCTTTTCAACCACATTTCAAATATTTAAAGACAAAGACTAGGATCACTTTTCTTCTTTATCTCCCACAGCGAACAATAGATGAAAGATATCTCCATTGAAAATGGATTAGCAGAATATATCTTGGCCAACAAGATACACTAACAGCAGGTACTGTATTAGAATGCATCTTGCCCAACAGAATGGTAAGGGTGGGTTGGAGAAAGTACCCAGCATTAAGTTAGGCAGTCAAGTGTTGAGAGATAACAAAGCTTAAGTGTGAACCAAGCTGAAATAGATGTAGAACATTCCCTTTGGAATAGAGCCTTTCTTTGGCTGTTAAAGGAAATTAGTCATTGCTACAAAGATCAGAGGAGCCTAAGCCAGTGACTCTAGACACTAAACAGAAAACATGCTGACCACTTATGTTTCAATTTGTGAAGCATTTATCAGGACAAATCTATCTCACTTTCATTATTCTCAGACACTTTAAAGTTACCATTAGCAGTGTCATCTTTGAACAAGAAAAAAAGAAAGAGAATATGTGTATGCACAGAGTACAAACCAAAGTTCTGTCATTCAGATTTTTAAAATCCTCCCTTTTAAATGTCTGGGAAGCACCAATATACATTAGCCTTACATGTTTCCTAGTGTTCTAAATTTATCCATCTCAGCATTTAGAACATGGCACTCTTTTTTTTTTTTTTTTTTTTTTTTTTTTTATGGGGATGACATATTGTCAAGAATCTTACCTCATTTTATCTTTTTAAATTGCCTGATACTAAGGTACTAATTAATTCGTTAATATATATTTATTCAACAAATATTTATCAAGCACCAAAACATTGTTTTAGGAATTTTTGCCAACCATCGCGAATTCAATAGTTAAGGTATATAAACTGAGACTTGGATGAAATGAGCTCCATTTCAGAATATAACTGTACATAGGAAAATATAAGTAAATAAAAATAGTAAACAAAATTAAAGTACTTTTCATATAACTCTGAAGTATTTTCCATTGGTTAGGCACTCAAAAATAAAGTTAAATTGTATGAAAAATATTGTCCTCACTTATGTCAATAAAAGCAATAAATAACTAAGAGTGGACTGTGCTAAGCAATTGAAAGATTTTACCTATCCATTGAGAATCATCTATTATGAAAGATAACAAGCATAGTGATTAGAAGTATAGACCCTGGAGTCAGACTGCATGGGTCCAATTTCTGACTGCCACATATGAATAGGGTGACTTTGAATGGAGCCATATCAGAAGAAAAACAGTTTTTCTTGCTATATGCTTCCATACTCCACTCTCAGTATGTCTGGGCACAACCTCCTGTATGGAGTTTTTTCCACATCAAACAATTTTCTGATTCCCTGTGGACACTGAGTATCCTGCAATATAGGTAAATTTGACACTATCTACCTGGAGTTAGTATCTGATTTCACAGTGAAGACATCAGTTCAACAGAATACCCACCCACTGTCCCAATCTCAGACGCCAATCATAAGTAGCTAGTCCTCCGGCTACCCAAAATTCCTTCTAACTCAGCTACAACTTGAAGGTTCCCACAGCCTTCTCCTTGGGTTTCATAATTGGCTAGAATGACTTCACAGAACTCAGGATGGCATAACAAATTCAGAAAAAAAAAACAGTTAATCTACTAGATTGCCCATTTATTTGCAAAGGACAGAACTCAGGAACCGCCAGATGGATGAAATGCATAGGGCAAGCTACGGGGGAAAAAGCTTCCAATCCCTATCCAGACCTATACACTGCCTGACTGTACCTCCATGTGTCCACCAACCCAGAAGTTCCCTGAAACCTCATCATTTAGGAGATTTCTATGGGAAACTTTATGACATAGCCATGTTTGGTTAAATCATTGGCTCCTGATGATTAAATTAAACTCACTCCAGAAACGTTCTCCTCCTGGAGGTTAGGGGCTGGTGCATAAATTTCTAAACTGGGGCATACTGGTGAGTTTCCCTCTCCAGGGGACCCCATCCTGAGGCTGTCCAGTTAGCCAGCAGTCATCACTTCAGAGATACTGAGAGCTCCAGTAGCTGTGTACCAGGAAATGGGGACAGGGACTGAAGAAATTAAAAAACCAGGCCCAGAGACCAAAAATATATGTCTTATTATGTCACTCACACACTCTACAAGGTCTGTCCCTAAAGTATCAAGCCAATATCAATATAATTAAAACAATTTGTGTGGCGGATACTTTCCAGACAGACCTTGTATGTTCCTTAACTTTTCCATCTGTGAAATGGGGATAGTAATAATAGTATATAGCTCATAAGCTTATAGTGTTATGGTGAAGGCTATAATGGTAGTTTATGTGGAAAGTTTAATGCAATTTCTGGCTGATAGTAACCTTCCTCTAAAAAAATAACTATTTGTTTCAAACTTAATTAATCTCTGTTTCTGAGGAAGTGGAAGGAAGAGGTTAAAAAAATCTATTTATGTTTAAAATGTCTCAATAGAAAGAGTTAGTGGTTCAATGAAGGGAAAGATAAATATAAGATTTGAAAAGAATGTCCTGACTGAGGAACAGGAGCAGGTATGTGAAAGCAGGAGCTTTCTCCACACTTGGCATATGTTTAAATTAACTACTTAGTGTAGAGACAAAGATGCCTCCTAGTCACGGAATTTGAAGAGTGCTGGTGATTGGGTTTCTTTGTAATCAAGTATCTCCCAGAACTTGAAGCTTAATTGATTTAGGGGGCATATTCAGAAGGGGATTAGAAAACCATCTAAAAAGACCTCTTTCAGGAAAAAGATTCAACACATCACAGATCCTGAAGATCAGAATAGGGTACTGATTTTGAGTATTGTGTGTTCATTGTTACTTCAGCCAAACTCAATCTAACCAACTGACGTAGTGTGCACAATCTGGGGAGGAATTGGTAAAAGGCATGTGCAAGCTAAGAGTTATAAACCTCCAAATTCAGGAACCTGTTATTTACAAGATTTATACAAGGAAAAAGAAATTGTTTCCAAACTTATGTAAAGGGGTTGTGGATAGGGAAGGCAAGCAGTGGCCACTGATGGGCCATTAATTAAACCGAGCAAGGAAACATCAGCTGGGAGCAAAGTATCCCACAGCGACAGCCAGAGCAATTGTAGGTGGACCCTACAAATCTGGGTTTCTGGCAGTGCAGGTGACAGCCATGTGGATGGTGGCCAAGGGACCAGTGAGTAACAATTTAAAGCTGGTTCTGGTAGAGCCAGAACAAAGTGAAGGGAGCATGTCCTGGTGCAACCTAATGGCAAAAATGTTGATGTGAAAGGATTATGGAACATCAGGACATAAGGGAGCTAAGGTAATTTTGTAACCACTTGCAGGAGAAAGTAATTCACTTGTTCATAAATACACTAGAATACTCCTGGGAGCATCTCCAGTTACCTCAAAAGGGGAAGGAATCTAGAAGTAAGTGTGTGTATGTGTGTGTACTTGTGCAAGGTACCAAGGTTCTATCTCCACAGCTATCAAGGATTGGGTATGATGTTAATATTTCATTATTTCTGCCCACAGTTATGAAAGTAAATGATGGGGATATTTGCATTTTAATCAGTAGAGGGCTAGAATGGCAGGGAGTCAAAGGCATAGTATAGTGAATATTTGCTCGATTTCCAATTCTGCATTTGCATATCCTTCTGCTTTGGGTAGACATCCTATGATATGCTCCACCCCCTCCTTAGAGATGCTGATGGAAATGGTGTTCACACATATTCCTTCTCCACATTCCCAGTGACTAAAGAGTCAAGTTGCTCCAGAACAAGTATGCAGGTGTTCTGTCTGGGCCTCAAATCTTAAGGCTCATAAGGAGGGGTTTCCTCCTGCTGTGTGGGTTATGGAGAGAAGCAGCCCTGGTCACCCTGCATGCTGCACTGGGTCCCCAGAGATGGCATCTCCCAGGCAGTGCCCCCAGGTGCAAGTCCTGAGCCTGGGACTCCACAGCTCAGCACTGGGCCCTCCCCAGTGCTCCAGGCTTCCTTTTGATTCAGGAGCTTTTCCTTATCCTTCAACTTCCTCCAGCATAGATCATCAAAGTTGTTTTATTTTGTTTGCAACAAAGATTCTCAAGGAATAGAAAGAGAGAAATCTAGTTTATCAGGTAGTTGAGCAATTGTAACGGGAACAAAACCTTGTATATACTTCTTCGTTTCTTACTTATTGCCTTAAAGGAAATGTCTAATCATATCATTATTTGTTAAAAAAAAATATAGCCCAAACATGATGTAAACAGCATAGTCTAGTGCAGGGGTCAGTAACATTTGCTTATAGGGCCAGGGAGTAGATATTCAAGGTTTTGCCAGCCCCATGGTTTCTGTTGGAACAGCCAGACCCTGCCATTGTTGTGTGAAGGCAATCATAGGCCACATGTATGTATATGAATGAATGTGATTGTGCGCCAATCAAATATATTCATCCAATTCTGACTGAATTTGTCTGATCCATGGTCTCATGGGGACCTTAGAAGTGGATAGACCTGTGGGATTCTGAAAAAGTCACTCAGTACTTTGAAACTCAGTTTCCTGATTCACAACTTGGGCCTTATAGATTCCCATCGAGAATCAACTTTGAAGAGAACACAGATTTTAGGAGCATTCTGCAGCTTTGTTTACACACGTTTCATGAAATGTAAGTGCGTCACATGTCAGGAGCTCAATGAGTAGTTATTGTAATTATAAATCTTTGAAAAGTTGACATTAATGCATGCACAATACATGCATAAGCATGTTCAAGCATTCACATAACTTCAGAAGAATGATGTTCTTAGCTAGCAATGACCTCTGAATAATATACTATTTCTAAGTTTCAATAAATAAGGGCAATTATGTTTATGTTGCCACACCCATTAAAAAAAAACACACACACACACACAAAACTTTATAGTCTGAAAATACTCCCAGAGATAGTATCTCAAAATGTTGGTAGGGAAGTTGGCTGGAAGTTCTAGCTAGTCAAATATTGATTCTCTTTGATATATATTTGAAGCATGAAGGAAGTTGCTATAAATTTCCAACACAGATGTAGTAAGGGGGAAGTTTTAAAATATGTTCACAGAAAGGGCTGTGAAAGAAGATACTAATTAAAAGACTATGGCAGTTTTATCTCAGGAATTCAACAGATTTTTGATGGGATATTATGTTTTCCTACTTTAGGCAAACTTCGGAACTGAAAAGAAATGCAGACAATGGACCTATGCTACTGAATGTATTGGAACAATTTTCCTCCCAGTATCACTGGTGATATCAAATCAATTACATTGCCAACCTGAAGTCAACAGTGTCTGCTAATCACATAGCAATGTGTAATTAGCAGACACTAACACGACAGCAGCATGTGCATTTGAGATCAATTTTCATAACTAGGTTAGCCAATCAATTAGAGAAGATAGAGTTTGATGCAGAAATCGCTACATCAGCCCCAAAACTTCTCCCTTTATTGTCCAATTCCATGAAATTGCTCACGTTACCTTAACCCTGAAAGCTCTATACTAGCATTGACGTAAGGAATTCATGTGGGGCTGAAATGGTGAACAGCAAGTAACTTGACCTTCTTGTCAGTCTCTTGCTACAGGATAAGTGCTATCTCCTCAAGGTTTCTGTACGTATCTTATTAGATTACCCCTGATAAGCAAGTTTCCTTCTCTGTTGCTTCTGTTAATACTCTAAAATCTCAAATATCAGTGTTCTTTCTTTCTCTCTCTCTTTCTTTCTCTCTTTCTTTCTTTCGTTCTTTCTTTCTTTCTTTCTTTCTTTCTTTCTTTCTTTCTTTCTTTCTTTCTTTCTTTCTTTTCTATTCCAATCTTAGAGTCTCACCTCTTATGCTTTTATTCTAAACCCAACCTTTTATTTCCTGCCCATTTGAAAAGATAAAATTCTGACTGCCTTCTAACAATCTCCATCTCCTGGCTGGGGCTTTCACCTACTTAGAGCACAATAACTTGAAGGAAGATTAACAATGAACTTAGTACATGTGACGCTAATATTAGTTGTCAACTTGGAGTGTCTTTGGATGAGATGCACATTTAAATCAATGAATCTTGGGTAAAGCAGATTGCCCTCCATAATTGGGTGGGCCTCTTTCAATCCGGTGACGACAGACCACTTCTCCCAGCAAGGGGGAATTCCTCAATGGACCATCTTTGGACCTCTCTGCAACATCAGCTCCTCTGGGTCTCCACCTGTTGCTCTTTGGATGGAACAGCATCATTGGCTCTCCTGGGTCTCCAGCGTACCAGCCCAGGTTTCTGTTTTTGTTTTTGTTTTTATGTGTGTGTGTGGGGGGGGGGGGTGATTTTGAGTGTATACACACTTATCTCAACACAGTGCCACAGAGGTGGAAGTGAGATGCATATGGGCTCTAGGGCCCCTGCCCAGCAAAAGAAGAAGGGAGGAAGGTGTCCCTGGCTGTCTCTCCTCCTGCTGTGTGTTCCTGGTGTGGGTGACAATGTCCTGACCGGCCTGCTCAGTATGAAGACCCCCTTGACCTAACCAACATCAATACTGCTAACATCACAGGCATGGGCTCTCATGTTGCCTCATGGCAGAGTCTGCACCCCAGGTACCTGAGACCTAAAGACTCAGGATACCTTTTTTTTCTTCTGAGAACTCAGAATCAGAGCCAAGGGGTAGTGTGACCTGGGGTTAGGAGAGAAGTCATAGACTGAGAGCAGATGACGTGGGGTGTGAAGAAGGAATCAGGAGGAATTTGGTGAAAAGGAACTGATTTGCAGGCCCTGCCCTGCAAGTGTGCCTATAGAGTCTGCTCAGGAGTCCTGGTCCCAAAGGCCAGCAGATTTGCACCTACATTTTCCAAAATTGCCTGACCAATTCCTTCTAATAAAGGTTCTGTTATGCATATTCACATCCCATCTGGTATGTTTCTCTGGAGAATGGTGGCTAACACCATATAGTATATAGAGATTCTATCCTATGTAATTTATTCAATTTAAGTTGCATAGTGAATGCATACAATAAATAATATCGCCACCTTCTCTTAATTATTTATTTACTTTTGGAGATAGGTAGGCTGAGGCACAGGGACAACTATGTGTGAAGTACTACTAATATGCTAAGGTGGTTTAAAGGTAGTCATCCTTACTCCACATATATCAATGAACACACACACACACACACTCATATACACTTTATACATTAGAAAGTTGCAAATGAGGAGAGATGAGTAATGTGGTCTGTTCATCATCAAACAGATAATAACTAGAAAACCAGATTTTATATTAGCTACTGGAATAGGTTACTATTGGCAATAAAAAATGTGGAACCTGAACAAAGTACAGCACCTTTTATATGATGTTGAGTCAAAACATGTTAAATTCAGTGCTAATAATATTACGTACATATGATTCAATTCTGATCGTAACATAAAATTACAAGTGAAATTGTTTTTATTACTAAGAGCTTTTAAAGGCGTCTTTATTACTCTAGGCAGGTAAACTTCAAAAGCATTTGCATTCCTTTGGGAAGTCAGCATTGTATCTATTTGTAATCTCTGTTGAGATGAGTTGTGACATGGGTTTACATTAAAAAAGAAGGCAGTATCTATTAGCGATGTCTCCTGGATGTCTTAATCCTTATCATTCTGACATTGAAGTGAAGACAAGTAGTTCAGAAAATATTTCCCTTACAGCTTCTTAATATTCTTCACAGAAAAGTTTTCTTGTCTTTTGTGTTGATCTCACTTATCTCTGAAGCTTCCCTGGATCATTAATATGGGGACTGCTCTGGGATAATAGATTTTCAACAATCCTCAGAACTAGTTCCTAAACTGGCTTCTGAAGACAAGAGCTTAATGAAATGAAGGGGCTGGGTGTTGCAGGGTGAATTGTATTTCCTCAAAAAAATATGAAGTTGTACCCCCCTTGTACCTCAGAGTGAGTGTTTGTTTGGAAGTAAATTCTATACAGAGATAGACAATCAATTTAAAATGAGGGTATTAGAATCCCTCATTGGATTAGAATTCAATCCAGTATAAATGGTATTTTTATTTTTTACAGAAAAGGGAAATTGAAAAACAGAGTCAGCATGCAAATTTGGCAGATGAGTGAAGGCAAGGGAGAAACAGCACGTGAAGATGAAGGTTTGGGGTGATGCACAGACAGGCCCAGGAATGCCACAGGCTGCAAGCAAAACTCCAGGATCAAGAAGAGGCAGGGAAGGGTTGCCCCTCAGTTTTCTGGGGAGCTCGGCCCTGCAGACACCTTGACTTCAGACATGTAGCCTCTGGAAGAACTGTGAGACAATAAAGTTCTGCTGTTTTAAGTAACCCACTGTGCAGTACTTTGTTTTGGCAGCTCTAGAAAATTCATACAGCAGGACAGAAATGTTATTTCTCAGAGGAGAAGTTCATACCATTAGTCAGACTCTCCAGGGGGTACTGGATTTAAAAAAAAGGAGCATCCACTATTTTTCAGCAGCTTGAAAACCCACCTTTGCATATATTTAAATCAGAGCATTTTTATTTTAGAAAATATTTCTGGGGTTTTACTCCAAACACCTGAGTCTATCTGAAAGGGGTAAAGAAAAAGAAATGAATAAATAAAATTCATTCCTTGAATTTGCATGCTTCATTCATTATCAGTATCGCACAACCTTTTATTATTTTTTTCTGTTTTATTTTGGATTCCATTCATTATTTTTATGCATTTATTTTTAATTGAATTTATGGGGGTGACATTGTTTAATAGAATCATGTAGGTTTCAGGGATACAATTCTATACATAAAACATCTGTATAGTGTACTGTGTGTTCACAAACCCCAGATCAAGTCTCCTTGTGTCACTATGCATCCACCTGTTTACCCTGTCCTACCTCCCACAATTCCCTTTCCCTCTGGTAATCACTATATTGTTGTCTATGTCTATGAGGGATTGTTTCATTTTGTTTTGTTTTGTTGCTTCATTCCTTCACCTTTTCACCCAGGCCCCCTCTGATAGCGGTCATTCTGTTCTCTGTATCCATTGGTGAGGATGTGGAGAAAAGGGAACCCTCATGCACTGTTGGTAAGGTTGCACATTGATGCAGCCACTGTGGGAAGCAGCACAGAATTAAAATTCAAACTGCCTTCTGACCCCATGATTTCATTTTTTGGGAATACGTCTAAAAAAACTGAAACACTATTTTGAAAAAAAAAAAAAAAATGCATGCACCTCTATGTTCCTTGCAGCATTATGTAGAATAACCAAGATTGATTGTGCAGTAGTTAAAAAACAAAACAAAACAAAACAAAAACAGGTTCAATTCCCCAGCCAGGGCACATAACCAGGTTGCAAACCAGGTCTCCAGTCAGGTCTGGAGGCTGGAGGGAGGTGAAGAGCAACCATACATTGATTCTTCTCATCCTCTCTTCCTCTCTGCCATCCCCTCTCTCTGGAAATAATAAAATCTTAAAAAAAAAAAAATTATTCATTTTTAAAGATTTTATTTATTATTTTTAGAGAGAGGCAGAAAGGGAGAGAGAAACATCAATGTATGGTTATCTTTCACCTTCCTCCAGCTACGGACCTCGCTGGAGACCTGGCTTTCAACCTAGTTATGTGCCCTGACTGGGAATTGAACCAGCAACCTTTGGGTTCGCAGGCCAGTGCCTATCCACTGTGCCACCAGCCAGGGCTCTTTTTAACCATTTAAAAATTTATTTTTATGAGGAATGCTTATTCATTTTCATTTTTTTTTTCTTTTGGTCTCCAATTTTTAATTTTTTTTCTTTGTCACATTTTATGAAGGTACAAAATCAAGTACATTCATACAATCATCAGATGCTATAGAAATGGATAAAGACAATATCACTCCCTTCCAATCCCACTCCTTGCTGTAACACTTAAATGTGCCTATTCTTGCTCATATCTCAAGTTCTCACAGAAACCTATACAACTTTTAAATAGGACTATACTTTCTAGTTGCTATTTTGGTTAGCAATTTGACTATATACATTACCCTGTAGCTTTATTTTGATCCTTAATGTTTCATTGATTAGTTTAGGTGAATTACTAAACATATTTTTAAATAATTGGATAGCATTTCAAGAGATGAATATGCTAATATATTCAAATGACTTCCCTCTTCACGGATAGTCTGAGTAGTTCTATTTTACCTGTTTATTTAGTTATTTATTTTGGTTTTGACCATGATAAGAAATGCTGAATAAAATGAATTAATAGATCCACATGTACATGTATTACACACATAGAAACATATATACACATACTAACCCTTCCACACTATTGCTTTTAGTTCTATAACAGTAATTTCCTCAGAGATCAATTCTAAATAAGTAATGGGCACTCCCTACCTCATCAAAAAGCCAATGAGGTTAGATAACAATTGACAGCTGCAGAAGGTGTGTCTATTATACATACTAATGGCAATATACTTTGCAGATTTGCAGAAATTTGGACATTTTTTATGGTCACTAAAATCCATTGCTGGTGTTTCATAAGAAACCTTTTAAAAGGCTAAATTGTGCAATTCAATCATGTGGATTTTGATTTCCTGCTCTGTTTGATCTTGGCATTTAGGATAAAGAAGACCTTGTTAGCTTTTGAAATAAGAAGTTAAAAAAATAAAATAAACAAATGGCAAGAAGTAAGGTAGAATACAAATTTCTTTTAATTTGGAGAAGTCCGGTATTTTGGCTTGCTGCAGAACTTGGAAATATTGCAAAATGAACTAAACGAATGAAGAGCATATCTAAAGTCAGTCCCATGTCCAGTTACTTACCATTTAAATAATAGGGACAGGCAAACTTTCAAAGTAGAGAAAAATACACTTCTAACCTGAGGAAAAAGGAAGGGCAGTTTTGCAAAGGTTGATTTGCAAATAGGTCCAAGTAGCTATAGTCTGAGTAATTTGGAGGGGAACAATTTTAAACATTGAAAGTGGCCATTGAAAGAAAATATTACTGGTGTGGCAGAGCCCTGTGTGGAGAAAGTTCCCTCCATAACACAGCTGAATCAATCACCCTTGAGTGCCTCTAATCTGCCATTCTTAACGAGAAGTGTGCTTAAATATCACTTGGGGATCTTGTGCAAATACATGTTGGCTGAAATTCTGAATCAGCAGGTCTGAGGTGGCACTCAGCATGTATGTTTTTTAAAAGCTTCTCAAATTATTGTATAAGCCATTCTAACATAAGAACCACAGCTTAAAATATGTTTCTACAAACTAGGAACCTGGATTATCTAAATCTGAATCATCTAAAGGATATGTTTGAAAGACAAGTTCCCAGGTTTTGACTAAATATGAGGGGAATGAGGTTTGATAATCTTGACCTCTTAGAAGACCCGGCAGGTTGTAATGAACATTGAAGTTTCTGAAACATTGGACTTGTACGATCCAAGAACAGCATTGTAAAATCATGGTTTCAATGTCTTGATCAATTGCAAATGAATTTAGATGTAGCTGTAAAGTCACTAGCAAATGTGACCTCTGGTTGTAAGATTTCACAGTTTGTTATATTCAGGCAAAGTTAATGTTTTGTTTGTTGGTTTGCTTGTTTTTTTTTTAAAGGTTTTAGTTATTATTTTTAGAGAGGGGGGACAGGAGAGAGGCAGAGAGAGAGAGAGACACCAATGTATGGTTGCCTTTCGCTTCCTCCAGCTACAGACTTGGCTGGAAACCTGGCTTGCAACCTGGTTATGTGCCCTGGCTGGGGATCGAACCAGTGGCCTTTGGGTTTGCAGGCCTGCACCTTATCCACTATGCCACCAGCCAGGGCCAATGTTAATAACAGTTACATTTTGAAAGATGAAGGCAGCTTGAACATGACTGGGTGTGAGGATCAGTTTCCTAATCAGCGATGTTTCCACCAGTAGTTCTACTTTCTTAATGTTAAGATCATATCAGTATAGAACTGGTCTTCTTGGTTGAGATTCTTTTTGCTACAAGTGAAACCAAAGGTATTAAAAACTATTTAAAAAATTAATTTAAACAGTTTAAAAGAAGGAATTCATCATAAGATGTATTTCTTATATAATTCAAAGGCATAGAATAACACCAAACTTAGAGAAATAATTGAAGCAGAGTTGGAAAGGCTGCCTGACCTTTAATGTTTGCTGTTTTCTGTCCCAAGTTTTCATTTCCTCTCTCTGCAGACTGATCTCATCTCTTCTTTAAGCACATGGTGGAATATGGCCACTCAATGGTTTTCAATTTTATGCTCTCCAAATTCTAGTCCCTCTTATTCCCAGGGTCAAATCTCTGGGAGAGAGAATCCTATAGGACCAATTTGTGGAAAGATTCCACCCTTTGTTGAAATAAATGTGTAGGAAGATTAGATTAGAAATACTGGCTGGGGGCCATACTTTCTAACACGTGGAGGTTGAGTTAATGATGTAAGGATTTGGAAGAAATAATGGGGATAGGACCCAAAAACAGTGTGATCAAAATGAATGCTACAACCTTACAAGTGCACACACACACACACTCACAACTAATGTAACACAAATGTAGCCTTGTTCTTTCAAAGATGTCTACACCTTAGTGATTGGCAAACCCTCTTTGTCAGATTCTGAAAAGTTCAGATAATCCCTTTGTTTCTATCCAGGGTTGTGATTTTGATGGTGATTACATTCCTGACCTAAAGCCAAATGCCTTTTAAATGCCCCAAGGGTGGAGATTTGGTCTAGCTTTAACAAATATAACTACCATAATGCCCATCACATAGTATGAATTTAAAAGTAATTTGTTAAATGACATAGTTATAGGGGCACCCAAATTTAATCTGAAACTCTTCATGTTTACTTGTATTTACCGCAAGAAAATTCTCTGTAGCTTCCCGCATTGATACAATCATTACCTCTTCCTGACATCTGATTGGTGGTAGGGTGAATCCTTCTGTGCTTTGTTAGTTTATCAATGAACCTTTGAAGTCTTTCCTTCTTCACTCACTGGGAGCTCTCCTGGATTGTTCTGCATGTTTTCATGGACTAGCCTCATCATTCCACAGGATTTCCAGAACTTGTCTTTTCTCCCTTAAGGATTTCTGGTCTTATTAACCACCTCCCCTGTAATCATACTTCTTAGGCATCCCAGTCTTTTCAGGTAATAATTTTTCAACTTTATACATAAGCTGGGGAATGCAGTGAACATGCAGATTCAAATTTAAACGCACTGGGAAGGGGTATGGCGGTCTGCATTTCTAATGAGTTTCCCGCTAATGCTGTTCCTGCTGGTCCAGGTACTAAAATTTGAATAGCATGGTTCTCAAGACCTAATCCCAACTCAGTTATCCTTTTTCAAATTAAAAAAGAAAGAAAGGAAGAAAAAGATATCTTATAATTTAGAAACTTTCTTTGGGGATAACAAATAGAGCCTATGTTGCTGTCCACTGTTACTACAAGTCACTGAATTTTCTTGTTTTTGTTTCTTTGATTTATCAGTGAATCCAAAATTCCTTCTCTGAAAAAGTTGTACTGGGGTATATTTTTTACTAACCCCTCAATCATTTTTTTTCATAATTGGTAGGAAGATATAGTAAGTCAAAAGCCAAAATGTTTTCCTAGGAAGGCACTGCTCTTTGATAAATGAACTTTATTTATGTGGATTTTCCAATCTCTCTCTCTTAGTTGCTTGGAACTAAAGGGGATTGAATTTGTCATTGTGCAAAGAGTGCAGACCACCTCTGCCTGGCAGAGAACATCATAGTGATGAAAGTTTTCTCATTCAAACCACCTCTTGAACGTCACAGCTGCACAAAGAAGTGTCACATGGCATTGAGCACAGAGGTGTCATTCTCAGCAGTAGTGTTGGAACACTGTATGTTAAAGAGAAGTGTTAATCACAGTAAAAGACACCAAACTATGACAGTAGTTTATCCCAAATCTGTTACTGTGGATTCTAGCTTAGAACTTTATTTGATGCTGTCTTGCCAATTTAAATGGCTCATTTGCTTCCTAAAGGTTTTTTTTTTTCTTTTTTTTAAATTTTTATTGTTGTTGTATTACATCCATCCCCTTTTTGCTCCCCTCTGTCCCCCC